>CM062809.1:1164296069-1164519717 GCA_031772625.1 Pinus tabuliformis
TTGAACTTTTTATTTTTGAAATTGCTCATGATCAAGCGTTTTTGGATTTTTTCAATTTGTTTCCATTTTGAGACGGGAGTGCTGCTAGCCCACAATTCACACCCATATAGCATCACTGGACAACCTAGGAGTCCAAAAAGCACTTTAATCGTTTTCCAATCCCATAACTCTGCCTCTCTACATCTGTTTTAAAGAGCATATAATGCTTTCCACCCTCCTAAAATTCTCTTCTTTCTGTAGTCCTCCCAATTGAGTTTATTGTTGAAATCAATCCCAAGGTACTTGTACTCATTTACTTCTTCAAGAATGTTGTCTTCAAAGAAGAAAGTATGATGCCTTTGCTTCCTTTTATTAGGGAAAATCATTAGTTCTAAAGGAGGTTTGCATCTTAGGAGATTTGATCCCTCCCAGCCCTTGGTAGATCTAAAGTTAAGATGAATCTAGGTTCATTTAATTTCCTCATTTAAATAAGTTATATTCCACATGAATACCATGGGTTCTCATACCATGAAGTTATTTTTATTTTAACATTATTTTTTTTATTCTTTTCACTGATTAAAAATGTTTTCATGTTACTAATTTTATTTTTAATTTTACGTTAATTATTATTATTATTATTATTATTTAGCTTGACCAAGTCAAAATATATACATAACAAGAAATTGCATCATCTCTTAGTATCTATACTAAGCTAAAAAATCTTCTCAACAAAATAAATCTAAGAAATATAAATATTACAATTCACTACTCAAGTCAATGCAATATACGTCTCTTTATATATATATATATATATATATATATATTTCAAATTCACTGAATTAAACGAGGTATCACATATTGGTAATTGATATTTTTAAATGACTACATATTTCAAATTCACTCAATTAAAATAAGTATCACATGGCAATTGATATTTTTATATATGTATATTGTAATAAGTTTGGGTTTGCAATTTTTTAAAAACTATTTCCAAAGTTTATTAAAGTTTTAGTAAAATTAAATATTAAACTTATTTTTTTCGAAATTGAAAATTATTTTTAAAATTTTTAAAATTTGAATTTCTAATTTTTGATTGGTGGATGACTAATTTTATGTGGTTTAAAATCATTTTTTCATAATTAAAAATTATTTAAAAAAGTAAAATAAGAAAAAACCTCTAATCGCAAGTGTCCTCATAAATTAATTTTCAAAACAAAATCCAAATTTATGGATTTTCCATAATTAATCTTTTATTTTCCAAAAAAAATAATTTGCCATTATGTTTCAAAATTTTACTAACCATGGGAACTAGCCAATTTAAAAAACAAAAACAACAATATTGCATATTACACTGATTTTTCCCTGGTTGATTTTCTTCATTTTTCTCCCTTGCTGATTTTTATTATTGAATGAACTTGGTTCAATCACTTTCCTCAATAAAACCTTACCTATATTACAACTTGAATGGGCCTAATGGTTAAGAGCATTTGTTTCCTCCTAAGAGGTCACAGGTTCAAAACCATAGTGGGGTAGAGTATGTATGCCTTCGTAGACTTAGTAGTGAAATCGCTAAACGGAGGTGGGTCGCTTTTCCATCTCCTTGTCCCACAAACAAGGGGGTCCCATACACCAATTTGGTGTTTGGCTTGACCATGACCTTAAAATTGGATAATAATAATAATAATAATAATATATTTTCATAATTTAACTTTAAATCATGATGCAATATAAAAAATAAAATCTAATTCAACATTACAAAAAATAAGATTTTCTCTTTTGTCTTCACAATTTTAATCATTATTTAAAAATATAAAATAAAAAAAAATAATTTTTAGGAATCTTTTGCACTCACACTCAACCTTTAGTGTAACTAATTTTTTTATTTTATTTTAATATACTAGACATTGTAATTTTTTATATTAGATATTTTATTACATATGAATTGTCCACGTGATGATAAAGATGACATGTGATGCTTCAGATCAATTTGATTTTTTAGACATAGAAATGCTACCATAAATTATTTATTTGTCGCTGAATTAAAATGAGTATGAATTTAAAGTTAAATAAATAGTTTGTTACAATAATTAGTTTTTTAAGAAATTATTTATTTTATTTATATCATGTATATACATTATTTAATATAAAGATACTAGACATTATATTTTCTCCTCCTTATTTGGTCCCATAAGCTAAAGATGGAATAAAATGTGTGCAATCACATTTCAATAAACGCTTAACTTTTATAACAAACGATAATGTTGGGGCTATTGTTTCATCCAAAATTATTTATGCATATATATCTATGAAATGAAATGAAATGATATTTTAAGGTCCACAAGACTCAAATAGTCCATGAGACTATTAGGTCCTTGTTTTTTCGCTTTTTGCAATTCAATCCTTTTTCGATTCAAATTGATGATGAGTTGGCCCAACCTTCCAACAATCCCCTCGCTAAAAAGACAATGCCAAGAAACTAATGCTAACATGTTCTCATAACTTTCTATAATGTCTTTGAATGCATCACATTCCAAAATGAAATGTTTTTCCGGTTCCACTGTCCCAGATGCGCAAAACGTACACACCCGTTCTTCCCAAGATTCTTTAGGCCTTTTCCACTGTCTAGTTTCACACCAAAGTTGATGCGAGTTGGTCCTTAATTGAGCAATAAGAACCTTTTCCCTCCACGAAATGCTAGCTCCAATGAACTCTTTTTGTTGTAAAACACACGTAGGGTTCAATTCCTCAATGTAATACTTCTTCTTTCTACCCAACTTTTTCCCCATACCTTTTTACGAAACTTCTCCATAACAAACTCCTTTAGCTCCTTACTATTTGTGGGACAAACATTGAGGTACATATTCCATTTTTACATCCATATGTAGTTTTGTTTCATCCATGTTTTTTTTTTTTTAGTCATGAATTCATTGAAGATAACATTAGGCCATCTACCTACTCTCATTTGCTCAATTCTCTTTAGATATCTTATGAGCCGCACCATAGCAATTGCTTCGATGGGAGTTGCTCCTGTTTCACTCAACATTATCTCATAAGGTACTGAACTTTTTATTTTGGACTTGCTCATGATCAAACGTTTTTGGATTTTCTCAATTTGTTTCCATTTTGAGATGGGGTACTGCTAGCCCACAATTCACACCCATATAGCATCACTGGACAAACTAGGAGTCCAAAAAGCACTTTAATCATTTTCCAATCCCATAACTCGTGCCTCTCTACATCTGTTTTGAAGAGCATACAATGCTTTCCACCCTCCTAAAATTCCCTTCTTTCTGCAGTCCTCCCAATTGAGTTTGTTGTTAAAATCAATCTCGAGGTACTTGTACTCATTTACTTCTTCAAGAATGTTGTCTTCAAAGAAGAAAGTATGTTGCCTCTGCTTCCTTTTATTAGAGAAAATCATTATTTTGGTCTTGCTAGTATTGACTTGCATCCCCACTGCTCTACAAAAATACTCAAGGGCATATAAGTGCATTTGCAATCCATGGGTCGATTTAGAAATCAATACAATATCATCAACATATAAAAGAAGCTTTATCACAAACTCCCCAACCGAACACCATCTCCACCTTGCAGATTTAACCACTCTTCCAATTTATCAATATATAAACCAAAAAGAGTAGGGGATAAAGGGCAACCTTGCTTGACTCCAATGTCACTTCTAAAGCTTTTTGAAATACCTGCTGAGGTTCTAATCTTGATTTTCACCTCTTCATAAAGTCTATGGACAACGACTATATAATGCATAGCAATTTCAAGTTCTTCCATTCTACGCCACAACTTATCTCTAGGGACTGCGTCAAATGCTTTTTTGAAGTCAACAAAGCAATGAAATACTTCTTTTTTGTCCTCCCAAACCTTTTCAACAATGTGTCTCAACGTGATACCATGATCCACTGTAAAATGCTTCGGCCTAAAACCCACTTGTCCATTAATTACTTTCATTATGGCATTTAAATGTGTTTCATTATTAAATTTATGAATTTATTCATACATTCAATAATTGCTATTAATTATTTCTTTCATAAGAAACATGTAATACAACAACACAACATATTACACTTGTTATATATTAAATGCAAGTAATCAAATATGAGAAATAACACTTGTTAAATATTAAATACAAGGAATCAAATATGACAAATGACCCATAGAGAATGACAAATAGACCTTTTTGGTGTCATGTTAATCTTTATATATACTTTATTTATATATAAAAATGTTAATCTTTATATATACTTTTTTATATATATAAATTTTAATCTTTACATATACTTTATTTATTTATATATATAAATTCTCGAATGCAAGTTATCAAATCTGACAAATGGACTTTTCTCATGTTATGTTAATCTATGTATACTTTATTTATTTATTTATTTTATATATAAATTCTCTAATGATTATATATACTTTAAATATTATATTTATTAGTTTCCTTTTCCAGCAAAGATATTATATTGATTATTTATTACTTGTATATATAAATAAAAGTAACTTCGAATCTCGAAGGGTGTAGTATAATATAACGATACTTAACCACGTGGGCCAGGTATATTATATTGATTATTTATTACTTGTATATATAAGGTATATTATATTGATTATTTATTACTTGTATATATAAATAAAAGAAACTTCGAAATTCGAAGGGTGTAGTATAATATAACGATACTTAACCAAGTGGGCCAGGTAAATCCACCTAACTGTTCCATCTGCGATCATAATCAATGTGTGTTTTGGCTTCGCGTATTCGCAAGACCTGAGAAGCCAAAAGCCAGAGTGAGTCCCTTATACAACAGGAACATTGCAGGTGCTTGGCACCTTCGAATTCATAGCTCCTCTTTCATTCCTTTCTCTCTGCCGTATCCAATTCCAGGAGACTCAATATGGAGATATCAAAGTGGAATTCCTCATCTCTGTTCATAATTTTTTGCCTTATTCAAACTATCAACAGGGTGTACGCAAGGGAAGTTGATGATGAAGGTCTGTGCTCTCAGTTAATCCGACCAATGGGTTACCCTTGTACTGAATTCGTGGTACGTGTATAATTTTCTTACATTTCGATTCATCTCTCCCAATGTAATTAATTTCTGCAAAATATGGAGTTATGATAATGGATTCCAGATCATAGATGCCTGCAAATGAAGGTCTGATTGTGGGTACAATCCCAAAATGGAGACAGAGTTAACCATGGGTTTTAATCCATGAATTCAGTCAAAAAAATTAAAAATTCGTTTCTTAGACTGAACATTCAAATGTGAAGTCTCCTAGCTCGTTTTGGTTTTCGTGGGCCAAAATATAGACTGGACGGTCTATGATCTGAAATATTTCCAGAGAAACAAGAAATTCCTTGTGGGCTCAACCTGATTTGAGGATTACAGAACCAAGTCTGCTTCTATGCTTTTCCTAAAGAAAATAACAGTTCCTATTCTGATAGCACTCATTCCTATTTACCCATGGCTTTACAAATGTTCAGATATGAGAATCGTTGTGCGTGCTTGGTGGATTTAACAATACGGCTACATTCATTTTGCCAGTTAGATTTCTGCTCATCCTACACCAAACTGAGAAGAGCAAAAACGAGGAAAGAAAACTCTGATACATGTTTTTTTGGTAATTTAGTTACTCTATTGCATTAATAATGTATAGAAACTGTATACAAGCAGTCCATTCTGTTGCCAGCTTCCCAAGGAGGCTGGGCAACAGTTATCACAAAAAATCAGATATATTCAGTGATAACAAAAGCAGCTTGCCAGCTATACTATGACTACATATCGTTTGATTCCACTATTCTATGTAATAACAGAAAATAGAACATAGCGTTGGGACTTGAAGTGACCGTTGTTAGGCCTCAGCTCCGGAATCAGAATCCACATGGATCTAGATTGGCGGAGTAGTCCCATCCTGAGGATCTAGATTGAACCCTAGTAGGATAAGGCGCTGATCTGAAGCGTGTTGATCATTCATAAATTTAACTAAATTCATCTTCTTTTTCTCTTTGCTAGAGGGCTAGGGCAGTTTTTAGGGTTTCTTGGGCAGATTTATGCATATAAGTGTAATTTGAGTGGAGTTTGTGGCTCAAAATTGAGAAATTGCATATATAAATTATCTAATGGCAAAATCTAGCATATTGCATGGCCTACACGGTTTGGTCTGCACATGTTGATGTAACCAAGTTTGGTCTTCATAATGTCTTATGTAATTTTGATTTTATGTACTTGATGTAAAAGAGAAAAGAAAAAATATTATTGTTATTGTATAGCATGGGTTTCATGCTATAGGTCAATTTGTTTTTAGGTCAAGCAGCCATTGTGTGCTTCTAGGGCTTTTTCATAGGGTCAAAGAAGTCATTGTCATATATGTATCAAGTGAAAGAAATTTATTTTGTGTCAAAAGAGTCAAAAGACTCCCTCCAAGACCAAGTCGGCTTACAAGTAGACTAGTCGGCCTAGTAGTGACAAGTCAGCCTCATTAGGGCTGTTTGAATATCACAAGGAAGCCTATATACAAGGAAGAACTCGACCTCATCAAAGGAACATCCACCCAAGTTCGTTGAAGCACAAGAAAGACAAGGATAACCAACGAAGGAGAAGGAAACAAAAAGAGAGAAAGGTCAAAGCATTTAAGGACTATTTTGGGCCACTATCTCTCACATGCTAGGGCATCATTGTTGTTGCAGCCAGACCGAAAAATTACAGTCATATTGGGAGGCCGAAATCAGGTGTCAAAAGGATCATCTTGCAAGCTGAGTTATAAAGGAAGAAGAAGCTCCCTAAGCGAAGGAAGAAGGAGACCTAATCTACCATATTCCACCCACACGTGCGAGCTAGGGTTTATGCAATTAGGCTGAAAATAGCAGTCATAAGTTGCAGGTCCAAAATTGAGGTTGAAGGAGAAGTTACAAAAGTTGTGAAGCAAGTTTGACTTGGGTTGACTTTGTGAGAAACAAGTTCATCAAGGAGAAGTTTGACTTGGTCTTGGAGGGGTCTTTGTCAAGGGTCTTAGGTCTTGAAATTTGTCATTTGAAGATTCTATAAGAAGAGAATAATTCTTGTCGGTTTTCCTCTCAAAGGCAAAGGTTTTGGCCTTGGATAGCAGCCTATATTTTGTGTCCTCTTGTTCAATGATCTTCATAGTTTGGTAGCTGTTTGATGATAAGAACACTATAATAATCAAGTAAAGAAGAAGCTATCAACAAAGTACATCAAGTTAAGTAAAAGAACATCACAAGCAGTTATTAAAGTAAGAGAAATCATTCTAATCTCGCTGCCCTTGATTTCTCAACATACACCACCTAAATAGGGCTGATGTCAGTCCCTTTATTGCTGTTTATGCATATCTAACAGCCATAGAATTATTTCCTCTAGCCTAAACCTAGCCTCTATTTGAAGGTCTTGCTTCTTTATTGTTGAATATTATTTTAAGACCTTTTCTTGGGCTGCTATATGAAATTGAATGCTGTTAAAATTGGCGACTAGGGCCAAACTCCATGTGGGTCATCTTATTAATGATAGCTGATATTTTTCTTCGATCCCTCTCATCGGAGGTGTAGGATTGATCTAAAGATTATCCGATTCCAATAAGTATTCATAGAGATATGAATTTATTAGTGTTATCATTTATGGGACAATTCGTCAAGGTCAGCCAGCAACCAAATAAACCCACTTGTGCTCAACATTTTAGTATAAATAGAGGTGGCCTTCAGGTCATCTAACACACTCACTCTTGAGATCTCTATTCATTTTGTTTTGGGTTTGATGATGATGAGATCTAGAGGGAGTGCCCTAGGTGATACGCTGCCCTAATAGAAGATGCCCTAGAAGCTGTCATGGACAAGGCTCTATGCTGCCCTGATGGAGAAATCTAATGCGCAGCAAGAAGAAGGCTCATGCAATCAGGGAGGAAGGTTTCATATGAAGCCTTAATGCTGGTGTGATAGAAGCCTAATGCTGTCATCTAAGTAAGGTTCTACGCTGCCCTAAACTTGACCTTCCTACACAGCAAGAATAAGCCTAAATGATGCCCTAACACAGCCCTAACAAACTGTTCTACGACGCAGTTTAAAGAGGGTTCTTATGTGCCCTGACTGTTGTAAATGCAAGCCCTAGCTGCAGTCCTATTGGGAGGACTAGAGCCTTAACCTAGCCGCAGTCCTATTAGGAGGACTAGAGCCTTAACCTAGCCGCTGATAATGGAAAGACTTGGCCACAGTAGTCAAAGAGAGCCACCATACGTTGCCTAAAAGGTTCCTCATCCATTGTCTAAACACTCAGCCTAATCTGCAGTTTCAAAGAGGCATCTATCTGCCCTAGCCACAGTAAAAGGTGAAGGTTACAGCCATCGAAATAAAGGTTTCTAGCAGTTGTCATTTGTGCTTCAAACCGCAGTCCAAGTAGGGCCAAATACTGCCCTAGTCTCAGCCCTCAAGGAGGTCATCTTGGCCGCAATTGGAGAGGACCCTATCAACCAAATGATGAAGTTTAAGAGGTCCATAACTCTGTAAGGAATGAACCCTTAGACGCTGTAAGGAAAGTCAGATCTATGTCACATTGCTGTAGATGACAGTGTGACACATTTGAGATCAGTTCTGGGCATGACTGTGCAGCTATAAGGTTGATCGGTAGACATTGTTCTTCAAGGGTAATAGCTGAGTACTGTATGACAATCTTGCTTGCTGCTGGGCTAGGTCGCAGGCCATAGCCAACAACATATTGTGTTAAGGGTTGCACAAGGATAAGGACTGAAGGTTGATGTGACTGCTTGTGTGGTCAGCATGTTAGACAGTATGGTTAGATGCAGCAGTTGGATGCAGCATGGTATTAGAGACAACAATGAAGTGCAGCATAGTAATAGTTGGGTGCTGCTCGGTGATGGAGCAACGCAATGATAAGAATAACTCAGTGATTGGGTGCAGCACAGTGACGGATGCAGCATGATGATGATGGGCAACACAGTGATGGGTGCAGCATGGTGATGGAATCACCTTGGAGAATCAGTTGAAACAGCATGTCTTCAACTGATCTCATGTAGAGATGATCTATTCTCTTATCTAGAAAGTCAAAGAGTTGACTTCTGTTGTAAATGTATTACCTCTCTCTCTCTCTCTGCTGAACTATTGAAGAACATATAAGAAGAATTGATCAAGGGTTTCCCCACATTGGGGTTTGTCCCTGGCTAGCGCCACATCTTGTGTCCTCTTGTCTTGTCTTGTCTTTTGCGATTTATGTTTATGTTCTATCTGCAGTTTACTTTAATGCTGATGTGATTGCTAATTTGGAAAAGATATTGAGCTAACTGTGAAAATTGAATTAAATTGCTCTAAGCATAGAACATACTTAAACTTAACATGGTATTAGAGCTGAGGTGAAGACAATGCCCAAGCAAGAGTGAAAGAGCAATCACTGAAGACAGTTGGGAAAGGACAAAAGGATCAATGGATTCCTCATCCCTCTTCAAATTCACCAAGGGTGAAGTCGAAGCAAAGAATATTATCAGAATGGTGTAGCGGAAGTTTCTGATGGCCTACCTAAAGATCACTTCAATGGGAAGTCTGGATCTAAGGGTGGAAGGAAAGGCAGATGCCTTGGTTGTAATAAGTTTGGCCATTATGCAAAGGAGCATCCGAGGTAGGGACACATCACTTGATGATGATAACAATCATTCCAGGGACATCTTCAATGATCAGAGGAATGACAGGTAATGCAGGTCATCAAGGAAATGGCCGACTCTTTAGAGAAAGCAAGGAACCCCAAGTATGAAGAATCAAATGTTGTTTCTGATAAGATAAAGAAGCATTATCTTGTATTGGCCCTCTCCTTCAGATTCTTTGGGAATCTGGCTTATTGATTGTAGTGCTTCAAGGCACTCCATTGGATAGAAGGGTGCTCTCTCTAATTTGGTAGAGATGGAAACAATTGTGGGATTATACTTGGAGCCGATGCCACCTATCCCGGAAAGGGTGTAGGGAATGTTACCCCTCAATTGAATGAGGGTAACTCGATTCACTTACAGAATCTCTTTTATGTACCTGATCACAAGTAGAACCTGGTGTCCATTTCAGCAATGGGAGTCAAAGGTTGTACGGTGGCATTCATCGAACGTGTTTAAAAATAAAATTTTCTAAGATGCTTTTGAGTTCAGGGTTGGCAATTTGTATCAAGTTGCAAGATGGTCCATTGGGGACCAATCAGTTGACACATCTCATCTATAGCACCGGAGGTGTACTTATGGGCCCTACTCGATGTGAGTCAGATGGTGACTCTGGTGCCTGAATTCAAGAAGAGCATGAAGGTACATGTCTGAGATGTACTGAAGGAAAATCTTATAAGGGGACCATTCCCCTCATGTAGCAGGTCCACAGGTTTGGAACAACCCGAGGAGTTTGAGATTCATGATCGGGAATCTCATGTATACAGGTAGAAGAAAGCCCTTTATGGCTTGAAGCAAAACACCTCGGGCATAGTATGAGAGGATTGATAGCTGTTCGATGACGCTGAGATTCACTAGGAGTGAAACCGATCCCAACCATTGCTCGAACGTTGTGGATGATAGACCTCTCATACCGACACCTTCTGAGGACGACCTATTTCTGACAGGTGCAGACCTTCTCATTCGCAGAAGTAAGAGGGAGTTGGATTTCGGATGTGGAATAGTAAATTGCAAGCCCGTGACTACCTCGAGGATCTTAACTTTCAGAAGTTATATGGTGATGATGCCGGACCAAATTTGGGAAATGCCTCTGAGTTTCATAAACTCATTTGCATTGATGTTCTTGGTGAACTTCTGTCCGGATATATGTTTTGCAGTTAGCATGGTGAGCTCATATTTGGTTGAGCCTCACTGGTGATATGAAAATGGGGCACTTAGGCTTCTTATCTAACTTACAAGAACCTCTCCCACTTCCAAAGCTTTAAAATTTTCCCAAGTCTTAGTGATTAACCAATGCAGAATTAAATCTGTGCTTGAAAATATGGGTGTATGCTTGTATTGATTTTTAACTGATTATATGCTTTAAAATCTACTGTTTGTGCTGATATGTAAATGTGCTCACACTGATGTATAAATACATGTAACAGAAAATAAAGCAACAATAAACAATCACATAGAAACAACAATTTAATTAGGAGTTCACCCACAACTCTTGGGCTACATCTCCGTGAGCTCTAGTCAACTCAACTAGGCTCTCTGGGATTATGGTATAAGTCCTTTTTACAAGCTCTTGGCTCAACTCCTGCTGTTTTACACAGAAACAGTGGATTTAGACACCATGTTATCCCCCGGCTCTTGAAGCTCTGGCTTTTGGCTCCAGCTCTTGGCTTTTGGTCTGGCTCTTGGCTCTGACTCTGGCTCTTCGGCTCTGGTTCTGGCTCTTGCTCTTCATCTCTGGCTCCTTTTTGCTCTCTATCAGTTTACAGCCCTCTTGGCTTTTCACTTGACTTCCAAGTGACTCCCTCGGCTGCTCTTTTTGCTTCTGCCCTGCCTCCTTCACCTCAACTTCCTGCTTTGGCTTCACTTTCAGCAACAAAACCCCAACAATCAACAACCCTTGTTGTTCCTGACACTCATGGCTTTTAAGCCAAATCGTCGCTGCCTATTAATTTTCCCTTTTGGGTTCTCTGTCTTCCAGCCTTTGTCCGCTCAAATCCCCTCTCTGAGAGTTAACAATCATTGCTAAACGCCCTCAGGGATGGATGCCACCTATTCTGTAACGGGAGGGTGCATTGGTGCTTGAAATCCGCCAATATAGCCATTCTCGGCTTACACAGAAAAATACACTAAACACGGGAAAAATCCGCAGAGAACATTGTTCACCGGACTTCAAATCTTCATAATTACGCACTATATCCCTATCGGGTCTGCCTGAAATCGTTATCACAAGTCGCTTCGGCCTTGTTCCAAGTTTTCCCTTCGTATTTTAAAAATATGTTAAAACATGGAAAAATCCTGAAAAATGGCTTTATCGGATTTGAAATATTATGTATTTGCCTTCTCAAACCCTTTCGGGTCTGATTTCCATCGCATCAGCGCTGTCTTTCGCTTTTCGTTTATTAAATGAAACATGCGAAAATACATGGAAAATGCCGTTTGACGGATCTGAAATATTATGAGATAGCGTTTATTATCCCATCGGGTCTGGCTAATCGCATTGCGCATATATATATATATGTCTAAGCCTCGCTCCATTGTGTTTGCCGATTGCGATATCGCGATGTGATTGATTGCAATCGCATATTGCTCATGCCCCGAGCCGTTGTAGTGCTCTATTGTGGTCGCCGATTGTGATATCGCTCCGTTGTAATCGCCGATTGTGATGTTACAATCGCAATAATCATTTATTATGCTCCGATATCCTCCGATAGCCACCGCCGATTGCGATTGCCGATCGGATCTGGACTGTTGATCGGCCAGATCCGACGGCTCCTGTTCATTATTGGTTTAAGCCTCCGATAGGCCTTATTTCCACCATTTCTTCAGATTTTTGGGTCTCAATAGTGTTATCCACCTTTTCTAAAGGTCCTCCTTTTGCGCTAGTTTTGAATATTTTTGAGGATTTTGAAGACTTAGAGGGTTTTTAGGACCCATTTTTAGGGGATTTTGCTCCTTTTTCCAAAGGATAGAGGCAGTTTCATTTTATGATAACTTCTGCATCCTAAGTCAGTTTTTTCCCATTCAAGTTGCAGTAGATTCAGAATGAGATGATCTCTGCAATGGGGCTAGTTCCAGGAACTTCCTTGGACTTTCATTTTCCTCAGTGAGGAACACTTAGACTTAGGAGTCTATCCAAAATCGATTTTAGATCACACCTTCCCACTAAAAGAACTTTGGGTTGTTGAAATTTGGTACCGGAGGACAGGTGGTTTCCTTAGGCTTTGATCTTTGGCCTAGGGAAAAGTGTCCAAAAGAATTTAATTTTTCTCCTAAAGTGACTTTATAATTTATAAAGTTAAATCTAATTTAAAAGTGACTTTAAGTGATAAAGTTACTAAGTCTAATTTTAAAGCAACTTTTATAAAGTAAATGAAAAATTAGAAAGGAAAAGTGACTTTGGAAATAAATGACTAAGTGGGTCTTTATTAAAGTGGGGTGAATTAAAAAATAGAAAGTGAGATTTAAATGAGCATTTAATCTCAGCCATTGATCTAAATCTATTTCAGCCATTGGATTTAGAGATCACCCAAAAGTCACTTGGATCACCCAAAAGTCACTTGGAGTTATATTAAAAGAGGAAAAGGAGGAAAAGGTCATTCATTCTTTCATGAGCAGATTGGGAGAAGGAGAGCAAGAGAGCACTAGAGATTTCTGAGCAGGGAGGAGAAGGAGACAGCAGCTTGGCACACATTCCAAGGCAGCAGTTGAGCAGATTTGTACAGCTGATTCAGCACATAGTGAAAGGCAGATTTTTGCACAAAAATCGAGGAGCAGTTTGCTGATTTTTCTGCACACAAAACGGAGGCCGTACAACGTTTATTGCTGTCCTGTTTGCTGTAATTTCCAGATTGCTGTGAGGCACGGGAAAGGAGATAAGTTGTAAATTTGCTTGTTGATTTTTTGCTGAATAATTCTCACTGTAAAAAGGCAATTTTCAGAAATAAAGAAAAGCTCTCAAACTGGTTTTCCCCAAGAGTTGTAGGGGGTTTTTCCAGGGTCAAGTTGACAAAAAATATCAGTGTTTTAATGTGTTTTAATGGCTGTTTTTGATTGCTGATTTTTAATTCTGCAATTTCCAGCATTCTGAAAAATTTCCAGAATTTGTGTTTTCAGCAATATTTATTTTTTTCAGTCTGTTAAATGTATGGTTATGGGAATGGGCATTTAACTACATGGGAGAAATAAAGAGAAACTGAAAACCGAAGTGGGAAAACAGAAATTTTTACATGGTATCAAAGCTTGAGCGCTGAAGGGCAGTTTGGGACAGCAAAAGGAAAAATTACAGTTGCTGATTTTTCACTCAGAAAATTCCAGCAAGCTAATTTTTTCATAAACAACAGTTTTATCTTTACTACAGCAGTGCTATTTTTCAGTTTTAGGACAGCAGGATGTCATTGGGATTGAGGGTGGAGGATAGGCTGGATGGGCATATAAATTACAGCGTTTGGAAGGAGAGAATGCAGAGTATCTTTGAGGAGGCAGAAGTCTGGGATATCATGGTGCATACCGCACAGAACCCTGTTGTTGTGCCCACTGATGTTACACAGTTGGCTGAGTATAAAAAGAAGAACAATAAGGGTAAGAGGCTGATTCTAGACGGAATCAAAGACCATTGCATTCCTCATGTGAGAGGAAAGAGCAATGCCTATGAGATGTGGACAGCATTGTCCAATCTCTACAAGAGTACCAATGAGAACCGGAAGATGGTTCTGAAGGAGAAGCTGAAGAACATTAAGATGGGTAATGATAGTGCAACTGGATATCTCACAAAGATTACTAATGTGAGAGAAGAGTTGGCAGCGATTGGAGAGGCCATTCCATCCACTGAGTTGGTGCGTATTGCAGTGAATGGCCTCCCCCGTTCATGGTTGAACTTTGCTGATGGGGTTTGTGCACGTGAGACCCTTCCCACATGGGAGAGGTTTTGGGATGATTGTATTCAGACAAAGATCAGGAAAGGACAGCTTGGGGCAGCCAAGCCAGTTGAGCAGGATGAGGACGTAGCACTGGTGGCAGGAGGCAAGAAAGGCAAAGGGAAGAAGCAGGCTTCCACAAGCAGTGGTGGGGGCAAAGGCAAAGGTAAAGGTAAACAGGGGAACACACAGAGGGACTATTCCAAGGTGAAGTGTTGGAATTGTCAAAAGATGGGACACTATGCAGTTGTGTGTCCGGAGAAGAAGAAGAAGAAGGGGAAGAACCAGGACGTGGCAGCTTCAGCAGAGATTGAGGACTTTGTAGGTCGTTTTGACCGGGAGTTTGCGTTCACTACGTGTGAGTCCTCTAGTGCAGGATCACCTGCCACACAGGTTCAGAGGGAGCATGCTTTTCCCTCGATTAGCGGAGCATCTTTAGGTATCTGGTATGTGGACAGTGGGGCTTCACGTCATATGACAGGAGTCCGTGAATACTTCTCAGAGCTTTCAGAGAGTGGCACTGATATTGAGGTAGTACTCGGTGATGACAGAGTTGTTAGAGCAGTCGGGGTGGGGACAGTGACATTTCAGAGGGAGTCCAAACCTCCCTTGAAGGTGTCAAAGGTTCTTTATGTGCCAGGGATGAGGAAGAACCTCATATCCGTCTCAGCTTTGGAGGACAGAGGATATGAGGTACTGTTCAGGGGAGGACAAGTGTTGATGTATCCCAGGGGCACTCCAGCTGATTCAGCTAAAGTGATAGGTGTACGCCATGCAAAGGTGTACAAGTTTGCATTCCAACCCCTTTTGGCATTGAGCAGTAGTACCGACAACAGAGCTAGCAGTTCTGAGCTGTGTGAGATTTGGCACCGCAGGATGGGACATATGTATCATGGAGCCTTGAGGACATTGCGGGAGATCACTACAGGTGTGCCAGATTTCAGTACTGATCACTTTGACACTTGCAGAGGTTGTGTGATGGGCAAGTTTGCCAAATCCCCTTTTCCCAGCAGTGACAGCAGAGCGACGGGGATACTTGATTTGATTCATTCCGATGTGAGCGGTCGGATGTCTCATGTTTCCTTGAGTGGATATGAGTACTATGTGTTATTCATTGATAATCACTCCAGGAGGACCTGGATTTATTTTTTGAAGACCAAGAGTGAGGTCGTCAAGCGGTTTCAGGAGTTCAGAGCTCTTGTGGAGACTCAGACAGGTCGAAAGATCAAGTCCTTGAGGTCGGACAATGGAGGAGAGTACACCCTTGGAGAGTTTGTTGACTATTGTGCGGAGGCAGGCATTAGGAGGGAGTTCATTGTTCCTTACAACCCCCAGCAGAACGGAGTTGCAGAGAGGAAGAACAGATCCATCATAGGGGCTGCCAAAGCCATGTTACATGATCAGGGATTGCCATTGTTCTTGTGGGCAGAAGCCTACAACATAGCTGTTTACTTGCAGAACAGGAGTCCGCATCGTGCCTTGGGGCACATGACTCCGGAGGAGGCTTTCTCTGGGAAGAAGCCTGATATTGGTCATCTTCATATCTTTGGATGCATTACATACTCCTATATACCCAAGGAGAAGAGGACCAAACTAGAGCCCACCGCAGAGAAGGGTATCTTTGTGGGCTACAGTGAGACCTCAAAGGCCTTTCGGATTTACATTCCTGCACAGAGGAGAGTTGTTGTCAGACGGGATGTGAAGTTCGAGGAGGACAGGGCCTTTAGGAGGTCACGGGAGTTAGAGTATCTGGATTAGCCAGACCCTCAGCAGCAGTTGAGTCAGTCGCAGGGATCCAGTGGGCAGGGATCAGGAGGATCCGGAGGTACATCTATGAGGATGTCAGGTCCATCAGTGAGCAGTGGCTCGCCGAGCCAGAGGGGTGGTGCTCCGGGCAGCATGCAGAGCAGTTCACTAGGGAGTCCACTGATGGACAGTTCACACGGTACCTCAGCTTCTACAGGTTCAGGTGCAGGCAGGAGGACAGCAGACAGACAGTCAGGAGTTCAGGCTACTGATGATGATGAGGAGGAGGAGTTTCATTCTCCAGTGGGAGAAGTGCGCTCAGGGAAGAGGAAGCCCAAGTGGCTTCAGGACACCTTGAGAGATGCCACATCTGTTGCTGAGCCGAAGAGGCCGGTCAGGGATAGTAGACCACCTGAGAGGTTTTGTAGCTATATGGCGATGGTTACCAGCATCCTTGACTCTGAGCCTTCTAGCTATGAGGAGGCAGCTAGTCAGCAGGTCTGGAGAGAGGCCATGCAGGAGGAGTATTCTTTTATCATGAAGAATGATGTTTGGGAGGTGGTGCCGAGGCCTGAGGGCAAATCCGTGGTTACTTCCAGATGGCTTTACAAGGTAAAGCATGTTGCAGATGGCAGCATTGAGAAATTCAAAGCGAGGTTTGTGGCTAGAGGGTTCTCCCAGGTAGAGGGAGTTGATTATGAGGAGACCTTCGCTCCGTGGCTCGATATACTTCGATCCGCTCCATTATATCGATAGCAGCAGAGATGGGTTGGAAGATCCACCAGATGGATGTGAAGACCGCATTTCTCAATGGCTTCATACAGGAGGAGGTGTACATTGAGCAGCCACAGGGCTTTGAGGTGCATGGGAAGGAGTCCCATGTGTGCAGACTAAAGAAGGCCCTTTATGGCCTGAAGCAAGCTCCCAGAGCTTGGTACTCCAGGATAGATACATACTTGCAGGGGATGGGTTTCACAAAGAGTGAGGCAGATCCGAACCTTTACTTTATTGTGATTGGTGAGGAGCCTCTCATTCTGGTGCTGTATGTGGATGACTTGATCATTACAGGGGCAGAGAGACTCATAGAGCACTGCAAGAGAGATCTTGCGGCGGAGTTTGAGATGAAGGACATCGGCCTGATGCATTACTTTTTGGGTTTGGAGGTGTGGCAGGAGGAGGGGCATTTCTTCCTGGGGCAGGGGAAGTATATTGTGGACATCCTTAGCAGATTCCACATGGAGGATTGTAGACCCATGTCGACACCGATGATCATCAACTGGAAGAAGCTTCATGCTTCGGATTCCGAGTTGGTGGATCCCACATTGTACAGGCAGCTAATTGGTTCCTTGATGTATTTGGTCAACACTAGACCAGATATCTGTTTTGCAGTCAACACGATGAGTCAGTTTATGTGTGAGCCTAGGAAGGTTCACTAGGTGGCTGCAAAACACATTTTGCGGTACTTGCAGGGGACAGTGGATTATGGTCTGGACTACAGGCAGGGAGATGGAGTGAGATTGGCAGGATACACTGATTCTGATTGGGCAGGTTGTGCTTCTGATAGGAAGAGCACTTCAGGGTGTTGTTTTGGGTTGGGTTCAGCAGTAGTGTCATGGTTCAGCTGGAAGCAGCAGTCAGTAGCACTGAGTTCAGCGGAAGCAGAGTATGTGGCAGCCAGTCTAGCTAGTTGTGAGGCCATCTGGCTTCGCAAGATGTTGTTTGGCTTATTTGGTCAGCCGTTGAGACCTTCAGTGATTTACTATGATAATCAGAGTTGCATTAAACTCACGGAGAATCCAGTATTTCATGACAGGTCAAAGCATATCGGGATCAGATATCATTTCATCAGAGACTATGTTCAGAAGGGAGTTGTGAAACTTGAGTATATTTCCACTGATGAGCAGGTTGCAGATATTCTTACTAAAGCCTTACCACGGGGCAAGCATGTCTACTTCAGAGACAAGATGGGTGTGGTGAGGAACACCTTCCTCGGTAAGAGGGAGTGTTGAAATTTGGTACCGGAGGACAGGTGGTTCCCTTAGGCTTTGATCTTTGGCCTAGGGAAAAGTGTCCAAAAGAATTTAATTTTTCTCCTAAAGTGACTTTATAATTTTATAAAGTTAAATCTAATTTAAAAGTGACTTTAAGTGATAAAGTTACTAAGTCTAATTTTAAATGAAAAATTAGAAAGGAAAAGTGACTTTGGAAATAAATGACTAAGTGGGTCTTTATTAAAGTGGGGTGAATTAAAAAATAGAAAGTGAGATTTAAATGAGCATTTAATCTCAGCCATTGATCTAAATCTATTTCAGCCATTGGATTTAGAGATCACCCAAAAGTCACTTGGATCACCCAAAAGTCACCCAAAAGTCACTTGGAGTTATATTAAAGGAGGAAAATGAGGAAAAGGTCATTCATTCTTTCATGAGTAGATTGGGAGAAGGAGAGCAAGAGAGCAAGAGAGATTTCTGAGCAGGGAGGAGAAGGAGACAACAGCTTGGCACACATTCCAAGGCAGCAGTTGAGTAGATTTGTACAGTTGATTCAGCACATAGTGAAAGGCAGATTTTTGCACAAAAATCGGGGAGCAGTTTGCTGATTTTTCTGCACACAAAACGGAGGCTGTACAGCATTTATTGCTGTCCTGTTTGCTGTAATTTCCAGATTGCTGTGAGGCACGGGAAAGGAGATAAGTTGTAAATTTGCTTGCTGATTTTTTGCTGAATAATTCTCACTGTAAAAAGGCAATTTTCAGAAATAAAGAAGAGCTCTCAAACTGGTTTTCCCCAAGAGTTGTAGGGGATTTTCCAGGGTCAAGTTGACCAAAAATATCAGTGTTTTAATGTGTTTTAATGGCTGTTTTTGATTGCTGATTTTTAATTCTGCAATTTCCAGCATTCTGAAAAATTTCCAGAATTTGTGTTTTCAGCAATATTTATTTTTTTCAGTCTGTTAAATGTATGGTTATGGGAATGGGCATTTAACTACATGGGAGAAATAAGGAGAAACTGAAAACCGGGGTGGGAAAACAGAAATTTTTACAAAAACTACAGAGCAATGGGTCAGCGGGAATTGGGCGCCTCTGATCAATCAAAGAGTTACCTCATATTTTCTGGGGCGAGGGTATTTTCTTTTCGAATTTACCTCCAAAGAAGACAAAGATCTGATCTTTCGAAATGGGCCGTATTTCATGGGCCCTCAGGGTCTCTACCTGAACAAATGGACCCCGGATTTTGACCCGGCGGTCGATGTTCCCAAGGCTGTTCCGGTATGGGTTCGTCTCCCAAATCTGCCAGTTCACTGTTGGAACTGGGACTCCTTGAAACACATTGGCAACTCCCTCGGGAAATTCATAGATCGGGCAAGCAACAAGGATCAGTACGATTGTGCCAGGATCTGTGTAGAGGTAGATCTAGAGGTGGGTCTACCAGAGGCAATCAAAATCAAAGTCGGCAGCTGGTCCCATGTGCAGATCTTGGATTATGAACAGCTGCCATTCAAATGCAGGAAATGCCACGTTTATGGGCACTTCGCTAGAAACTGTCCGACCAATGCAGAGCCAGAGAAAGGGAATGAAGAGGGTTGGAATCAAGTCAAGCGAGCAAGAGCCAACCACAAGGGGCAGAAATAGGGTGGACCCTCCGGCAAAGGCAATCTCCAGGCTAATGCCCAGAGGCCCCTCCCAAAAAGGCGCAAGAAAACAAATTTGACCCTCTAAGCCAGCCGACAGAAGACACACCAGAGGTAGAAATCCAAAAACCAGACTCTTCAAGTAAAAGCACACCTCCAGCTTCCCCCAAAGAAGTGGAAAACCCCAAAGGCATGGCCCTAGAGGATGAGGAAGAAGAGCAGGAAACCGATGAGTCAGAAGAAGAAGGAGAAATAGGAGAGTCCCAAACCTCGGTAAGAAGATCTACAAGAGGCCGTAAAACAGACAAAGAAAAAAGAGAGCAGCAGACCTACAAAGACAAGTTACAGGGCAGCCAACCAACTCTGGAAAAACTGCTAGCCTCAAAGCCCAAGATGGTGAAAAATCAGCCCCAAGGCTCCAAGGGAGCCCACCAGAAACATAAATAATGAAGGTCATCTCCTGGAATTGCAGAGGTATGGGGAGCAAAGTTAAGGAAGAAGCCATAAGAAATCTAATAAGAACAGAAGCCCCAGACATACTTCTCGTCCAGGAGACCAAGCTGGAAGACAAAATCTTCCTGCAAGCAAGCAAAAATTTGTGGCCCAAAAGTGAAGCAAGAGCAATCTCAGCCAGGGGTGCCTCGGGAGGGATTGGTACACTATGGAACTCCAATAAATATGCACTCATCTTTGAAGCGAGCAACACTCATTGGTTGCTGCTAAAAATGCAGAATCTTGACACAAAGGAAATCTTCAGCCTCTTCAATGTATATTCTCCAGTTAATATCCGGGAGAAAAAGGATTGCTGGGACACTATAAGACGACAGGCAAACTTGACAAATCTGGAAAATACAATCATTGCTGGAGACCTCAATCTCACACTTCACTCGACTGAAAAAAGGGGAGGAAGTGCAGTCCGAGATCCGGCAAGAGAATGGGCGGAGGATCTTTTGCAAGATTGGGACTTGCTGGACATCAAGCCCTCATCAGGTAAGTTCTCTTGGTCTAACAAAAGAGTAGGCCCTGGACATATTGCTGCCAGGCTAGATAGATTTTTCATTCAAAGCTCTTTCCTGTTACTTGGTCTAGAACCCAGAATGCACATTCTTGCTAGCAGCGTCTCGGATCATAAGCCTGTAAAGCTAGAGCTCCTTGCCCATCTAGATCTGGGCCCTATCCCCTTTCGATTTAGTCCCCTTTGGGTAAAGGAGCCTCTTTTCATGCAAACAGTCAAAGATTGTTGGAGCCAGCCTGTCAAAGGTTCACCCTTCTTCATTTGGGAGGAAAAGCTCAGAAGGGTTAAAGGAGTCCTGAAACGCTGGGCCAAAACCCTCTCCAATCCTGCAACAGAAAGGAAAGTCATCAAAGCCACTCTTGCCACTCATCAAATCCACATGGAGAGCGCTACAGTCACAGAAGAGATGATAGATCAAGAAACTCAGCTGCAACAGAGCTACCATAAGGCCTGCTTAGCTGAAGAAGAATACTGGAGATTAAAATCTCGAAACCTGTGGCTCAAAGCAGGGGACAGGAACACAGGTTTCTTTCATAAGCAAGCCCAGGCCAGGAAATGCTTTAATACTATTTCTGAGATCAAGGAAGATAATGACACGCCCAAGGAATTCGCAGACATTAAGAAAGCAGCCTTCTCTCATTTCCAAAACTTGTACAGTGACGAACAGGAGCCGCTCCATCACCAAGAGCTGCTAGACATCATCCCTCAAGCAATCTCTCCTCGTATGAACAGGATCCTTGAGGCCAAAATCACTAAAGAGGAAGTTAAAAAGGCCCTCTTTGACATGGATTCGGACAAGGCCCCGGGGCCAGATGGCTTCTCCGCCAGGTTTCTTCAAGTCTGTTGAAAAGGACCTACTCAAAATGATACAAAAGTCTCAAAATTCTCAAAAAATAGGAGGCAGCACAAACTCCGCTTTCTTCGCTCTCATACCAAAGGAAAAAGGCGCCAACAACTTTAGTAGATTCCGCCCGATGTCATTATGCAACACTAGGTACAAATTAATTACCAAGGTCATTGCTAATAGACTGAAGCCCATCCTGCTTAGAATTATTTCGGAAAATCAAGGAGGCTTCATCCAGGGAAGGCAAATCATGGACAACTTCACTCTCGTTCAAGAGGCAATACATTCAAGTTTTCTCCGAAAGGAACAAGGTATGGTGATCAAACTCGATTTAGCAAATGCCTTTCATCGAGTTAATCATAGATTTCTTTTAAAAGCCATGTGCAAATTTGGTTTTGGAGCAAAGTTCATAAAATGGATTCGGGCATGTATCTCAGAGCCATGGATTGCCCCCCTTGTAAACGGAAGAGCCACTGAATTTTTCAAAGCCTCGAGAGGTCTTAGGCAGGGATGCCCCCTTTCCCCTCTGCTTTTTGTCATCCAAGCCTCTGTCTTCAGCTTTCTGTTAGACAAAAAGATGCAAGATCAAGAAATCAATGGTCTGAGTATTGCTAGAGGGGTCAAAAGCATAAACCATGCCTTATTTGCGGATGACACCCTGCTGTTAGGCAGCGCCACCCTCTCCTCTGCCTCTAAGTTTAAAGCTGCCCTGGATGTCTTCAGTAAGGCCTCAGGCAGCGCTCTTAACAAGAATAAATGTCACATCTACAGCTGGAACACCTCGCCCAGGATTCTCTCTGCCATCTCTAGATGTCTGGGCTTTGCAGCCTCTTCCTCCTGGACCTCATTTAAATATTTGGGTCTCCCTGTTTTCCATAAGAGACTTTCAATCAAAGACTGGCATCCTCAGCTTGAAAAATTCAAGTCTAGGATCCAAACCTGGGGCTACCGCTGGCTCAACGCTGCTGGCAAGTCTGTCCTTATAAAATTTGTGCTCTCCAGCCTCCCATTATTCCAATTTGCTGGACTTCTCGCCCCGGTAACCATTCTAAACAAAATGGATGAGTTTATGCGCAGGTTTTTCTAGAAGGGCAGAAAACAGAATGAAAAGAAAATTCCTCTCATTAGCTGGGAAACTATTTCCAAGCCGCTGTGGGAAGGTGGATTGAATTTCAAAAATATATGTCAGCAGAATGTGGCTATGGCAGCAAAGACCATTTGGAGGATCATTGCACCCAAACCTGGATGGGCCCAGCTGGCTCTATGGAAAAAATATTTCAGAGGACCTCGTTTAAGCTGTCTAGAGAATGAGATCCAATTGCAGAACTCGCCATTCCTCAAGCTATATGCAAAAGCAGGCCCATTAATCAAAACGCACTCATTCTGGATCCCTGGAAACGGCAGAAAGATTAACATCTAGACTGACAGAATAATGAATATGGATTCTATCGAAAACAGAACTTCCATCAGAGAACTGCGCTCCTGGATGGACAGAAAAGGGTTGTGCACACTATGGGACATATCTCTATGGCGCGATTCGACTTGGGCAGGTTGGAAAAGCGTTGAAGTGTCGGACCAACTGCGCAGTGAATGGTCCACGCTGCTAGAACACCTCCACGGCCTGGCACCCACGCAAATGAGGAAAAAGGATGTGAAAGGATGGGGATCGACTGATAGAGGTTACACTGTCTCCATGGGTTACATTAAGCTAAATGAGAGACCTCACGTGCCCCCTGATCCAGCACCTTGGCAAGGAGTTTGGCGCATACCATCATGGCCCAAGATCGATTTTTTTGCTTGGCAACTCTGTCATGTAAGAATTCTAACGTATGATATTTTGCAAAGGAAGGGATTTCACGGGCCATCCATATGCTCGTTGTGCAAAGAAAATTTTAAAGCAACTGCTCATTTAATGCTTGAATGCAAGTTCTCCAAGCAAATCTGGCTCTCCTTCATTCAGAAACTGAATCCCAACTTCTTGATGCCTTGTTCCACTGTGGAGTTGTTCTCCAATTGGGTAGCCAGATACCCAGGTCCGCCTCCTAAAAACCAGGTAATTAAAACAGCATGGGCCACTCTTCCAAAGATTATTTGCTGGCAGATTTGGCTTGAACGCAATAGAAGAATTTTCAGAAGCACTAAACAGAACAGCAAGGCTTTAGAAATCAAAATTAAATGCCAAATCAAGGAATGCTTAGCTGATATTAAAGACGATACTAATCTCAGCCAACAGGACATTACTTGGGGTTCCCTCCTTGACTTGCAATTCCAACCAGCAGTCAGAATCGCCCTCCCTATCAAAAACTGGCTTTCAAGATTGGCTCAAAACGCACTCAAGGCACTCTCTCTTCTTTGATGGGGCAGCAAAGGGAAATCCGGGCAAAGCTGGTGCAGGAGGTGTCATTGTGAATCCATATGGGGAAAAATCCATTCCTTCGCTTGGGGGCTTGGACATACAACCAGTATTCAAGCTGAGGCTCTGGCCCTCTTTCAAGGCCTCAAGTTCCTCAAAGACTTAAATATTGAAGAAGCTAATGTAATCGGTGACTCCCAAATTATTATAAATGCAATGATATCTAATTCCCCAGTGTTGGACCTCAAGCTAGCAAGACTGATATCTAGAATCAAGGGTCTTGGAAAAGGCTTCCAGAATCTAAACTACTTCCATGTGCTGAGAGCCCTTAACAAAGAGGCGGACAAAGAGGCCAATAAAGCTGCTCTCCTCTCAACAGGGATCAAGCAGAAAGATGAAGAAGAATCATGGGACCCCATCCCTTAATTTGATTGCTGCCATGTTTTATTGTTTACTCTTAAAGCAATTTGTGTGTATCTCCAAGTGGGGGAAAATTTCAGAAATCGAAAATATAGACTCTATATCAAGGAAGAAGTCTACTAGTTTTAGAGGCATGCTCACTCACAGAAGTGAACTGCACCAGGACACAAAAGTCCTCTATGTAAACAGTTTTTTGGCATTCAACCAAAGAGGAATATAAACACCCCATACCCATTTCTGTCAAAAAAAAAGTATTTTAGCTATAATGTTAAAGTATTAGAGGGTTGGAAAAATTAATAATCCCCTCATGAGTCAATTAATTAAATTGTCTGGCTAAAATAAATTAAAATTCTAAAGCAAGAAATTTAATTAATTTAGGTCCTAAGACAAATTAAATCCTCCAACATTTAAAATTCGTGGGTTTTAAAGTTTTTAATTTTTGGAGGTCCCCGACCAAGGGAGTATTGAAATTTTCAAAATATTTTGGACCCTTGAACCTTAGTAGTTAAGTCAAAGTCAATTTTTAGAGGCAATTACTCAAAATAATCATTTTTTAGTTAATTAAAAATAAATTAAAAGTGAAATTCGAATTTCCTCAAAAAGTAACTTAATTTCAACGGTGATGATTAAAATATCATTTGATCTTCATCAATGGTTGAGATTGCTTTGACGGGGATCAAGCCATCTAGCTGTTGGAGAATTTATCTATAAATTAGAGGTCTCTCTCCATTATTTGGATCTGATCATTGAATCGTGTACTTGCTCTAAGAAAGCTCTTGTAACTTTTTTCTGGTTAATAAAACGCAAAGACTTTGGGGTTTCAGACCGTGGTGTTCCTCTTTCAGATTTATGTGGTAATATTGCTCTTAATACTCTGCTGCTTTTATTTGTATTTGTTGGATAATAGCCTTTGAGGATTGATTTGTGCACAGGTATCTTGCACAGATTTCTGGGTTTTTAAAATATCATTTTCATTTGATAGAACTAGCAAGTATCTCTATTTCTTGATGCTTTTATGATTATTTTGAATCTCTATTAATATAACAATTAGATCTAAGTTTGTAGAAATTATTATTCAAGATTTGGGCATTTGGGGAAGCCCTCAGCTAGACCAACTGACTCTCAGATTACAGAATCTAAAGTGCCCACTGTTTTTTAATTTCTGAAATCATTTTACAGAATATTTTATTTGCAGGGTTTTTCTTAGGCTTGTGCCTCTTTAAAATTTCTAGTTCATTTTTAAATTTGTGCAAAATTGTTTAGATCTGGCTAATAGAGGGCTTTGATCTATAGATCTGCTAGATCTGTAGAATATTATTGTAGATTTGTAAATTTCAATTTTTTTAATTCTTTGGGGTTTTGGGTGTTTCATATTTTTGTATATACATGTTTTGGGGTTTTCTATCTTTTGTTTGTGTAGGGACAGATTTGAAGATTGCAGACGATTTTTGTGGATTTTGGAAACAAATCCAGGCCCTGGAGGGCAAGATCTGATCTCCATTTTATTTGCAGGTTGAAGAGAAATTTCAGAAAGATCGTGGGCAAATTTTTTAGGGCCTTGAGGCCCTGGGCTGGCCATCTCCAGCCCCCTGCTCCCTCTTCTCCTTCTCGGCCTCCCTTCTTCTCTTTCTTGGCCTCCCTCACCTCCCTTTCTCGGCCTCCCTTTTCTTCTTCTCGACTCCCCTCTTCTCCTCTAGGCCTACTCTCAGCCTCCCTTATCTCTCCATCCTTACAGCCTCCCTCTCTCCCTCACAGCATCCTCTCCCCTGCTGCCTCTTCTCCCTCATCCTCCTCTTAGCCTCCCTCACTCTAGGCCTTCCTTGCTTCCCTTTCTCGACCTTCTCCCTTTCTCTCGACCTCCTTCCTTTCATTGCCACATCTCCACCCTCAAGCCTCTCCTCCTTCACCCTCTTTCACCATAATTTTTTTTCACTAAGTTTTCCCTAAAAATTTTAACAAATCTTTCTCAAAAAATTTTTGAATTGACATTTGGATCTGAAGATCTTAAGTGACTTGAGAAGCTTATCTCCAAGTATCTTCAAGCCCCTAAGGGCTGACTAGTGCACATCCTCTAAACCCTTACCCCATTTCATTTATCTAATTGAAAGCAAGACTAATATTGGCATAGAGTTTCAATTAGCTGAAGTTTAGCAGCAAATTTGGTTTGCATCTTTTACTGCAGTACATTTCAAAAATAGAATTATTTCTAGAAACTTTTGCATGCTAATTGACAAATTTCTAAATATTATTTCACTGCTTTTTCAGTAATTTATTTCTGAGTTTTAAGATCAAATGCATCACTAGATTGGAAATAGTTAAACTCAAAAATTTTCTGAATTATTAGTTATCAGTTTGTCATTTGAAGTTTCTGTTGTTACACATAGAAAAAATCTGAATCTTGCATGGTAATAGGACCACTGGTTTAAAATAAATTGTTGGCATTATCATTTGTTTTAAGAGCAGATTACTGGAACTATGTTTCAGACTTTGATCTGAGTTTAAACACTTAATTTAATTCCTTAAGTACATTTGTTTTTACATGCTCATTCATTAGGACTAATTTAGTTTTACTTATGCATCTAATGATATCTGATTGAGTACCTCATACAAATGGATTTCTGAATATTAAGTGTTTTATTTCCAGCGTTTTACAGTGGTTTCCTATTGTGTTTTCAGTAATTACTTGTGCAGACTTCATATTTTACATTTGCCGGTATAATTATTTGTTTCACATTAAGATCATTTTTCTAAGCCTTAAGTTAAAAAACACTCACGACATATTTCAGAAATAACTCATATTTTAGGCCCTTCTTTCGCCATCACATCATTTCACTTTGCATTTGCATACTAAGCTAGTTCTTGCACATTAAAATTTTACTTCCAAGCATAAGCTTGGTCGATAGAAACATTAAGGGATCAAACTTAGAACAGGCATTTAACTAAAATTAACCAAGTCCCTGCATTTCACATAGCTTTAAGTTTTACATTTGCATATAAGATAGTCATTTAGCAGCAGTTTCCCATCCATTACTTCGTCTTTATTTCCTTCACAAGATAGTTAACTCCACAAGGCACTGGTATCATTTTCCTCAAATCAAATTGAATCCTTCAAAATCTTGCGCAATCTAAACAAGTATTGGTTGCTTAACTATGTCTCCCAGATTGGTTGGTTCCCAACTAATCTTCCCTCATTCCATTTCCATAGGGTCTACCCCCCTTAGTCTGCTATTGGGAGACAACTCAAACAGAGAGATTGGGGATCAGTGTGAAAGCCCTCGATCTGAGTCGATGTCACGGTGCCTAGACGTTTTGTGCGACAACACAGTGATTTAGAGTAGGCCTTTTTCTAGCTCGGCTTCCCTGAAAACTTTCTTTCACGCCTCAAGGAGTTGGTAATCCTCAACCGCCTTGTGACTGACCTTAGCTCTAAAACCAAGTTGGAAAATGGATAGGGCAGCATATTTAACTTAGCATTTTCCTTCTTTAATATTTACTTGTGATTTTAGGTTCTACTTAACTTGATTATGTTTATGTTCTTATCATCAAATAAATGCCAAACACAATGAAGATCACATGAACACGGAATATAAGCTCCACGTCGGGGAAAAGTTCCTTTAAAGGGGAAAACCCACAAGAACTTCTCTTCTATAATCAACTTCAAAGGAGATTTCCAAGACCTAAAACAAGACCTCTCTACCAAGACGACCAGCTAGAGATTCCAGGAGTAACAAATCATTTTTTTTCTTCATAAGCAGGCTTGTGTTCACTTGTTGCATTCTTGTTCAATGGTTGTGTGAATGAGAAATAATACTTAGTTTATTCAGTATGGTGTCATTTCTATTTTATACACCAATACTACAGCGTTATGAACTAATGCTTAAACACCAATGCATTATGTAAGTAAATGCTACATACAATATATCAATAAGAGACCTCTTGAGATAAAACCCGAAAAGCTCAAGTGCAATCTGAGTGAAACCAAAAAGGAGACCACTATCATCTCACCAATCCTCCTCATTTCGAGCCAGCTCTCCTCCATCTCAAGGGGAGCTTCCCTAGGTTAAGATTGCTGGATTTAAGGCAATGACTTCCAAGGTGATATGAAGATTAGATCCAACAAAACGGTTTCGAAATAATTTTAGGGTATGATATTTAATGGGAGAAACGAGGACTAGTATATTTTCATTGGGCATAAGGGGTTAACCAAGCCTCCCTTGAGAAGGTATGAATGGATCTAGGGTGATGACTAGGGTTTTCCATTAATAACCCTAGAAGACCCACTTAGTACTTTTACATGCTCCAAAATACCTTCAAGGGAAGATTCTCCATTGGAAATATTTCTAGGCTTTATGAGATAGTATCTACCCAAAAACAACACAAAGAGAATGCATCATCACCACTAGATAAGCAAATTTGCACTTAATACATTCAACAAATAAATCCAAAAGACTTAGAGAGACCATGTACTCAAAAAAATCATTTCTCATCCAAAAAACCTAGCCATGAAAAATCAAAAGTCACAAAAATTCATCAACGAATCATCTCCTCAATGAGGCGCATTAACCTTCCATCTATAGCACCAAATACAAGACAAAAGAACTCCAACAAACTTTAAGAAATTTTAGAATCTGCTAAGGGATTTCTCCTCCCAATCCAACCATAAGAAAATGATGAGGAACTGCATCTCTATTTATAGAGAGATGCTCAACTTCCTTTTACATTAAAATATTAATTTCTTAAGTAAAAGCCCCAAATCTAGCCTACAGAGGGGTAAAAATTCTCTCCCCTAATTAAATAATTTAAAATGCAAAAAGAAGGGGTTGTTCAAGCCACATGTATATTGAAATTTGAAATCAGCCCAACAAGAAGGGCATTTGCAACAGTGATGGCCAATAAGGGCTCCAAAATGCCAAGTCCAGCCTCCAAAGGCCTCCCAAGGGCTTGTTTTCAATCAAATCCTCTAATTATGCAATGAAAGCATAGTATTTATTTTCGAAGGTATACCAACCAATGCTCTACACCTTTTCCAAATACAAAATGATGTGGGCATTTCATGACCAAAACCCCATCATTGCCATTTGTCTTCTTTACAAAAGGTTAAGCCTTCTCAGAGTGGACAAGTCAACTTCCAAGGTGAACAAGTCGGCTCTAGGCCTTATACACACAAATCAGACCAACCAAGTGGTATTTCCAATGTTATCAAAACCGAATCGGTGACTGAACCAGAAAACCTTGTGGATCAGGAACCGGACCAGAACAAGTTGACCAAAAACACATAAAATATTCAAATTTTAAAGAAAAACATATATATACATGAACATCCATATGAATCCAAACCATTTATACACAAATAAGCAAAAGTTCTCATTTATATAGCATGTAAGGTTGCACATAACCAAAATAACATCAAGTGCAATCCATCTCTGAACCGAAAATACATCAACAAATAGGCTCTAGATGACTTCTAGCATCCAAAAAAAATCATGCTACAACAAATTCCTACATATCATCGAAATCATTGCCTATATTGGAATCTTCGTTATCAATATAACCCTCTAAGCATTGAAACAAGATAGAAAAAACGAATCATGTCATGTCAAGATTTTGTTTAAGTGATGGGCACATTTTTAGTAGAGTCATGATAGAGGAGTTCGACAACCAATGCCACTAACATCGAAGTACATAGAGGGCTTGGTGCTCTTTATTAAATACTAGTTCCATACCCTTGTACATGACAAAATCCAATGGAAACACTGCAATGCCCCCAATCCTAAAATCCTGAAAAACCATTAAGTGTGTTGGATTTTGAATGAAATCTAAAATTCTACTTTCTCCATATGAAATCCAATGAGGTTAAAACCACTCTCAATCATCCTGAGCCATTTCATGGTAAAGTTAAAATTTTAGTAAAAGGATCCCTTTTACTTTAATAATTTAACATTACCATGAATTGAATACCAGGTTGAGGGCCATAGGCTTGAATATTAGGTTGGCCTAGGGGACAATTAGAAGTGGGCCAACCAACTGAAAAAATAAAAAAATAAAAATAGGCAAATATTTTACATTGGCCTGCACAGGTATAGATGAATCAACCAATTTGGTACCAAAGCCCTAACCGGACCTGTTTTGGGCCCAAACCGGTCAGACCGGTTGGTTCCGCCAGTTCCGGTTTAATTCTAATAACAATAGGCATTTCAAGTTGGTCAGGCCAAACTTTTCTCAAAAAATTTGTTGCTCACCCATATATATATATATATATATATATATATATATATATATATATATATTGTGTGCGTGTGTGTGTGCCTCCATTGTTGATTTGGGGTAGCATCGGATGTGCTCTAGCCATGAAAATTGGTGGAGAGGCGAAAGCACATGAGATCTCCAAAACCTAGAAATGGTTTGGGCATATTCTAACCGGTTTGGGAGATATTAAAATAATTAATATTTTTAATAGAGTTCCTAAGTCTAAACTTAGGAAAAATAAAATATTAATGGGTATTAATATAAAACTGGATTAGAATGTTCCAAAAGTCATGGATTAAGCCAAATCTAATGTTAGCCGTTGATTAGAGATTTAATCTCGGTCGTTGAAGGACCAACAGGAAAAGTATAAGAAGAAGCTTGAGGGTCAGTTGGAGAACACACTGAGGGAGACTAGTCATTTCGATTTCTGGAGCGGGGTTAGCTGAGAAATTTGAACTAGTGGTTTGGAGAGCAGCAGGAGGCAGCAAGTATGGAACAGAGAGTCGGGAACAGCACCAAGGGAACAACGCAGAGGTTGGAGAGGCAGACACAAAGGCTACAGACTGTGCAGTCACTACAGGGCCTGTGTAGGTAAGCAGAGAAGCCCATTTCTGACGCAGAGAGGCAGGGGCTGACGTAGAGGGTCCGGGAGCTATGCAAAGGTCAATTGGGCTGACGCTGAGACTAGGGGAACTGCTGAAGAATTTTTTCTTTGTTGGGTAAGCCAGTTTGGCACCCAGTTGTACTGAAGAATTGCTGAATAATAAAATCCTCCCTTGCTGCACCAGTTTTCCCACATTGGGTTTTTCCGAGCACTGATTGTCCAAAATATTAGCGTCGATGTGTTAATTCTTATGCATGTGTTTGTTTCTATATTATGATGTGATATCTGCAACAGAATTTATTTTAATGTTTACTGAAGGATTTTCATAAATAACTTATTGGGAAATAAGTAGGTAAAATAAATCAGTTGTTGTAGTGATAGAATTCTCACATCCATTAGCGATTCCGAAAAACCATATTATTAAGCAGGCAGTTCTACCCTGCGTTGATTGCCTCATCAGCAGTAGCAGGAACTTTCTGACCATTCACAAAATCATACAAAGAGCAGTCACCATTTAGCAATTGTTGATTTTGTAACTATGGTCAATCTTCATAATGTATAATTTCAATCTTTAATGTATTTGTAAGCATGTTCTTCATGCTAGAAACAAAAAGAAAAAATTAAAAGACATGTTCTTCATGTCAGTTGAAAAAGAGAGAATTTTAAATTTGTAAAAACTAAATTTTTGGCTCCAAAAGATGGAGTTGACCTCCTCCTAAACTCGGATAAAATATCGGTAAGGCATAAAATGGCTAGGGTTTTTAATGCTATGATTCAAATATTCTAAGCTTGGACCAATAGATAGGCTGCTATAAGTTAGGGCTTGGATGATATGCAGTGATAGGGCATTTGTTAAGTTTAGGTATGTTCTATGCTTAGAGCAATTTAATTCAATTTTCACAGTTAGCTCAATATCTTTTCCAGATTAGGAATCACATCAGCATTAAAGTAAACTGCAGATAGAACATAAACATAAATCGCAGAAGACAAGCCAAGACAAGAGGACACAAGATGTGGTGCTAGCCAGGGACAAACCCCAATGTGGGGAAACCCTTGATCAATTCTTCTTATATGTTCTTCAATAGTTCAGCAGAGAGAGAGAGATAGTACATTTACAACAGAAGTCAACACTTCGACTTTCTAGATAAGAGAATAGATCATCTCTACATGAGATCAGTTGAAGACATGTTGCTTCAACTGATTCTCCAAGGTGATTCCATCACCATGTTGCACCCATCACTGTGTTGCACCTCATCATCATGCTGCTCCTCATCATCATTCAGATCCTCATCATCATGTTGCATCCGTCACTGTGATGCACCCAATCACTGAGTTGTTCTTATCACTGTGTTGCTCCCATCACCGAGCAGCACCCAACCATTACTATGTTGCACTTCACTGCTGTCTCTAATACCATGCTGCATCCAACTACTGCATCTAACCATACTGTCTAACATGCTGACCACACAAGCAGTCACATAGACCTTCAGTCCTTATCCTTGTGCAACCCTTAACACAATATGCTGTTGGCTATGGCCTGCGACCTAGCCCAGCAGCAAGCAAGATTGTCATACAGTACTCAACAATTACCCTTGAAGAACAATGTCTATCGATCAACCTTATAACTGCACAGTCATGCCAAGAACTAATCTCAAATGTGTCACGCTGTCATCTACAGGAATGTGACATAGATCTAACTTTCCTTACAACATCCAAGGGTTCATTCCTTACAAAGTTATGGACCTCTTAAACTTCATCATTTGGCTAATAGGGTCCTCTCCAATTGCGGCCAAGAAGACCTCCTTGAGCGTTGAGACTAGGGCAATATTTGGCCCTACTTCGACTGCGGTTTGAAGCACAAATGACAACTGCTAGAAACCTTTATTTCGATGGTTGTAACCTTCACCTTTACTGTGGCTAGGGAAGATAGATGCCTCTTTGAAACTACAGAGTAGGCTGAGTGTTTAGACAGTGGATGAGGAACCTTTTAGGTAGCGTATGGTGGCTCTCTTTGACTGCTAGAGATCTCCTCAAACTATGGCCAAGTCTTTCCATTATTAGCGGCTAGGTTAAGGCTCTAGTCCTCCCAATAGGACTGCGGCTAGGGCTTGCATTTACAGCAGTCAGGGCACATAAGAACCCTCTTTAAACTACGTCCTAGAATAGTTTGTTAGGGCAGCGTTAGGGCATCATTTAGGCTTATTCTTGCTGTGTAGGAAGGTCACGTTTAGGGCAGCGTAGAACCTTACTTAGATGACAGCATTAGGCTTCTACCATACCAGCGTTAAGGCTTCATATGAAACCTTCCTCCCTGACTGCGTGAGCCTTCTTCTTGCTGCGTATTAGATTTCTCCATCAGGGCAGCGTAGAGCCTTGTCCATGACAGCTTCTAGGGCATCTTCTATTAGGGCAGCGTATCACCTAGGGCACTCCCTCTAGATCTCATCTTCATCAAACCCAAAACAAAATGAAGAGAGATCTCAAGAGTGAGTGTGTGAAATGACTTGAAGGCCACCTCTATTTATACTAAAACGTTGAGCACAAGTGGGTTTATTTGGTTGCTGGTCGACCTTGACGAATTGTCCCATAACACTAATAAATTCATATCTCCATGAATACTTATCGGAATCAAATGATCTTTAGATCAATTCTACACCTCTCGATGAGAGGGATCCAAGAAAAATATCAGCTACCATTAAGAAGATGACCCACATGGAGTTTGGTCCTAGTTGCCAATTTTAACACTCCCTCTCAACTAGGGAGAACTCCATTAGCTGATCCGTATTCCGACTGTACTATCTCTACTCTGCTTTGTTTTGCTCTGCTCTTCTCAGAACCATGAAGAAGAAGAATTGATCGAGAATGTCTCATACCATTCTCTACTGACCCAGAGTCAGTTTCATCTTAAGAGAGTGTGTCATATCACTCTTACTTACCCGAAGTCAGTTTTATTGATCCCAGATCAATGTCACAGGAGAGTGTCTCAAACCACACATACTAATCCCAGACCAATGGAGGTCATCCTAGCATAGGGAATACGGTAGATAGAATGATGTGTCCATCGATAGTACTACTATGGTCCCTAACCCCATTTCCCTGCTCATTGATCGATGAGAGGTACTTCCCTTGAGTCCCAGACTACATGGGTAGGATGCCTCGACAGGAGAACTAATCATCCTGTCCCACATGAGAACAAATCATCCTGTCCCACATGAGAACAAATCATCCTGTCCAACAATCGCCACAGGAGAACTAATCATCCTGGCCCACAGGAAAACTAATCAGGCTGTCCCAAAGTCGCCACGGGGTATCACAGGGGAAGGTTGAACCTTTCACCCTGTACATAGCACACCACCAAGGGAGGGTGAGTCGCCCTGTGGTCGTATGTCGCTCCAGTAAGTACCCCAAGCCCCCCAGAGCTCCCAGAGCTCAATGCATGCAACATGCAGGACCCTTATAAGAAGGTCTCTCAACAACTCCTAGTTGTTCGGGAAAGTCACAGATTTGACCTTTCCTCGGGGCTTTGACAAAATGTCTGCGACCTGTACATCAGTCTCAATGCAATGGAACCTCCTAGCTCATCGACTTACCATATCCTAGATAAGGTAGTATTTGATGTCTATCTGCTAGAGCAATCATCGAATATGGGATTCCTCAACAATCGAATCCCCCCCTGGTTGTCACCAATGTCACATGGTTCGGGTTCGAATTCGAATTCGATTACAATTAAGTTCGATTCGAGTTCGAATTTTTCGATGAGGTTCGAATGAGGTTCGCCATTAAGTTCGTTCATGTATATAATTTTAAAAATATATATAATAATTAAAATTACATAAATCTTTTATATTCATTTATAATTAATATATATTTATAATTTTTATCATATACTATATCAATAAATTTATAATTTTTCATAAATATACGTTATATTATTTTATAATATTTAAAATAACAATACCCTAATTTCGTTAATGTAATATAATTTAAAATATATTAAAAATAATTCTTGTAAAAATATATAATTTTTAAATTATGTTAACTTATCTTTATTATTATTATAATAATAATAATAAATATACATTAGCCTATCGTAATGCCTCATATAAGCTGAGTTCAATACATTGTAATGTGTTAACATATTGTATTGCTTGTAATACATGTACGTTGAGTTCAATACTACAGTTCATTGTAATACTTATAGAATTATAATAATGTTGACGCCTTATAATATAATGCTTTTAACACATTATAATGTATGTACGCAGATTTCGATACTGCAATATATTATAATGCTTGTAAAATTATAATAATGTCAACGCGTAAGCAAACAAATTTGAACCATGACTCGGAAATCGCACACAAGCTCACTGGGAGATTGGGACGATTATGTGGAATACTGTACAAGTTAGGACACAGTAGCAAGAACCGAACCTTCTCGAACCTAAACCTTAGGGTAATAACAATATGAATGCCGTTATAAAATTAATGCACGCAGCAGGAACCGAACCTTCTCGAACTTAAACGAACCTTAAGATTTTTTTTTGAAATTCGACGAATTTCGGACCTCAACCTTTAGGTTCGACGAACCCTGTGACACTGGTTGTCACAGAGAATCACAGTGGTAACAGCTCATGAAGAGCTTCCACAACCAGGCAACTTCACATGAGATCATACTCATAGCTATGTATTCGGTCTCAGCAGTGCTTATAGCAATCGACTTCTGCTTCCTGCTCATCCATGATATCGAAGCAGAATCCAAAGAGAACCAGCACTAAGAAGTGCTCTTCCTCCACACTGCCTGCTCAGTCAGCATTCGAATAATCATGCAGCTTCATATTTCCGGCAGTGTATCTCAATCCATGATAGATTGTGCCTCGAAGATATCTGAGAAGATTCTTGGCACCAATCCAGTTGATCCAAAATGGATTTTGGATAGACTCCTAAGTCTAAGTGTTCCTCACTAAGGAAAATGAAAGTCCAAAGAAGTTCCTGGAACTAGCCACATTGCAGAGATCATCTCATTCTGAATCTACTGCAACTTGAATGGGCAAAAACTGACTTAGGATGCAGAAGTTATCATAAAATGAAACTACCTTTATCCTTTGGAAAAAGAAGAAAAATCCCCTAAAAATGGGTCCTAAAAACCCTCTAAGTCTTCAAAATCCACAAAAATATTCAAAACTAGTGCAAAAGGAGGACCTTTAGAAAAGGTGGATAACACTATTGGGACCCAAAAATCTGAAGAAATGGTGGAAATAAGGCCTATCGGAGGCTTAAACCAATAATGAACAGGAGTTGTCGGATCTGGCCGATCAATGGTCCAGATCCGATCGGCAATTGCAATCGGCGGTGGCTATCGGAGCATAATATATGATTATTGCGATCGCGACATCGCAATCAGCGATTACAACAGAGCGATATCGAAATTGGCGACCACAATAGAGCGCTACAACGGCCCGGGGCATGAGCAATATGCGATTGCAATCAACCGCATCGCGATATCGCAATCAGAAAACACAATGGAGCGGGGCTTAGACATATATATGCGCGATGCGATTAGCCGGACCCGATGGGATAATAAACGCTATCTCATAAGATTTCAGATCTGTCAAACGACATTTTCCATGTATTTTCGCATGTTTCGTTTAATAAACAAAAAGCGAAAGACAATGCTGATGCGATGAAAACTGGACCCGAAAGGGTTTGAGAATGCAAATACATAATATTTCAAATCCGATAAAGCCATTTTTCAATATTTTTCCATGTTTTAACGTATTTTTAAAATACGAAGGGAAACCTTGGAACAGGGCCGAAGCGACTTGCGATAGCAATTTTAGGCGGACCCGATAGGGATATAGTGCGCAATTATGAAGATTTGAAGTCAGGTGAACAGTGTTCTCTACGGATTTTTCCCGTGTTTAGTGTATTTTCCTGTGTAAGCTGAGAATGGCTATATTGGGGGATTTCAAGTGCCAATGCACTCTCCCGTTACAGAATAGGTGGCATCCATCCTTGAGGGCGTTTAGAAATGATTGCTAACGCTCAGAGAGGGGATTTAAGCAGACAAAGGCTGGAAGACAGAGAGCCCGAAAGGGAAAATGAACAGGCAATGCCGATTTGGCTTAAAAGCCATGAGTGTCAGGAACAACGGGGTTGTTGTTGATTGTTTGGGTTTTGTTGCTAAAAGTGAAGCCAAAGCAGGAAGCTGAGGCGAAGGAGGCAGCGCAGAAGCAAAAAGAGCAGTCGAGGGAGTCACTTGGAAGTCAAGTGAAAAGCCAAGAGGGCTGTAAACTGATAGAGAGCAGAAAGGAGCCAGAGCCGAAGAGCAAGAGCCAGAGCCAGAGCCGAAGAGCCAGAGTCAGAGCCAAGAGCCAGAACCAAGAGCCAAGAGCCAGAGCTTCAAGAGCCAGGGGATAACATGGTGTTTGAACCCACTGTTTCTGTGTAAAACAGTAGGAGTTGAGCCAAGAGCTTGTAAAAAAGACTTATACCATGCACAAAGTATTGCTGAACCAATAATGGTTGAGGAAAGGCCTAAGTATTTGGGTCTAGGCTATGGACAGTCTTATGGAGAGAGTTCCAAAGCTGCCATGAAGGCCATTGAAACAGTCCCAAGAAGGAATTTCATTTCATGTCCTCTACCTCAGAAGTGTGAAGGTTGTATTCAGGAGGAATGCAATGGCTTGAAACATCATTTGCAAGATGCAGGTGTTCAGAAGCACACACTTGAACCAGAGAGTTGTGGAAATTTTGATAGCCTTGAAGAGATTGATGGTGTTCCAAATGGAGCTACTTCTTCACTCAATTCACCTCCTCATGAAGGCCATAAAGGTGAAAGAGAAAGGTATAAATCTGGTTCTAAACACCTTCCTTTTGATTTTGCAAAGCATGATAAATTTCCACATAAGCATGGGAAAAGAGTTGCATGTTCCTTTTGTGGTTTGGATAACCATAATGTTTCTAGATGTTGGAAGAGAATGGCCACATACAGGAAACTACTGAAGGAAAAGAAGCAAGCAGCCAAAGGTCCATTGGACAAGGCACATCATGCTGTCAAGAGGATGCACATGCAGTGCACTTACTGCCATAAGCAAGGACATCTCGCTGCAAAATGTTGGACATTGAATCGAACAATGCTTCCACCAAAGTTGAAGAAAGTGGAAAGAGAAGATGGCAGAAATGGAAAGGAAGATTCCATGAGTGATGTGTCTCAGAATGTTCACATGTTGATGCTGATGTGCAGACAGAGATAGTACCTTTGAAAGGGATTGGTAAGAAACGGTTAGAGTTCTTTTCCAATTAAGGTTGCATGTCTATTGAGGCATCTATTTGCATTTCTTTGTTAATGGAATGCAAGTTGCAAGATGTTACCAAGTAGGTGAATGAAGAAGTTAAGCAGGAGACTCACTTTGTTGCTGCAACATTATATGAAATGTAAACTTAATCTAAGAACAAAAATAAAATGCTAAAATGACAAGGTGTAGGGTTAGAAATATGATACAAAGGATGCCCCATGGCATCAGATGATTTCTTTGAAGAACAACTTGAGCATTTGGCCATTTGCAGGTAAGTCAAGTGGTTCGCCTTCCAATGTGCTCAAATGGAATGAATTTGGACTAGCAATGCCTCGGATGATGTAAGGTCCCAGCCACAAACTGTCAAATTTCTTATGCTTTCCTGGTTTTTCATTTTTGCAATCCCATAGTAAAACCATATCTCCAACCTGCAAAGATCTAGACTGAGAAGATTTGTCAAAGATTTTCTTAATGTTAGACTGATTCTTGCATATACTATCAAAATATTTCCTGCGTGTTTCATCCAACTCCACGATTTGATCAATCTTGTTTTGGACAACATCTTTATCATTAGAAAAATGTTGAAGGAGTTGGTAAGCTGGTAATTTAAGATGGACAGGTAATGTCACATCCATGCCATAGACAATTTCAAAGGGACTTTTACCAGTAACTTTCTTTTTAGTTATCCTATCTGCCCAAAAAGATTTTGCTGTCCCAGGATCGCTTGTTATCTCCTACTATCTTCTTGATAACGGTTATAAGATTCTTGTTACTTGATTCAGCCAGGCCATTACTCTGAAGATAGTAGTTAGACGAATGAGATAACACAATGCCATACTTAAAACAAAAAGATGAAAAATATATAGAACTAAAAGCCTTGGCATGATTGGTGGTGATTTTAGCTGGGACACCAAATCTAGTAATAATATGATTTTCAATAAAATCCATTATGACCTTTTTAGTGGCATTCTTAGCATGTTAATTTTAGGTATGTTCTATGCTGAGAGAAAATTTACTTTAATTATCCATATTAGCTCAATATCAATTCCAGATTAGCAATCACATTTAGCATGATAGTAAAATGCAGATAGAACATAAACATAAATCGTATAAAACAAGCCAAGACAAGAGGACACAAGATGTGGCGCCAGCCAGGGACAAACCCCAATGTGGGGAAACCCTTGATCAATTCTTCTTATGTTCTTCAATAGTTCAACAGAGAGAGAGATAGTACATATACATTAGAAGTCAACATTTTGACTTGTCAAAATAAGAGCAGAGATCTTCTCTAGGAAGATGACACATGAGGTAGCAGATCTGAACACAGATGATTCCATCACCATGCTGTACCCATCACTGTGCTGCACCCATCACTGTGCTGCACTTCATTACACTATGCTGCACTCATCATACTGCATCCAATCATCATTGTGCTGCACCCATCATGCTGCACTTCATCATCACTATGCTGCACCATTCATGCTGCACCATTCATCATCACTATGCTGCAGTTGCACCACTGTCATGCTGCACTGTGCTGCACCATTCATCATCACTATGCTGCACCATTCATGTTGTCACCTATATGATGCATGCATCAATACTGTAATGGAACAAACTTTGCTGCTTGCTATGGCTTGCAGCCTAGCAAAGTAGCTAGCTACCAAGTTCCTAAATGGCAGCGATACCTTCAGACTTCTAATATAGTGACAACTGCCCCCAATGTACCTATGCCTTAGAACAGTTGTAATTAACACTGTTGCTGCTAGGCTTCCTTTGCAACTTTAGCTGTATTTGTGATAGCGAATTAAGGCTTCTTCAGGCTTGAGATTAGGGCCTCTTCTAGGCTTCCTTCCTGCGTATAAGTAGCATATAGAAGGCAATATATGCATCCTCCTTGATTGTGGCCACAGTGTTTAGGGTACTCAAGGACAACATTAGGGTGACTGTGTATTCCCTATCATTAGGCCAACGTATAGATCTCAATACCATGGATAGAATCTCCATTACAACAGCGGACATTGGGAGCTGTTCAGACATCAGATTAAGACTCCCTTTTACTGCGTTTTGAGGGACTCTTGTAACAACAAATTGTGACGAGCGGCTAGGGCATTTAGGCTTATCCTTCAACTGAGTGTAAGCCTATTTTATGAGGGCTTACACTTCATTGCCCTCCTTGACATAGTTGTGTGGGTAGCTAGGGCTCTTTTGGAGCATCCATTGGCAGCGTATAGAGGCTTCCTTTCTTAGACTCCTCCATGACCGTGTTAAAGTTACTTCATTGACTGCGTTAGGACTTTTACATTAGGGCAATGTAGAGCCTAGAGCACTCCCTCTAGGGTAGCGTATACTCCTGGTGACTTCTCCTTCCACCAAAACCCAAAGACAAGTGGAGAGGAAGAGATCACAAGAGGAGTCTCCAAATGACTTGTAAGCCACCTCTTTTTATAGTAAAACATTGAGCATAGATGGGGGCAATTTGGTTGCTGGTTGACCTTGATGAATTGTCGCATAACAAAATATATTCATATCTCCATGAATACATGTCAGAATCGGATGATCTTTAGATTAATCCTACACCTCTTGACGAGATGAATCTAAGAAAAATATCAGTTGCCATAAATAAGAAGACCCACATGGAGTTTGGCCCTAGTTGCCAATTTTAATACTCCCTCTCAACTAGGGAGAACTCCATCTGCTAATCCATCTGCCAGACTGTACTATCTCTGCCATTAGTGCCCTGCACCGCTGAACTATGAAGAAGAAGAAGTGATCGAGAATGTATCATACCATCCTCTACTGACCTGAAGTCAGTTCCATATAAAAGAGAGTGCCTCATACCACTCTTACTGACCTAAAGTCAGCTCCAAATAAATAGAGTGTATCATACCACTCTTACTGATCCGAAATCAGTTCCAAAAGAGAGTGTGTCATATCACTCTTACTGACCCGAAGTCAGTTCCAATTCATCCCAGATCAATATCATCCTAGCATAGGGAGTACAGTAGTAACACAATGCGTCCATCGGTATTACTATGGTCCCTATCCTCATTTCCCTACTCATTGGCCAAATGAGAGGTACTTCCCATGAGTTCCACATTGCATGGGTAGGATGTCTCAGCAGGAGAAGGATGAACCACTCATCCTGCCTACATGTTGCCAAGGGTATCCCAAGGGAAGGCTGAACTACTCACCTTGTACACAACGAATCACTAGGGGAAGGCTGAACCACTCACCCTATGATTGTGTCTCGGTAGGAGAAGGATGAACCACTCATCCTGCCAGTGCCTACATAGTAGACCACTAGGGGAAGGCTGAACCACTCACCCTATGGTTGCTCATCGTTCCAAGATGTACCCCCAAGCCCCTCGGAGCTCCCAGAGCTCAATGTCCATATCATACAAGACCCTTAGGAGAGATTTTCTCCACGACCCCTAGTCGTTCTTGGAGTATATCGGCGACCTACACATCAGTTCCAAAGTGATGGAGCCTTCTTGCTCCCCATTGTACCATATCCCAGATAATGTGGTACCTAATGTCTATATGCTTGGAGCGATCATAGAACTCGGGATTCCTCAACAATCGGATCCCCCTTTGGTTGTTACAGAAGATCACGATGGTATCTAGCACGTGTCCAAGCAGCTCACTGAAGAGCTTCCTCAACCAGGTAGCTTCACACAAGGTCATACTCGTTGTTGGCATTATGATACAAGTATTGTCCTTGATGGCAACTCACTCAGATGAAAGATCACAGCATAGCAGGTAAACAACAAAGAATTACAGATCAGTCTTCATAGAATGAAGAAAGAGAGGTATACGCAGGTTCACCATTGACCAAGCTGCGTATACACGCAGGTTCACTGTATACGAGTCGCGTATATGTACACATGCACTTTCACAGAAAGAAAAGCGCTTATACCTTGGAAAACTAAGTTTCTGGTCCGAGGTATTAGGTCCATGGTATTTTGATCCATGGTATTGGTCCAAGGTATTTGGTCCGAGGTATTGACCCTAGGTATTTGGTCCAAGGTATTGGGCCTAAGTGGTTTTGGTTCATGGTATTGAGAAAGGCCTAAAACTATAAAAGGAGGAGAAGATCATTAGGCCAAAGTGTGCAAGTATCGAATATCTGATGAAGTGTGAGATCTAATATGCAGGTTATTGGGTTATGGTGCATTGGTTGATCTGAACCAGGGATGAACCTTAGTGATTGATGGAGAATAAGATCTTATGATAGATTGAGATCTCAAGGCTTGGAACGAATTATCTTTATATGGTTTGACCATGTTTATTCTAGATCTGTATACTGACGCATGTGTTGTTCTGTAAATATTACGATATGGGAATAACTGAAGTCTGGAATAGCTGTAGAATTATGAATTAATATTTATAGATGTATACGCTGGTTGGCTTTGAGAAAAGCGCATGTACATGCAGGTTCGACACATGGAAGTAGCGTATACCTTATAAAATATGTTTCAATTGTTTCTCTTTACTGTTGCAGAGTTCTGGGTTTTGGTTTGGGTTCTGGTTACTGTATTCTGGTGACAGTATTTTGAATGATCAGATTGATGGGTTGTCTAAGTGAATGATTGATTCGGTTGTGGATGGTTCAAAAGGTGATTGGTTGATGCAGATGTATTTGATGATTGAATGATGTTGTTGATGGATCCAGTTTGAAAATTTATGAAACGTGGTCCCTGGAGGAAGAGAGAAGGTCATAGCCTTTTGTAGGTCGGCGCCTACGTACTAGCAAACATATCGGCTAGTACAAGAGCTAGGGGGTTGTAGCTCCCTTCCAGGAGAAGCTGGAGAATGAGAGAAGGTTGTAACCTTCTGCAGGTAGAAGCCTGCGTACTGGTATAAGTCTGCACTAGTACAAAAATTGTAAACAAATTTTCTTATTATTAAAAGAAGACAGAGACGACAGTAGCAGGTGGTTTTCACCCACATTGGGTTTCCACCTTATATCTTGGTGTTCATGTGTGTTGCTTATGTGTGATGCTTTATTCTGCTTTTACTGCACTGTCTAATGAATTCCTGATATACTGGTTAAAGTTCAATGCATGATAAATTGGGTAAATCAAAAGATCTCTGCATATACACTGGTTGCCTTAAGTACAGTTGCATATACACGCTAGTTCACTTAGCTGAAGTAGCGTATACAAATCTGTTTTTGAAAATTAAATTATTGATCTGATAATACTAATTCACCCCCCCTCTCAGTATTATTTCCAACAATTGGTATCAGAGCAGGTCCTTCAGAAGAAGCTTGATCGCTTGAAGGAAGATCCATCATCATGAGTAATCAAGAAAGCGGGGGATCCATCAAACCGCCAATCTTTGATAGGAGCAACTTTATTTATTGGAAGATAAGAACCACAGCCTATCTCCAATCACTTGGAACAGGCGTCTGGGAAATCGTGGAAGGAGGATATACATTTCCGTCAACAATTCCTACAGATACGGCAGGTAAAAAGCAATATGAAACCAATGCCAAGGCTGTCAATACATTATTGGGAAGTCTGTCACAATTAGAGTTTGTCAAAGTTATGCAGCTCAAATCAGCCAAAGAAATATGGGACAAAATCGTTCTAAGCTACGAAGGAGACTCTCAGGTAAAACGTGCTAAATTGCAAACTCTCAGAATTCAATATGAAACTCTTAAGATGCACAATGATGAAAGTATAACTAGTTACTTTTTACGTATAGATGAGGTTGTTAATTGCATGAAGAATCTGGGTGAAGAGATAAAGGAAGTTACTTTAGTTGAGAAAGTTTTAAGATTCTTGTCTGCTAAATTTGAATCAAAAGTCTCTGCCATAAAATAAAAACAGGATCTACAGACTATTACTATGACACAGCTTCACGGAATCTTAACTGCCTTTGAGATGAGAAAATGAGGCCCATCAGATATGAGAGAAGCCGCATTTAAAGCTTCAACAAAAGGAAAATAAAAACTTAATGAATCAGGACATATTTAAGAAGAAGAAGATGAAGTAAACTTTGTCAAGAAGCTTCAACGGGGTTCCGAAAGATTCAGAAGTAAACTACCTTTCAAATGTTTTGCCTGTGGTAGAGTCGATCATTATGCTGCCAAATGTCCTCATAAAGATAAATATGATAAAGGGAAGGAATCTGCAAAATGGAATAGAAAACAAAGTAAAAATAACTACTATACTCATGAAGATAGCAATGGTTTATCAAATAGTGATGAAGATAAAAATAGTAATAACTATAGACTTCTGATGGCTTATGAAGATGATAATTTTTGGGATGCTTTAGATGAAGATGACCTTTATGAAGAAATCTGAAAACTCAAAATCTGTTTAGAAGAAAAGAATATGATTATAGATACCTTGACATACCAACTTGCTGAAAGAGAAAAACACAATGAAAAACTAGAATGTGAAATTGTGGGTCTAAGAAAGGATCTTGAGAAAACAAAAGCTTTCAACTTGATTTGCTAAAGGATCAAAACCTTAAATGAAATTATCAAAGTGCAGCGTTCTCCTCTGATAAAGACAGGTCTTGGATATACTGAAGAAGCATCTCAATCACGGAAGCCGTCAACCTCCACTAAAAGCTATCTTGATGCAACAAAGAACAGTGAACAGTATGACAATCGTCAACAAAGGCATAAAGCAGATCACCAGGTAAATCAGACTCAATTTACTTCAAGGATGAACAGAAGCCACAACCAACCTCAGGTAAATCATACTCAATTTGCTTCAAAGATGAATATCAATAGAAACTACAATCACCAGGTCAATAGATTCGATAATCGCAGGAACTTCTTTAATGGTCAATGTTTTTCATGTCATAACTTTGGACACAAAGCTGCTCAATGTGTTGCTTACAAGACCATCATGACTAGAGAAGCACGAAATCAAAGGAATGTGACAGGGATCAAGAAAAGTTCCTACAATAACTTTTCTCTTCTTGAAAATGAAATAGAATGCTCAATCTGTAACAACTTCGGCCATGAAGAATTTGAATGCAGGAGTAAATTTCGGCAAATATCTCAAAAGGAGCAAACTCCATTAAATCCCAAAATATGGAGAAAGAAAGAACCGCAAACAGAAAGATGTGGTATAGCCTTGTATGCAGAAGGACAAGAAAATCAGTGGTACATCGACAGTGGATGCTCAAAACACATGACAGGTGACAAAGAAAAACTTCACTCATATAATGCCTTAGAAAAGGAAAAGAATGTCTCATTTGGAAACGACACTCTTGCTGTCATAAAAGGTAAAGGCTCTGTTTTCTTGAAAGAAAAGGTTAAAGCTAGGAATGTTATGTATGTTGATGGTCTAAAGCATAACTTGTTGAGTGTCAGTGAAATGTGTGATCAAGGAAATGAAGTGGTGTTTCGATCAAACGGATGTGTTGTTCGTGAGCTTGATACAGGAGAAACCGTGATCAAAGGTACAAGAACTCCAAACAACTTATACATACTCAAGGGAGGACAACAACAGTGCTATCTAAGCAAAAATGATGAAAACTGGCTATGGCACAGAAGATTGGGGCATCTAATCTTTTCTCAAATAAGAAAAGCATGCAGATTCCACGCTGTTCGTGATCTTCTTGATATCAGCATTCCTGAAAATACAATATGCAAATCATGTCAATTCGATAAGCAAACCAGATCTCACTTCATTGAAAAAGAAGGGTCAGCTAGTAAGCCTCTTGAACTTGTTCATACTGATTTATGTGGACCATCAAGGAAAAAGTCACCTCGTGGAGAAGAATACTTTATATTGTTCATTGATGATTTTTCCAGAATGTGTTGGATAGGTCTTCTAAAGCATAAAGATGAAGCATTTGAAAAATTCAAAGCCTTCAAAGCTTTGGTTGAAAATGAATTAGATCGCAAAATCAAATGCCTCAGATTTGATTGAGGAGGGGAATTTACCTCGGATGAGTTCTTTGACTTTTGTGAACAACATGGAATAAAAAGACAGTTCTCCACCGCAAGGACTCCTCAGCAAAATGGAGTGGTAGAAAGAATGAACATAACTGTTCAACAAATGGCTCGAGCTATGCTAGATGAATTTGGAACTCTTGCAACCTTCTAGGGTGAAGCTGCATTCGCCACCATCACTATTCTCAACCAAGCAAATGTTCGGGTAAACAACACTCAAACTCCACATGAACTTTGGTATGGTAAGACTCCCACTGTAAAATACTTCAAAGTTTTTGGAAGCAAATGTTACATCAAAAGCACTGATGAAAAACTTGGTAAGTTTGAACCCAGAGTAGATGAAGGTATTCTTCTTGGTTACTCTTCCCGAAGTAAAGGATATAAATGTTATAATAAAAGACTTGGGAAAATTATTGAAAGTATTGATGTTGTGGTTGATGAAGCATGCAAAAATCCAAAACAGATAAAAACTGAAGATTATGAAGAAGATGAGGATTATCTTCCCACATCAAATCACACTAATTCTGAAGAAGAAACCAATGAAGCACCAAAAGAAGAGATAATGGTAGAAGAAAAGACTTCGTCCAGGTATGTTTAGAAAAATCATCCAGAAACTCAAATTTTAGGGGAGAAAGAGGCAGGTGTGCAGACAAGAAGAACTATTACAGAAGCTTCAAGCTATCTAGCATTACTATCTTCCACCGAACCTCAAAATGTAAATGAAGCATGCAAAGATGAATGTTGGGTCAAGGCCATGAATGAAGAACTTGAGCAAATTGAAAAGAATAATACTTGGGAATTAGTTCCTAGACCTCATGATAAGAATATCATAGGAACTAAATGGATATTCAAAAACAAGCTGAACGAAAATGGAGAAGTTATTAGAAACAAGGCCAGACTTGTTTGTAAAGGATATGCTCAACAAGAAGGTATAGATTTTGAAGAAACTTTTGCACCTGTTGCTAGACTTGAAGCCATAAGGATGTTTCTTGCTCTTTCTAGTTTTCAGAAATTCAAAGTATACCAAATGGATGTAAAATCTGCCTTTCTTAATGGAGACTTAGAAGAAGAAGTCTATATTGAACAACCAAAAGGATTCATTCTTGGAAATGATGCAAAACTTGTATGCAGACTCATAAAGGCTCTCTATGGTCTAAAACAGGCTCCAAGGGCTTGGTATTACTGTCTTGACAAATATCTCCACCAACAGGGTTTTTCAAAGGGGTCAACAGATAACAATCTATATACAAAGATTGACACTGATAAATTGCTAATAATTGTTGTTTATGTTGATGATATCATTTTTGGTAGCAATGAAGAATCCATGAGTCAGAATTTTGCTTCAGTAATGTAGCAAGAATTTGAAATGTCCTTGCTTGGTGAGCTTACCTATTTTCTTGGTCTACAAGTTCAACAAAATAAAGATGGTATTTTTCTTTCACAAACCAAATATCTCAAACAAAACTTGAAACAGTACGACATGGAAGATTCTAAACCAGTATGTACACCAATGGTAACATGATGCAGTCTCAGCTCAAATGATGAATCAGTAGCAGTACATCAACCAACTTACAGATCCATGATTGGTAGTTTGCCTTATCTAATAGGTACCCGACCTGACGTCATGCATGCAGTAGGAATAGTTGGAAGATTCTAAGCAAATCCAAAGGAATCACACCTTAAGGCAGTCAAAAGGATTTTCAAATATCTTCAAGGAACACAAAACTTTGGTTTATGGTATCTTAGAGATACAAATATTACACTTCATGCATATACAGATGTAGATTGGGTAGGAAGTGTTGATGACAGAAAAAGCACTAGTGGTGGTGCATTCTATATGGGTTCCAGGTTAGTGTCTTGGTTCAGCGAGAAACAAAGTTCAATTGCATTATCTACAGCTGAAGCAGAATACGTGGCTGCTGCATCTTGCTGCACACAACTACTTTGGATGATGCAAACCTTGCAAGACATTCAGATCACATGTAGTCCACCCATCTCCATTCTATGTGATAATACAAGTGCCATCAGTATTTCAAAGAATCCAGTCATGCACTCCAAGACCAAGAACATACCCATCAAATATCATTTTCTACGTGAACAAGTGTTTGAACAAAAGGTCAAATTGGAGTATGTTCCCTTCAAAGAATAGGCCGCTGATATATTCACTAAACCACTGCCCAGAGAGACATTTGAATATCTCAGACAAAAGCTGGGAGTAGTTGCTGCATCATCCTGTTGCTAAATCCTATTTTTCAGAGAAAGGTGGTTATACGCGAGTTTCATGAAGCGTAGTCGCGTACATACGCAGGTTTCTGTGGGCACAGTCGTGTATATGGTGGTTTGAAGAAAAGCAGTCAGACAGACTCAGGAAAAAAGCGAGTCTGCTATGGTTCTGTCAATTATCTGCTCTGTTTGATGATGGTTACAATTTGCTGATAACATGTGGAAATATATTGGTCCTCATAAAGTTGTTGATAACTTGATGTATATCCGATTGATGATGATGCTTTGATATCTCTTATTGACATATGTAATGATCAGATGTGACAGTGAACAGGTGGAACAAGTTTAGGGGGAGAACATGGTTGATACTTACATATGTTGATTATTATGGTTGATGATGTGGGATGTTCCCTAGTGATGATATAATGAAGGTTCTTGTGGAAAGATCATGCAGTTCTTGATAAAGATGTCTATGGTGTTTTCACATACATATGATATGATTTTGTGCTACCGCTTGGAGATATGACATATGCTTAGTTGATTCATGGAAGGTTATGATAAGGGAACAAAGCAAGTTGATCTTGATGAGATCAAGAGGATGAGTTGATATATGCTGACATACTTTGTCACAAGTTGATGATATTTTGGGAACTAATGATGGACATATACAGGTTGCTGGTCTGGATGTTGTTGACAGATGCTGCTGATGGTGCAGATCATATGATAGTTGCTGATGACTATCATGGTCTTGTTTAAGATATTTGGTCTCTGTTACATATATCATGTATATCATTTAATGTAAAGGTCATGAAAAGACCTAATTTGTAACCCCACTATGCATGGGATGGATGATGTAATGTTTCTTGTCTTTGTCATGTATAAACAATTGGTATATCCCCACTTGGTTGGGTGGATGAGTCAAATTTGGTATATCCCCACTTGGTTGGGAGATGGATGTATGTATGAGTCATTGGTGATAGGAAGGTCATTGGTGATGTATGTATAGAGTCATGTTATTCTTTTAGAACATCTTTTTGCAGACTTTGCTTGTGCTCAGGGGGAGCATGGACTCGCTCAATCAACACACTTCAACATATCAAAGAATTCAGCATGTACTTAGGGGGAGCATGACCCTTTGTCCTTGATGTCAAAGGTGGAGAGTGACTTGGTGTGGTTGTTGCCATAAAGTCCAAAGGGGAAGATTGTTGGAATTATGATACAGGTATTGTCCTTGATGGCAACTCACTCAGATGAAAGATCACAGTATAGCAGGTAAACAACAAAGAACTATAGATCAGTCTTCACAGAATGAAGAAAGAGAGGTATACGCAGGTTCACCATTGACTAAGCTGCGTATACACGTAGGTTCACCGTATACAAGTCGCGTATACGTACATACGCACTTTCACAGAAAGAAAAGCGCGTATACCTTGGAAAACTAAGTTTCTGGTCCGAGGTATTTGGTCCATGGTATTTTGATCCATGGTATTGGTCCAAGGTACCTGGTCCGAGGTATTGACCCTAGGTATTTGGTCCAAGGTATTGGTCCTAAGTGGTTTTGGTCCATGGTATTGCGAAAGGCTTAAAACTATAAAAGGAGGAGAAGATCATTAGGCCAAGGTGTGTAAGTATTGAATATCTGATGAAGTGTGAGATCTAGTACGCAGGTTATTGGGTTATGGTGCATTGGTTGATCTGAACCAGGGATGAACCTTAGTGATTGATGGAGAATAAGATCTTATGATAGATCGGGATCTGCTTGGAATGAATTATCTTTATATGGTTTGATCATGTTTATTCTAGATCTGTATACTGACGCATGTGTTGTTCTGTAAATATTATGATCTGGGAATAACTGAAATCTGGAATAGCTGCAGAATTATGAATTAATATTTACAGATGTATACGCTGGTTGGCTTTGAGAAAAGTGCGTGTACACGCAGGTTCGACACATGGAAGTAGCGTATACCTTATAAAATATGTTTCAGTTGTTTCTCTTTACTGTTGCAGAGTTCTGGGTTCTGGTTACTGTATTCTGGTGATAGTGTTCTGAATGATCAGATTGATGGGTTGTCTAAGTGAATGATTGATTCAGTTGTGGTTGGTTCAAAAGGTGATTGGTTGATGCAGATGTATTTGATGATTGAATGATGTTGTTGATGGATCCAGTCTGAAAATTTATGAAACGTGGTCCCTGGAGGAAGAGAGAAGGTCATAGCCTTCTGTAGGTTGATGCCTACGTACTAGCAAACATATCGGCTAGTACAAGAGCTAGGGGGTTGTAGCTCCCTTCCAGGAGAAGTTGGAGAACGAGAGAAGGTTGTAACCTTCTGCAGGTAGAAGCCTGTGTACTGGTATAAGTCTGCACAGTACAAAAATTGTAAACAGATTTTCTTATTATTAAAAGAAGATAGAGACGACAGCAGCAGGTGGTTTTCACCCACATTGGGTTTCCACCTTATATCTTGGTGTTCATGTGTGTTGCTTATGTGTGATGCTTTATTCTGCTTTTACTGCACTGTCTAATGAATTCCTGATATACTGGTTAAAGTTCAATGCATGATAAATTGGGTAAATCAAAAGATCTCTGCATATACGCTGGTTGCCTTAAGTACAGTTGCGTATACACGCTAGTTCACTTAGCTGAAGTAGCGTATACAAATCTGTTTTTGAAAATTAAGTTATTGATCTGATAATACTGATTCACCCCCCTCTCAGTATTATTTCCAACACTTGTAACTATGAATTTGGCCTTAGCGGTGCTCAAAGCAACCGACTTCTGCTTCCTGCTCATCCAGGATATCAAAGAAGAACCCAAAGAGAACCAACACCCAAAAGTGCTCTTGCGATCCTCCACACTGCCTGTCTAATCAGCATCAGAATAATCATGTAACTTCACATTTCCGGCAGTGTATCTCAATCCATGAGAGATTGTGCCCTAAAGATATCTCAAATGATTCTTGGCACCAATCCAGTGAGGCTCAACCATATATGAGCTCAACATGCTAATTGCAAAACATATATCTGGACGAGAGTTCACCAAGAACATCAATGCTAGTATGAGTTTATGAAACTCAAAGGCATTTCCCAAATCAGGTCCGGCATCACTACTGCATAACTTCTTAAAGTTAGGCTTCATCGAGGTAGTCACGGGCTTGCAGTTCACCATTCCAAATCCGGAATCCAGCTCCCTCTTACTTTTGTAAATGAGAGGGTCTATACTTGCCAGAAAGAGATTGTCCACATAAGGTACCAGTGTGAGAGGTCTATCATCCACAACCTTAAAGCAATGGCTTGGATCGACTTCACTCCTAGTGAATCTCAGCTTCATCAGATAGCTGCCAATCCTTTCATACCAAGCTTAGGGTGCTTGCTTTAAATCATAGAGAGCTTTCCTTCACCTGCATACATGAGATTCCTGATCATGAATCTCAAACCCCTCGGGTTGTTCCACATTTGAGGTCTTCCTATTACATGAGGGGAATGGCCCCTTTGTAATGTTTCCTTTGGTACATCTCGGACATGTACCTTCATGTTCTTCCTTGATTTTAGGCATCCCTGCCACCACCTGTCTCACATCGGGTAGGGCCCCATAATGAAGATGGGCAGGCCTCCAGTGCCATAGAAGAGATGTGTCACATGACATGGTCCCCAGTGGACTTCCTGCAACTTGATACAAATTTCCAACCCTGAACCCATGAGTAAAAGCATCTGGAAAATTCCTTTTTTTTTCAAACACATACCTTTCCATCGATGAATGCCACCTTGAAATCTTTGACTTCCATTGCCGAAATGGACACCGGGTTCTTCTTGAGATCAAGTACATAAATAACTTTTTGTAAATGAATCGTGTTACCCTCATTCAATTGAGGGGTAACATTCCCTACGCCCTTTCCGGGATAGGTGGCATCCTCTCCAAGAATAATCTCCACAATTGTTTCCTTCTCTATCAAATTAGAGAGAGCTTCCTTAAGTCCGATGAAGTGCCTTGAAGCACTACTATCAATAAGCCAAATTCCCAAAGAGTCCGGAGGAGAAGTAGTGGAGGGGGCCAATATAAGTTAATGCTCCTTTTGCTTATCTGAAACAACATTAGATTCTTCATACCTGGAGATCCTTGCTTTCTTGAAGAGTCGGCCATTTCCTTGATGCCCTGCATTCCTTTTTCCTTTGCCATTGTACCTGTCATTCCTCCAATCATTGAAGATGCCCCTGAAATGATTGTTATCCTCATCAAGTGATGTGTCCCTTCTATTCGGACACTCCTTTGCTTAATGGCCAAACTTATTGCAAGTAAGGCATCTGCCTTTCCTTCCATTCTCATATTCAGACTTCCCATTGAATGCCCTGTAGGTAGGCCACCAGATGTTTCCGCTGCGCTACTCTGATAATTTTTTATTTATTTTTTGATTCGACTTCACCCTTGGTGAATTTGAAGTGGGATGAGGAACCCATTGAGTCTTTTGACCTTGTCCAACTCTCTTCGATGATTGCTCTTTCACTGTTGCTTGGGCTTTGTCTTCACCTCACCTCTGATACCATGTAAATCATAGGTATGTTCTATGCTGAGAGCAAATTTACTTCAATTTTCCATATTAGCTCAATACCAATTCCAGATTAGCAATCACATTTAGCATAATAGTAAAATGCAGATAGAACATAAACATAAATCGTATAAAACAAGCCAAGACAAGAGGACACAAGATGTGGCGCCAGCCAGGGACAAACCCCAATGTGGGGAAACCCTTGATCAATTCTTCTTATGTTCTACAATAGTTTAGCAGAGAGAGAGATAGTACATATACATCAGAAGTCAACATTTTGACTTGTCAAAATAAGAGCAGAGATCTTCTCTAGGAAGATGACACACATGAGGTAGCATATCTGAACACAGATGATTCCATCACCATGCTGTACCCATCAGTGTGCTGCACCCATCATTGTGCTGACTTCATTACACTATGCTACACTCATCATACTGCATCCAATCATCACTGTGCTACACCCATCATACTGCACTTCATCATCACTATGCTGCACTATGCTGCACCATTCATCATCACTATGCTGCACGATTGTCATGCTGCACTATGCTGCACCATTCATCATCACTATGCTGCACGATTGTCATGCTGCACTATGCTGCACCATTCATCATCACTATGTTGCACCATTGTCATGCTGCACTACACTGTACCATTCATCATCACTATGCTGCACCATTCATGTAGTCACCTATATGCTGCATACATCAATATTGTCATGGAACAACCTCAACTGCTTGCTATGGGTTGTAGCTAGCTACCAAGTTCCTAAATGGCAACGATACCTTCAGACTTCTAATATAGAGACAACTGCCCCCAACGTACCTATGCCTTAGAACAATTGTAATTAACACTGCTGCTGCTAGGCTTCCTTTGCAACATTAGCTGTATTTGTGACAGCGAATTAAGGCTTCTTCAAGCTTGAGATTAGGGCCTCTTCTAGGCCTCCTTCCTGCGGCTTAGGGCAACGTATAAGTAGCATATAGAAGGTAGTATATGCATCCTCCTTGACTGCGGCCACAATGTTTAGGGCACTCAAGGACAACGTTAGGGTGACTGTGTATTCCCTATCATTAGGCCAACGTATAGATCTCAATACAGTGGATAGAATCTCCATTATGACAACGAACATTAGGAGCTGTTCAGACATCAGATTAAGGCTCTCTTTTATTGCGTTTTGAGGGTCTCTTGTAACAACAAATTGTGACCAGCGGCTAGGGCATTTAGGCTTATCCTTCAGCTGAGTGTAAGCCTCTTTTATGAGGGCTTACACTTCACTGCCCTCCTTGACATAGTTGTGTGTGTAGCTAGGGCTCTTTTGGAGCATCCTTTGGTAGCGTATAGAGGCTTCCTTTCTTAGACTCCTCCATGACCGTGTTAAGGTTACTTCATTGACTGCGTTAGGACTTTTACATTAGGGCAACGTAGAGCCTAGAACACTCCCTCTAAGGCAGCGTATACTCTTGGTGACTTCTCCTTCCACTAAAACCCAAAGACAAGTGGAGAGGAAGAGATCACAAGAGGTGTGTCCAAATGACTTGTAAGCCACCATTTTTTATAGTAAAACATTGAGGATAGATGGGGGCAATTTGGTTGTTGGCCGACCTTGAGGAATTGTCTCATAACACAAATAAATTCATATCTCCATGAATACATGTCGGAATCGGATGATCTTTAGATCAATCCTATACCTCTCGACGAGAGGAATCCAAGAAAAATATCAGCTGCCATAAATAAGAAGACCCACATGGAGTTTGGCCCTAGTTGCCAATTTTAACATAGCAGGAATGGCTTCAACCCATTTAGTGAAATAATCGGTAGCCGTCAAGATCCATGAGTAGCCATTGCTAGAATTTTCATGGAATTTCCCAATGAAATCCAGACCCCAATGCTAAAAAGGTGCCTCAACAACAACAGGTTGTAGGGGCAGGGCAGCTAGCTTCTGCTTCCTAGTGAACATTTGGCAAGCTTGGCAACTTCTAACAAATTTATGAACATCAGAAAAAATAGAAGGCCAATAGTAACTAGCTCTAAGGATTTTGTGGGCAGTAGTTCTAGCAGCGTAATGACCACCACAAAATCCTGAATGAAACTCAGAAATCAACTTTTTAGACTCTATCTCATCAACACATCTAAGTACAATGCCCTCGTGATTTCTCCATCCAAGGCAATACTTAGTAGCTTTTAATCTGAGAGCCCTTCTCTTATGAGCAACTAAATGGTTAGGACATGTAAGATTTAACAAGTAATAAATAATATCCTTGTACCATTCATGCTCTCCTAATCTTTGCAGCTCAGGCGAAGATGAATCGTTAAGACAAATCAAACCAAGAGCTGTTTCATTTCCCTTGGTCATCATTTCAGCCAAACCTTGACCTTTGACTAACTTGGTGGGTCTAATCTCTAAATCATATTCTTGAATCTTAGTAACCCACCTAGCACGAGTCCCTAAGCAATCAATTTGAGTTAATATATCTTTAACAATAGAGTGTGGGACAAAAGCAATGATCTTGGAATAACCCACATAAGTCCTGAAATGCTTAAGAGATTTAACTAAGGCATAGGCTTGCTTTTCCATGGTAGTATAATTTAATTCAGAATTCTGAAGCGCTCTACTCATGAAAGCTATAGGCTGTTCGTGACCGTCTTTATTCTTTTGTAACAGGACACCAACAATGGTATCTTTAGAAGCAAAAGAGAAAATCATGAAGTCCTTTGAATAATTGGGACTAACTAAGACAAGAGCTTTAGCAATAGCACCTTTGATCTCTTGAAAGCCTTTTTGCCATCGTCTTTCCATAATAATTTAACATCCTTTTTCAAAAGACTTTGAATAGGCTTAGCTATTTCTACGTAGTTTGGAATAAATCTTCTAAGGAAATTGGTTTTCCCAAGAAAAGACTGAAGGGATTTGAGATTATGAGGGAGAGGAATCTTTTGGATTGCCTCAACCCTCTCAGGGTCAATCTTGATCCCATCCTTGGAAATGATGTGACCAAGCAACTTCCCTTCTGTTACTCCAAAAACAAACTTAGCAGGATTGAAAGAGATTCCAATTTCTCTGCATCTATTAAGAACCTGCCTAAGATGAGCTATATGACCAATACAACTCTTAGAAAAAACCGTAAGATCATCCTAATAAATTTCAATAATTTTACCGATTAAACCCTCGAATGTACCCCAAGGTGTGGTGAAAGTAGTTTTGTGTCGATCCTCTTTCTTAACCCAAACTTGATTGTAACCAGAGAAACCATCTAGTAGGGACATCATTCCAGAACTCGTTATCCTTTGCAACATAGTCTCCATGTTTGGCAAAGGGTAATTATCCTTCTTACATGCTAGATTAAGGTTTCTGAAATCGACACAAAGTCTGATTGTTCCATTCTTCTTTCTAACAATCACCAGATTGGAACACCATGATGAATGCCTAGTCTGAGCAATGATTCCAGCTGCGAGCATTTTTGCAAGCTCTTTTTGGACTAAGGGGGCCAACCTAGGGTTTATTTGCCTAAGCTTTTAACGAAAGGGCTTAGCATTTTCATCCTTTAAAGGGATAGTATGCTCCATGACATCTTCCCTATAACCCTTTAGCTCATCATAAGAAAATGCTAAGACATCCCGATATTCATGAAGTAAATCGATTATCTTTTTTCTTTCTTCCTTACTAGTACCCTTACCAATTTTAACAATTTTATGGTCACTAGGGGTACCTATATTTACTTCAATAAATTTGCCAGGATCCATCTTATTTTCTTCTCCTTTCTTTGTGGCATCATGCCGATCAAAGTGTTTCTCTAAGGCAACAACATTCATGGGAGTAGGATTTATAATATCTTCATAGTCATCAGATCCATCCTCCCTATAGCTTACCCGAAAATTCTCAAACTCATCCAAGTTATTTAAAAAGCGAATCACTTGCTTTTCATCGTCAAAAACCTGCCAATGCTCTAAGTTATCTGGAACGGAAGGTCTGAAAATAATTTCCATTTTAATCTTATCCTTCACTAATTCATCAGACAACTGCAAGGTAGATGCGGCTACAACAAGCTCATCGACCAAACTATTTTGCTCTCTTGGGATAGCTTTGAGGTCAAGAGCGTCAAAGTATTCCAAAATATCCCACACTGCATTCCGATAGTTTCTCAATCTCTGATTCTTACAAGTAAATCTATTTTTGACTTGCATGATAACCAAATCAGAGTCTCCCTTAATATGAAGCAATTTAACCTCTAAGACCTTTGCCAACTCAAGGCCCCACAACAAAGCTTCATACTTAGCCATGTTGTTGGTTGCTCCAAATTCTAATCTATAGGAAAATTTGAAAACATGCCCTAGGGGAGACTTCAACACAATCCCAACACCTTTACCATGCCTAGATGATGCACCATCGAAATGCATATACCATACTTGACTCTTCAGATCACTTATCTTTTCATCAACCTTAACTTCTGAGGGGATTATGGAATTAGACAAAATAGCGTAATTCCCCAAGTCAGGTTTGTCGGTGATCACCTCATTATGGGGTCTCTTAGGATCTTCCACATGGAATCTCCTTTCTAGCTCCCTATTTAGTCTAATGAACCCGAAACCTCTAGGAGAAGGAATCATAGCATATGACCAATTCATTTGGATACTTCCTCCTAGATTAGAGGCCCATTTCCTAGACAATAGCATACCCCAAGCATCAGGAACATCAACTACAACTATGTCCATCACGATCATAATGTCAGGGTAGACAGACAAATGGACTTGTAAATCCTTTATTAACCCATGAACCTCGATTTTCTTAGAATCCATGGCACATATGTTGTAGTAAGGCCTGAAAATCCTTAAATTTAGTTGTTCCATGACCCTTTTGGTCATAACACGAGCTGAAGCACCCGAATCTAATATGCAATTGTACAATCTATAACCATTAACCATCAAGGTAATGAAAAAGGGCTGATGCTCATTATTGTTAGAATCCATACTTTGCAAATACACAGGAGCATCCTGGTAGACAGTCTTAGGAGCCTTTTCTTGAGCAACATTAATACGAGGATTCTCAATGGCATTTAACAACTTAGCCTTTTGGGAAGGGATTTTCAAAACCTCGGTGACAGGAACCCAAATTTTGGAATTGTTCAACCATCCACCCAAGTCAATATTCATTCTAGAGGCGGGGCTAAAATTTCGAAGGGGAGCATGATTATCACTTTGATCTTTATCCCTTCTTTGATAAGTTAGCCCCTTATCTTTGGCAATTTCTAAAATTTGATCTGGAGAGGGTCTTTTACCAAATAATTTAACTAGCATATCATTGTCATGGTCAAAATTATTGATACAATAGGAAGATGCGAAAGACTTGACATCATGACTATGCTCCTTAACCCTTTCCCAATTTTCATTTGATAGGTGATATTCCCTACCAACGACGTTAATCTGGTTACTTGCCCCAAAGATCCCACTTTCCACAATTCTCTTAATAGTGGGGCAAGTAGCTTCTTCATGCAAGGCATCACAAGCCCTACAATATGGAGGAACATCCTCAACAAGATTTGCAGATTCAAGGGGATTTGGCAGTCGATGTTCATTAGATTGCCCTTTCTTCTGCCAAGCATTATTATTTCTAGGATGGGAGCTTTGAGCTTGTGACCTTTCCATTTGGACCAACCTAGATTGCAGAGTACTTATCTCTTTAGCATGTTTAGAGATTAATTTTTCTTGGTTAAGTTCCATGCTTTCAAGCTTTTGAAGTAACTTCTGCATAGGACATCTTCAGATTCCTTAACTTCTTTACCCTTATGCTCTTTACCCTTATGCTATTTTTGCTTTGTGGAAGCTCTATCAAAGCCTGGAATCTCAGATTTTCCAGATGCCTTCTATTCCTTCTCAAGCTCTTTGGCTAAAGTTTGACACTCCTTATAGTCAGGAAGTTTAATGCGTCTTAATTCATAAGAGGTATTAGCGTTAAAAGCATCAATGTAGAAGTCCCGGAGAGATTTATCAGGAGGTTTATAATCTTGAGGTAATTCCTTAACAATACCATTAAACTTTTTTTAATTCCTCAACGGTTTCATTTTCTTTTTTCTTTATGATACTTAGGGCTTTAACCAGATGCCTTTCTTCCCTCTTATCTCCAAACTTTTCCTTGAAGGCAATAGTAAGAGCTTGTAATGAATTGAAGGAGTGATCCATTGTTTCGGTGAACCAATCTAAAGCATCTTCTTCCAAAGAGAGCACAAAGAGCTTCATCCTCACATCCTAATGAGCAGCATTAACACCACCCCATTTGTTAATGAAATGCCTAAAGCGATTAAGATGATCTTTTATGATTACTGCATTATTGCCTTGGAAAGAAGGCAATTTATCCATACCTATATTAGGAAGGTCATGCGGGTAACCCTGAATGTTAGCGAAATTGCAAGGAAGATACAAGTCATCCATGATGTCTTGCTGAATGGGATTTGAAAAAAGAGAATGGATATCAGAGAGAGTTTCTTGTCCAAGATTATCAAGGTGTGCACGGTAAGAGAGCCTGATCGAACTCTAAAAAACTTTTCAGGATCCGAAGTGGGATTAATCAAGGTACTTGGATTCCTTCTAGTGCAAACCCTTGTAGGAAGTGAATAAAGTGGAGTCGCCACTTGGAAAAAAATCTAACTTAGACACTTGAGATAAAAGATGAAGGATAGAAGATGAAAGATGAGAATTGTCGTAAAGCCAAGGTCCAAGAAAGTGTTCCCTGACAATGACACCAAAAAAATGTTGTTGCACAGAGTGTCTAGGCACCGCGACAATGGCTTAAATCAGGGGATGTCACACTGATCCCCAATCTCTCTGTTTGAGTTGTCTCCCAATAACAGACTAAGGGGGGTAGACCCTATGGAAATGGAATGAGGGAAGATTAGTTGGGAACCAACCAATTTGGGAGAGACAGTTAAGCAACCAATACTTGTTAGATTGCGCAAGATTTTGAAGGATTCAATTTGATTTGAGGAAAATGATACTAGTGCCTTGTGGAGTCAACTATCTTGCAAAGGAAATAAAGACGAAGTAATGGATGGGAAACTGCTGCTGAATGACTATCTTATATGCAGATGCAAAACTTAAAGCTATGTGAAATGTAGGGACTTGGTTAATTTTAGTTAAATGCCTATTCTAAGTTTGATCCCTTAATGTTTCTATCAACCAAGCTTATGCTTGGAGGTAAAATTTTAATGTGCAAGAACTAGCGTAGTATGCAAATGCAAAGTGAAATGATGTGATGGCGAAAGGATGGCCTAAAATATGAGTTATTTCTGAAATATATCGTGAGTGTTTTTTAACTTGTACTTATACCGACAATGTAAAATATGAAGTCTGCACAAGTAATTACTGAAAACACTATAGGAAACCACTGTAAAATGCTGGAAATAAAACACTTTATATTAAGAAATTGATTTGTATGAGGTACTCAATCAGAGATCATTAGATGCATAAGTAAAACTAAATTAGTCCTATTGAATGAGCATGTAAAAACAAATGTACTTCAGAAATTAAATAAAGTGTTTAAACTCAGATCAATGTCTGAAATACCAGTTCTAGTAATTTGCTCTTAAAACAAATGATAATGCCATCAATTTATTTTAAACCAGTGGTCCTATTACAAGGCAAGATTTCGATTTTTTCTGTGTAACAACAAAAACTTCAAATGGCAAACTAATAACTAAATATTCAGAAAATTTCTGAGTTTAACTATCTCCAATCTAGTGATACATTTTATCTTATAACTCAGAAATAAATCACTGAAAAATGACTGAAATAAGATTTAGAAATTTGTCAATTAGCATGCAAATGTTTCTGGAAATAATTCTATTTTTGAAATGCACTGTAGTAAAAGATGCAAACCAAATTTGCTGCTAAACTTCAGCTAATTGAAACTCTATGCCAGTATTAGTCTTGCTTTCAATTAGATAAATGAAATGTGGTAAGGGTTTAGTGGATGTGCACTAGTAAGCCCTTAAGGGCTTGAAGATACTTGGAGATAGGATGGCCAAGTCACTGAAGATCTTCAGAGCCAAATGCCAACTCAGAAAATTTCTTGAGAAAGATTTGTTAAAATTTTTAAAGAAAATTTAGTGAAAAAAATTATGGTGAAAGAGGGTGAAGGAGGAGAGGCTTGAGGGTGGAGATGAGGCAGCGAAAGGAAGGAGGTCGAGAGAAAGGGAGAAGGCCGTAAGGAGTAGGGAAGGCAGAGAAAGGGAAGCAAGGAAGGCCGAGAGTGAGGATGTGGGAGAAGAGGCAGAGGGGGAGAGGATACCGTGAGGGAGAGAGGGTGGCCGTAAGGCTAGAGAGATAAGGGAGGCCGAGAGGAGAAGAGGGGAGCCGAGAAGAAGAAAAGGGAGGCCGAGAAAGAGAAGAAGGGAGGCTGAGAAGAAGAAGAGGGAGAAGGGGGCTGGAGATGGCTAACGCGGGGCCTCAAGGACCTAAAAAAATTGCCCACGATCTTTCTGAAATTTCTATTCAACCTGCAAGTAAAATGGAAATTAGATCTTTCCCTCTAGGGCCTGGATCTGTCTCCAAAATCCACAAAAATCGCTTGCAATCTTCAGAGTTGTCCCTGCACAAACAAAAGATAAAAAACCCCAAAACATGTATATACAAAAATATGAAATACCCAAAACCCTAAAGAATTAAAAATTTGAAATTTACAAATCTACAATAATATTCTACAAATCTAGCATATCTGCAGATCAAAGCCCTCTATTAGCTAGATCTAAACAATTTTGCACAAATTTGTAAATAAACTGGAAATTTTAAAGAGGCACAAGCCCAAGAAAAACCTTGCAAATAAAATATTTTGTAAGATGACTTCAGAAATTAAAAAACAGTGGGCTCTTTAGATTCTGTAATCTGAGAGTCAGTTGGTCCAGCTGAGGACTTCCCCAAACGCCCAAATCCTGAATAATAACTTCTGCAAACTTAGATCTGATTGTTAGATTAATAGAGATTCAAAATAATCATAAAATAATCAAGAAATAGAGATACCTGTTAGTTCTATCAAATGAAAATGATATTTTAAAATAACTAAGAAATAGAAATACCTGTGCACAAATCAATCCTCAAAGGCCATTATCCAACAAATACAAATAAAAGAAGCAGCGTATTGAGAGCAATATTACCACATAAATCTGAAAGAGGAACACCACGGTTTGAAACCCCAAAGTCTTCGCATTTTATTAACCAGAAAAAAGTTACAAGAACTTTCTTAGAGCAAGTACACGATTCCATGATCGGATCCAAATAATGGAGAGAGACCTCTAATTATAGATAACTTCTCCAACAACTAGATGGCTTGATCCCTGTAAAAGCAATCTCAACCGTTGATGAAGATCAAATGGTCTTATAATCATCACTATTGAAATTAAGTTACATTTTGAGGAAATTCGAATTTCACTTTTAATTTCTTTTTAATTAACTAAAAAATGATTATTTTGAGTTAATTGCTTCAAAAAATTGACTTTGACTTAACTACTAAGCCCAAGGGTCCAAAATATCTTGAAAATTTCAATATTCCCTTGGTCGGGGACCCCCAAAAGTTAAAAACTTTAAAACCCACAAATTTTAAATGTTGGAGGATTTAATTTTTCCTATGACCTAAATTAATTAAATTTCTGGCTTTAGCATTTTAATTTATTTTAGTCAGAAAATTTAATTAATTGACTCATGAGAGTATTATTAATTTTTCCAACCCTCTAATACTTTAGCATTATAGTTAAAATATTATCTACATGAAATATTATATTTCTAACCCATGAAGGGGCAACACCCGTTCGTTATAGACCCTCAACAAGTTACCCATTTCTGCGACTCAAAATATGATCTAGTAGACTAAGTGACTTGTAATAAAATAATCTAACCAAATAGTTAAAATTATTCCCAAATCACTTTTACAAAGACTCGATAAATAACACTAGGACTCATTTAAGATCCCGACAAAATCCACCCTAGCTTTGGGGTGAGACTGGAGGGAAAAACTCTATCGATCATCCGTGTTTAGAAACACACATGAATTGGTGAGACAAAAAACCTCCTAGGATAGAAATCATCATCATAAAGATAAACTTACCTAAGTTGTTACATACATTTGTCTTACTAGGATCATTTACAATTACAAAATGCAGAATGGGTTTACAAAACTCCAGTGTACATATCGCTGATAATGATGAATCTGTGGATCATCTGAGTGGACATGATGGAAATCCTTGCACGAAAAAGGTACAACTATGGGGTAGTTGACATGGGGTGGTTAACACACTTGTGCAAATTACAGTAGAGTCAGTCACCTGAACAAGGGACCAGAGTCCTGTACATAAAATACCCGTGCATAAGTTTAAATGATTTGGAGGTGTTCAAAGTATAGGAGCTCATTACTGACAAGGGTTCAAAGTATAAAAATTTCAGGAGCCATCAAACAGGAATTTAAGGAGACTAGGCCGCAGGTTCTAGTTTGTTACAAAGGGCCAAAACTTTGAGAGAACCTTGAGCCACAAACCTAAACTATAAAATTTCAAAAGGATCTGAGCCACTTTAGAAGCCTAGACTTGTGCTGGAATGTCTCTATTATAAGAGCGTATGAGAAACATTATAGGCCTAAGGATTAGGCCAAATTTCAAATTTTGGAAAAAAATCCAAAAAATTGTAGCAAGGCATCTCAGAGACCCGAAGATTGCAGGACAAAGGAGGCACAATCCTGTAGCATTTAGAGAGAAGTCCAAGATTCCGTTGGAGAACCAAGTCTTATAGGCTCTGTCAAAAGACATAATCAAGGCTATGAAGTTTTGTGCATAAGCAGGACTGAAATTCATTCTTTAAAATTGCATAGAGATCACCTTAAAAAAGAATATAGGCAACAAACCTGTGATAAGAGGCCGAAGAGATGGAAGGACTAAGCAACATACCATAGATGCCCCTATCATCACATTTTAGAGATTTGTGAGGGAAAGCAATCGAGGTCGAGAGTATTGTAAAAGAAAGCAAAGATCCAACAAAGAAAAACAAGCCCTGCATCTACATCTTTTGAGAACAAATTGAATTTTGGCAGGCTAGAAATAGCCGTTCTAACTAGTAAAGTCGTCTAGTAAAGGAGACAAGGTCGAGCTGTGGGAAGCAATGTTAGAAGAAGTCCTATATTGACATAAAGGCAAGAAAAGTATCTCATCTTGGATTATCACACTATGAAATTCTTAAGAGAAAGACTTTCATGAATCTGTGAAGCTAGTGGAAGAAGCCTAGCTTGAAGGACTCTAGTAGTAAGCATAAAACACATCACCTTAAGAAGAGCATATCGATTTGGCATTGCTCTTGTAAAGATCACAACATCTTAGAAGGTAGACTTTGGCTGTGACATCTTTAGAGTTTTCACTTTTGAAAACAATAGGAAGATCGTGGTAAAAATTGAAGTGCAATACCTTGAATTGTGAAATCATGTAGAAGACCTTTGTAGCAACTTTCTGCAATCATGGAGGACTAGGTATGTAGTCCTTGAGGTACCTATAATTGTTTTTATGCATATAGGGTCTAACATGAATTGTATTAGGGTATTGGGACATGTTTGGTTCTAGGGTTTGTAGTCTCTACCTTGTTAAAGGTTTTTGATGTCTAGGAATTGTGAAACCTAGAAGGCACTTGGAAACCCTAAGCCTAATTGGTTTATTCTCTCATAGAAACCCTAGCTTTGATCTAGAGGGTTTGTAGGTAGTCTAGGGCATATTGCAAACCCTGGTGAGGGTGGAATTGGATTAAACTTTGGGATTCAAACCCTAGGGTCGACGTTTCAAAGGGAAATATCAAGGAACTTAGGGTTTGCATCTGAAAAACCTAGGAATTCTCCCTCTCTAAGATTCCATAGAATCCCTTGTTGAGAAATCAATGCTAGTAGATTTAAGTTTAGATTTATCTTTCTTGATAATTACTTGTGAATTATGTTGGCTTCTTTTACTTATTTGTTATATTATCTTTCATCAAGAAATTACCAAATTATGTATGTATGAAGATCACAAAAACACAAGACACAAGATGTAGGCACTCTGTCAGGGAAAAACCCCAATCTAGCGGAAACCCAGTCAAAATTTCTTCCTTCAATAGTTTTCTTGAGACTCTTCAACCTAGACATAGACCTCCTCCAACCACCAAGTCAACCTCCGCTTCCAGCAAGTTCGACCTAGAATTTCGACCTTGAAGCAACAACAATTCTACCTAGCAGATGGCAGCAACAGTGGCAATAACAACTTCGACTAGACAAGAAAAACTTCGATCTTCCAGAGGAACCCAAACGAGAGAGAGAGAGATAGCCCGAAACTTCGATTTTCTCTTTTCCTTCCTCTTTCTCCAACTGCGCACTTTTCCAACTCTTTCTTCTGGATATCGAACTGAAGAGATGTGTCGCAAGACATGACTCCCAACGGACTTCCTCCAACTTGATATAAAGAGTCAACTCGAAACCCAAGAGTGAAAGCATCTCTAAAATTCTTTTTCCACACACATACCTTGCATCGATGAAGGCCACCTTGTAGCCTTTGTTTTCCATTGCCGAAATGGACACCAGGTTCTTCTTGGGATCAAGTACATATAGGACTTCTTGAAAATGAATTGTGTTACCCTAATTTAATTGAAGAGTAACATTCCCTACACCCTTTACGGGATAGGTGGAATTGTCTCCAAGAATAATCTCCAAGTCTGTCTCCTTTATCAGATTAGAGAGAGCTTCCTTGTAACCAGTGAAGTGTTTTGAGGCACCACTATCAATAAGCCAATTGCCCAACGAGTCCGGAGGAGAGGTAGTGGAGAGGACCGATATCAAATAATATTCACCTTGCTTATTGTTAACAACATTTGATTCATACTTGGAGTTCCTTGCTTTCTTGGAGGGTTGACCACTTCCTTGATTTCCGACATTCCTCTTTCCTTTGCCATTGAACCTGCCATTCCTTTGATTATGGTTGGAGTTGCCCCGGGAGTGATTTTGATCATCATCATGAGATGTGTCCTTCCTATTTGGACACTCCCTCGCATAGTGGCCAAATTTATTGCAAGTGAAGCATCTTCCCTTTCTTCCACCCTTCGATCTGGCCTTTCCTTTGAATTTAGACCTAGAATTATTTCTCCTTTTAGCTTGAGAGGAGAAAGTAGTGGGGTTGCCTTTGCTTGAAGGCATTTCTTGCTCCACCATCCTTGTCTCTTCTTGAATACATCTTGCCATCAATTCCTCAAATCCCGAAATTTGATCGTTGTTGAGAAGAGTGGTTCTAAATACATACCATTCAGATGGGAGCCCTCCAAGTGTAGTGATAGTCAGTTCCCTGTCAGCTATGACTTCTCCAATCGATAGGAGATCATTCTTGATCTCAGTGATCCTTAAGAAGTAGGATTGAATATCCTCGTCCTTGCCCTTCTTAATATCCTTAAACTTATTTTTGAGGAACAAAACTTGATTTGCATCACTAACTTTAAACAAGCTTACAAGTCTATCGTAGATCTCCTTGGAGGTGTTCAACTTGGAAACGTAGGCCACTAGACGCTTGTCAATAAAGTCCCAGATGATCTTCTTTGCTTTGACTTCACCCTTAGTGTGCTTGTTCCTTGTAGCAACCGATGCATTTGATGGAGGCTCCATAATTCTGCCTCTCACATAATCCAACACTTCCTGCTCTTCCAATGTCAGATCAAGGGACATCTTCCATCCGTGATAGTCAGACTTCTCACGGAGCTTGTCTTCAGAGGGGAAGTGCGATGAGGAACCCATGAAGCCTTTTGACTTTTTCCAACTGTATTCGGTGATTGCTCTTGCTCTTGCTTGGGCTTTGTCTTCACCTCTGCTCTGATACCATGTTAAATTATGGTATGTTTTATGCTTAGAGCAATTTACTTCAATTCTTCTTATTAGCCCAATGTCAATTCTCAAATAGTAATCACATTAACATATAAGTAAAATGTTGATAGAACATAAATAAAATCGACAAAAGACAAGCCAAGACAAGAGACACAAGATGTGGCAGCTAGCCTGAGACAAACCCCAATGCGGGGAAGCCCTTTGATCAATTCTTCTATATTCTTCAATAATTCAGTAGAGAGAGAGAGATAGTACAATATCACAAATCTGTGATTTATAATAGCAGCAACATAAATCAAATCAACAAGGTCAAAGTTGGACAAACAACTCACCAATGACCTTAAGATATCTTAGGAGAACTCGGCCTCCAACAACAAGTATGTGCAGCCCAAAACAGTCAAAGAAAGATGGTCAAATCAGCAATGAATGCTACAACAAACTGCAGCCAGCCCTAACCAGTGAACACTGTCCCAAATTAGCTCTCCAAAAGTCAACGCAACACTTCGTCTAGCCTAGGAGAGGCTGCCCATGCAAAGCCACAGTCAAAGAAGGTAAGACGCTGGTCAAAGCAGGCCTAAATCACCCCAAACAAGATGGTTGTACCTTCTTGCATCCTTGCTGCCCTAATCTGCGTCCTCACAATGATGCCCTAGAGATTTGCGTCCTTCTTCAAAGCTGCCCAAGAGATCTGCGTCCTCCTTCCTTTTGTATACCCAAGAGACAAGGAAGAGATGAGAGGATGAGAGTGAGTGAAATGAGACACAATGTCTCCTTCTTTTATATGCAATGTTGAGGTTAGCTGTGGGTGTGCAACACAACTTAACTTGCTGGCCGACCTTGACAAATTGTCAAGAAATACAAATAAATTCATATCTCCAAGAATACATGTTGGAATCGGATGATCGTTAGATCAATCCTACACCTCTTGACGAGAAGAATCCAAGAAAAATATCAGCTGCCATAAATAAGATGACCCACATGGAGTTTGGCCCTAGTTGCTATTTTTAACACTTAACCTAGGCGGGTCCACTTGGTCCCGTGTGGTCCCATACCTTTGAAAAGTCAAGTCTTCAAGAACCACTTGGGATGCCATTTTAAATAAGGATTTTAGGGATTGGGAATCTCCTTTACAAGTGATATCCCCTCTGTTAGAGTCGGTCTAGAAGCCCTCCATCAGCGATCAAAGCTCTTTGCATTTGCATAAGTAGGTGTCTCATAAGTGTCATTTCATTTGCATTCCATTAGGCATGCCATAACCCTGATGGAGGAGCTGGTGTCTTTATTCCCCTCTTGGCACTGCTGGATCAAGTTGTTTCAGTCAATAAACTCTTTTAAGGTTGATTGTCTTGTCTTGAGGTCAAAAGTCCTAGGTCTAGGGTTTGGGTCCAATTTGTCTTTAAGGTCAGGTCTTTAAAAGTCAATAAATGCCCAGCAGGCCAGAGGGATGACTATCGAAGTGTTTCTTCAAAAGATTTCATCTTGTACAGCTAATTTTTACCTTGGATTTAAAAACCCTGTTTTTAAAGCCCAAGGTCATTTTCTCAAAGTTTTGTAAAAAGTTGTAAAAATTCAAAATTCTTTGAAAGTCAGCATGCAGCCCTGGTCCCCTTTGCCAAGATTCCTCAGAAGCTGTCCCTGCAAAAATTTTCAAGAAAAACATCAATTTAACCAATTTCAGGACAAAAGGAAACCATAAAGTCAGCAGCATTCAAAGTTTGAAAAAGTGTCATGATAAACATTAGAAAGAGGGTTTGAAATGAAATTTAATTTAAAACAAGACTATAAAGCCCCTTTCTCCCTCCATTTAGTCTTCATTGTGCCTCAAAGCAATAGAGAGAATCGTTTTGAAGAAAATTTGGGCGAGTTTGTCTAGTCTGCCTGCGCGCGACCCATTGAGACTGGCGCGCGACCCGTTGGGCGAGCGCGACCCGTCAGGCTGCCCATTCCAGTTCAGAAATTACACAGGCGCGACCCGTTGGGCAGTGCGCGCGACCTGTTGGGAATTCCTCTGCCAAATTTCGCCAGTAAGCTGCTAAATAACCCCGGATTGCTTCAAGGTTGCAGGTAGGCCTCTCATCATTAAAATACATTGTTTGCCAAAGCTTGAAAAGCATGAGAATGTATTTTAAAGTCATCATTTTGAAATAATGAATCCAATGCATATTTGCTCAAGAAGGTCAAAGTGTTGGTTGAGCTAGGGTTTGTCTTGTTGTTTTCAAGGTTATCCTTTTCACCCCCACTTTTTCCCTACATCTTATTTCCACCTCCCTCATCATTTTTACTCAATCTCTCTACCAAAATACCAAAAGCCCTAAAACCCTACCCCTATTCCTATAAAATCAAGAATCTAATCCTAAACCCTGCTTCTCATAAAAACTTTGCAAATGATAATTGTGTGATGGGATATATCATCATTCCTTCCCTTAAACTCCCTATTTCATATATTTTTCCCAATTTCCCTTAAAAGTTTCCCTTCCCTAACATTTCCCTTGTGCTATTTGTCCCTTTGAAACAACATTTCAATAATTAAACAACAGATTTTTGAGCAGAAGCAGCAGTACATTCCAGCCTCCTTACTCTCAAAACCATGTCAGAAACCGAGACCGAATATGAGCAAAGTGATGACCGTGAGTCAACTCCGGAGGTTGAGGTACAAAGGAGGCCTCACAGGGGTGGTAAGAGTGGTCACCATAAGAGAGAGGAGCCCACCTCTTTGACCGATTTGCAGGCTTGTCCAATTGCAGTCACATGTTTCCGCTATCTGTCATGTTATGAATTTTGTGAGAGGATCTCTCAAATCCAGCATCACAGGGAATTGGCCCGCTTGTTTGTTTTGCATTTGCATGATGGGCATGTGAACCTTGCAGGGGTGGATTTTACATTGACACCTGAGATGATTGCCCAAGCAACAGGGATACCTAATGCTGGAGAAGTGTGGAACAAGCGCAAACTGTTAGATAGATTTCAGTATGAGCCCTACATTAAACCTGCCTTTGTGAGACACATGACTGGTGTAGTTCCTTTTAGATTTTTGAGGGATGAGTATGTTTCCTTGATGAGGCTTATCATGCGCTATTTCACCTGTGAGGGCAAATTTTCACGTGTATTCATACTATATTCGTTTGTTGATGCATTTCACACGGGTACGGATGATGAACATCCCTGTTTTCCTGTGCCAGAATATTGAGAGGATGGTGCCCTTGGTGCAGAGAAGTCCAGCACAGCAGCACAGGAGCATCTATCATTATGGTTTGATCCAGCTTGTGGTCATACATCAGTTGGCTCAGCAGGGTATCCCATGGGAGGATTTTATCTCTCGGGATTTTTTCACAGCATCAGCATCATCACCCCCTGAGGTTGTTCATGAGGAGGGAGGGCCTTCACAGCAGCATGATATTCCTGAGACCAGACATGTCAGCTCTCCTCCATTGGTCACATATCAGAGAGGCCACAGGGCCTTATTTGCAGCAGCTAGGCGAGTATTTTCTCCACACTAGGTGGAAGGGGTCTCGCCTTCTTCATCAGCACCACGAGTGTTATCTCCACACCAGGTGGAAGGGGCCTCGTCTCCGACAGCAACACAGGTACCAGAGAGAGGCAAGCAGCCCAAGATTGATGAGGGGCCATCAGGTGTTCCAGGCATAGAGGTGGTTGATCTTGACATCAGTTCTCCTAGCCTAGAGTCAAAGGAGATCATTCAGCACCTAAGAGCTGAAAATGATTCATTGCAGCAAAGATTGGAAAGGGCAAATTGGACAATCACCTACTTAGAGCAGCGCAACAAGCAACTTGAGGAGGAGCACACTCTTGATGAGTTGCGGAGGATCCATGAGGACCGCAACTTGGCTCGAAAGAGACCCGGCGATTTGGTACCCGTTGAGCGAGAGGCTATGCTTCTCCGGGTCAATGCTCATTTGGAGAGGTTGCTGGCCAAGGCCAACCAAGATAAGGACTTGCTCAGGAACATGAAAAATCACTATTGGGCACGAATGCATGTATGCAAGGCAAAATGAAGGTGCTCCAAAGACGGCTGGCCAAAGCACAAAAACGAAGGAAAATGTCCGATCCCCTCCATATCTTGGTTGAGGCTTCCTTGAAGGGGCATGATGCTAAATAACTCAACTCCAGCACAAATTTCAAAAAATTTTGAGCATTTTGGGTCATTTGTGATTTTTTGGGCAAAAAACAGGTTTCTCCACCCCTTTCGTTGGGCAACTCCATTTTGGGAAAACTCAGCATTTCTGGATTTGTCATGGAAAGTTACACTTGCTCAGCCATTGCCAAGAAATTTCACCAAGTTTTGGGCCTCCAGAAAGTCAAAAAACAAGCAAAAAATGACTTTCTGCCACATTTTTGACACACAGGAAGCAGTCTTGGGAGATTGCAATTTTGGAGGGGCAAATGATCACCAAATTCAGAGATTCCACTTGGGTTGGAAAGTAGACATCCAGACCTTTCCAACAAGCCCACTTTTGCCTCATTTGGACACCTGGAAGTACCTCAAAATCAGCTCCAAAGTAGCGCGACCCGTTCAGAAAGAGGGCGCGACCCGTTGGGCAGTTTTCACAGGAATTCATCTACAGCTCAGGAATTCGCCCAGCTTTGACCAGTTTTGACTTGTGATGGGATTTTTCACCCTTTTTGATGTAATTAATGTATTTTCATGATGACATGACACTTATTTACCTATTCTAGAAGATTCATTCATGTGATAGGTAAAAATTTAATGAATGAATTGGTTTCCTAGCTTATAGAGGCAAGTTGTTTTGACTGCCTAGATTTTAGTGCTCAGTTTAGAATTGGTTGAAACAGCTCCTAGAAGGATGAGCTCGACCCCTAGAGGCAAGGAAAGATGTTAGATTGCCTATATTATGTACTTTCTTGGTCATTTTCATGGTTGGACTCTTGAGGGAGAAAGCTCTATTGTATTACTCATTGTATCTCTGCAATTTTGGCAAAGGAAGAAAGACCAGGGTTTTGCAGTCCTTTTTGGGATTCCTGTGGTTACATGTATTGATGGTGTGTTTCTCTTTGTACTTGTAAGTTTGTTATGTGATTCATCTTCTCACTTTTCCTTCTGCAAATTAGGCAAATGAAGTGTTAAAGTAGAATTCATGATTGCCATGCTCTGCTTTTAAGTTTGCTTAATATTTATGTTTTCATCTGTCTAAAGAGAACTCTTGAAGGTTTCTTGCTCTCTTTAGCCCCTCACCGGTCATTCCTATCCATTCACTTAATTCAAAGGCATCAATACAGTCTCCTACCTTGCCCCAAAGAACCCCCTGCAAAAACTGTGTCCAATCCCCGCACCCAAAATTGCCTTTCCCCGATTTTCCACCAAAATCTTAAAACTTCCCAATTCAAACCTTTTATCAGTTTACTAGCCTAAAATCAGTGTTTCCTTATTGGTTATCTCGCCCTTTGAAGATATTTATCGAGATAGACCGGAGAGAGCCCTCTCCTGCCCCGTAGGGCTAGCTACGAGGCTAAGTGGTTTGATGTTGCCTTGGAGTTTACCTTTTTCAGCCTGAGGTGAAATTTCAAGCGCTAACACCCTCAACCTAGCCCTTAAATCCTCACCTCCTTCTCTTAGAAAGCCTTGTACCTTGCTTAAAGAACAAGCAAGCTCCATTCTTGACCTGCTTCTAGGAAAAGAATCATTAACGTCACTTCACACCATTTGTTGATTCATCCTTCACATGTAACTCTCCATATACTGGGTCTCCTTCCATCGGTGAAAGTCCATAAAGAGTAGTGAGTCTTAGCTAAGGTGACAGTGGGCTAAGTCTCCATTGTTGCCCTTGATCTAGTAGTTGACCCATAAGGAGTCCCTTTTAGGCCCCCTGCTAGTTTGAGCGGTAACATGCCCCAAGAAAACAAGAGATCGGCTACCACTATCACCTCAACAACCTTTCTCTAGTTGTTTATTGGTATTTATATTGAAATTGTAACTAGGATTGGTCTTCACAATTATGATTTTGTAATGAGTCAAAAGAAAAATTATTTTTTCATGTCCCATTTGGACATTCAAAAGTAAGGAAATTGAATTTTAAAAGTATATTGTTTATGTATCCAAGTAGACCATGTCGACCCTCCATAAGACATGTCGGCTTGCCCAAGAGACGGGCCCCTTCGCATGAAAAAACAACTATAAATAGAGCCAATTCATCTCCATCAAACACACACTTCAATGATATGATCTGAGGCAGAAGAACGAGATTCTTGAGGTAGAAATGCGATATTCCTAAGGCAAAAATGCGAGATTCCTAAGGCAGAAATGCAAGATTCTTGAGGTAGTAAGGTTAACTAATGAGTAGTTCGAACTATCATGTCTGAGGCATATATACGAAGTTTAGAAGAAGCTTTTTTTGTGGATATGAGAAGTTTCTTCTCTTTGATTATGCGAATTCCTGAGGCACCTCATCTCTGTTTATGCGAATTCCTGAAGCACCTCATCTCTATGGCATGTAGCATCAAAGAACATGCATGTGACATCTTGTGAACAAATCTTTGGAGGGATGACTTGTCACTTGCGAATTTGGTCTATTGGTCAATTTGTCTATGACTTGGATTTCTCTCTTGTTGACTAAGATTCTATAAGGATTGGATTGATGGGTTTTCCCCTTGTGGGTTTTGCCTTGGCTGCTAGCCTAATTTCTTGTGTCTCTTGTCACTTGTGTACTATGATCTTTACTTTCTTGCATAATTGAATGTATAATTGCTTGATGACATAATTTAATGAAGTAAATGATAAAAGGAAATATATAAATCAATTACAAGTAATTATCATGATCTGAAATTTAACATTACATTAGAAATTGAAAAATTTAAACCACAAAGGAGGCTTCCCTAAAAAGGATCACCTAAGGGATATTCAATAAAAAGGGTTCAAGGTGATGGATGAGGTCTAACTGTTGATTTGGGGTAGCATCAGATGTGCTCTAGCCATGAAAATCGGTGGAGAGGCTAAAGCACATGAGATCTCCAAGACTCAGAAATGGTTTGGGAAATTTCTGCCCGGTGAAGGAGATGTTAAAATAATTAATATTTTTAATGGGTTCCTAAGTCTAAACTTAGGAAAATAAAAATATTAATAGGTATTAATATAAAATTGGGTTAGAAGGTTCTAAATGATATGGATCAAGCCAAATCTAATCTTAGTTGTTGATTAGAGATGTAATCTCGGCTGTTGAAGACTCAACAGAAAAAATATAAGAGGAGGCTTGAGGGTTAGTTGGAGATACGCTAGAGGGATCAGTCAGTTCGATTTTCTAAAGCAGGATTTGCTAAGAGAGATCAAACCAGTGATCAGTTGCAGCGAGGGGCAGTGAGTGCATAGCAGAGAGGCAGAGATAGTGTTAGAAGACCATCACAGAGGCAGAGAGGCAGATGCAGAGCCAGAGGAAGCCACGCAGAGGTTAGCAGTGACTGTGTAGAGGGCCATAGGGCCTGCGTGAGTGATGCAGAGGTTGCAGAAGTGACGCAGAGGGCCAGAGAGGCTGCACAGAGTCTTAGAGGGCTGACGCAGAGGGTTTCAGGTTGACGCAGAGGCCAGGAGGGCTGATGCAGTGCCTCAGAGAGGCGCTGGAGAGGGTTTCGTGGAGCAGACTTTCAGAATATCTTCTTCCGAAGAGAGGTATTACTGCCAGATTATTTTCTCTGTAGGGTGAGCCAGTTTGGCACCCAATTGTACTCAGAAAAGCTGCATAATAATAAAACCCTCAGAACTGCTACACTGGTTTTCCCAAGTTGGGTTTTTCCGGGGACGATTGTCCAAAAATAACGGTGTCCCTCGTGTGTTTGTCTATTTCTTTCAGTTGTTGATCTATAGATGGTTGACACTGCATTGTGTTTATTTCAGTATTTATTTGGTTAAATAACTTGTTCAGTAATTAACAAGTAGGAGAAATAAATTAGATAGTGCTAACGGGTTAGACTTAGAAATTTCAACACTAACGATTGGGATAAGGTATCAACGGAGTTTGGAGGGATAAGATAATCTTCACTAAAGCTCAAGCACTCTAACCTTAGACCAATTAAATAAATTAAAGGGTTGTTATAAGTAAGGGTTTTGCATATCTTTGATGATGGGCATGCATTGTCATATAAATACTAGAAGAAATAGTTTTACAATGATTAATCAACAAAGAATTGAGACCATCAATTAGATAAACAGAGTTGAGGGTTTGCAATGGAGTTTTTATGGCTGGAACATGCATAAAACAACAATATAATGATGACATTGGCCCATTCTAATACGGTTTTAACATACAATAAATGCTAGATTTTGTTTTTTCACAATTATTTAATGCTATTCCTACTTAGAGAGCAATGACAAGAATACTTCACACAAAACTCACCTTCAAATGTCTAACTAGATTAGGAATTGTAAACAAGTTACCTCACTTATGTTAGGGATGATTAGGTCAACAACCCTATCAGGTGTTTCCATCCCCTAAGGGGAATGACATGTCCCAAGTTAGACCATCAATCCTGTTGACCATGCGCATGTCAATAGTTCCAACAAGCAGAGTACATGAGAGTGGACAAATTTATTTCGAAGTCAACATCATAATACAGCTTCCGATGTATCATTGTAATCCCAAATTTTGTAGCCCTGTGGGCCTTCATTGTAAAAACGATTCTAATATGATTATTAAGCCATGAACAAATCCTAGGTAAGCGTATGGTTCTTCTCAAAGGGTTTCATTCTAGGGAGTTTTTTAACCTCCCCAATTACTTGTGTTTTTCAACACGATTAATTGGCAGAGTTTTTCTCCCATGCATCCCCAAAGCTAGGGTGAAACTCGTTGACAAGGTCTTAGGCGAGTCCTAGTGTTATGGAGTCTATGTATCTTTTTCATATTAGGCCATATGTCTTGTGTCGTAGAATTTGGTTAAGTCTAAGTTTCTATTTTATTAAAATTTCCAACTCGTCAAAATTTTAATAATTTGGATGTAAATTGTAAAATCAAATGTTTGTAAAAGTTGAAGGGGGTAGAGTACTCATAATTAGAACTTTTACACCTCAATTTTGTGTTTAGACACCTTTTGAGGGTTGAAAATTGAAATCATGTCTTTGCCCTCAAATTATTTTTATTTTTGGTTTTCTGGCAAAAAATTAGCCAGAAAATTGTCAAAAAATTAAAATTAAAAGAAAATGAAATTCTCTCCAAGTGGAAAAAGGAATTTTTGGAGAAGGTGGTCTTTCCCGAGGAAGAGTTAAATTTGATAAACTCAATTCCAAGGCAGAAAAACCCACAAGAAATTCGATAGGGCCAGAAAAGGATTATTTTTCAAGAAAATTAATTATCTGGGCCCAATTAGTTGAAGAAAATTCGTGGGTCCAAAAGAAATTATTTTTTTAAGGTCCTCCATCAAGGAAAAAATCAATTTTTTAAGAAAAGTTGAACTTATGGACCGAGGTGGTTAAGTCAAAAGTGTTTTTTTGAGGAAAAAGTTAAAAATAATATTTTTTAAACCAAGAAAAAAGTGATATATTATGGAATTCGAATTTCTTTATCCGGATCAAGGGACAAGATTTAATTTTGGACTGGATCAAGCATAAACTAGCTGTTATTCTCCAGGATCAAGTCAAAATTGTGTATATTTTTGGACCTAGCCGTTTTCCACTTGGATGGGGATCTAGATCTCTCTATTTTCTATATAAGGAAGCTATTTGCTCCTCATTTGTCATCGGGAAAAAATTGTAATCGAGCTCTGAGTCAAGCTTTGCTGGTTGTAATACCTTTTTGGATTAATAAAGCAAAAGTCTTTGGGGTTTATTCATGGTGGTGTTCCTCTTCAGCTTCTTGTGGTAATGTTTTCTAGATCATGTGCTTAATACTCTACTGAATAAATTTTATAGATTATTATTTCTTTAGCCATTTGTTGGATCAACTATTTGCACAGGTATCTTGCATTAGTTGATGGGTTTTAGAGAAACATTTTAATTTGATCTATCTAGCAGGTATCTCTAGATTTTGAAGGTTATTTATTATTTTTATCTATGCCTCTATTGATCTAATAATTTGATTTTAAGTGTGTAGAGACTTCATGTATTCAGATCTTGGGCATGAGGGGAAGCCTTCGGCTAGACCAACCCACTCTCAAGTCAAGAAAGCTCAAGAGCCCACTTTGATAAATTTTGAAACTTATTTAACGATTTGATTTGCAGAGGATTTTGGCTATTGTTCACCATAAAAAAAATGATCTCTTATCTACTTGAATTTATTTGTGCGTTAATGAATAGATCTGCTTATAAGAGCCAATAATCATTGTGAATATTGTAGATTATTTTGTAAATATTTCTTATCTAACCCTTGTTCATATTTCTATTTTCATTTTTGTATATAGTTGTTTGGGTTTTTATTTGATTTTTGCAGATCTGAAGGGAAGATTGATTTCTAGAGGGTTTTAGCCCTCACCCAGCCTAAACGGCTAGGGTTTGAGATTCAAAATCTCATCATTTAAGCTGCCATCTGGCCTTTCTTCAGGGCCACAGGAATTTTAGGGCCTCTCTAGGCCATAAAGGGCTTGATCTGCCAATTTTTGACTTTCCATCCTCAACGAATATTTGTCAAGGAAATCCGCTAGGGTCTAGCCCTTTGATTTCATTTGAAATCTGATTTTAGCGAGGGTTTGAGGTTAAAGAAGTTTGTAAATAATTTTTTGGTAAATAGTTTTTCCATTTTCCTATCAAAATTTGACTTGGGTCTGAATTTTGCAGGCTTGCAGATCAAGAATTGTGGCTCAAGTCTAATTGCAGGCTTATCCATGGCTAGCCTTTATTCTAGGCCATATTAGGCCTGGCCGCAGGCCTTTTAAGCCCTTTACACCCTAGCTGCAGCCTTTATTACCTTCCTTGCTATATACTTCAGATTTGGGGTTTTAAAATTTTGTTGGAGCTTTTACCCTAGCCACAGGGCCTTGTTTGTTATTGATATAAACCCTATTTGTTTTGCAGTGGCTATACATTTTTTTACAAGGTTTCCCAAGGATTTGAAGGCCCAACTTTATCAATTAATTTCATAATTTGCACAGCGGCTGTCTCATAAAAGTCTTACAATTGATTTTTGGATCAATTTGGCTCAGAGAAGTTATATTTTGGAGAGACCACAGGCCTATCCAGGCTTCTTTGCTCTAGCCACAGCCTTTTCGGTTTTCTCTTTACTGTCATTTAAATTTTGGGACTAACCCCTGAATTTTGCAGGCTTATTTTCACCATTACAAAGGATTTTATCACAAGTTTCTGGTCTGTGATTAGGTTCCTCTGTAATTGACTACTGGAGACCATGCTTGGAGGCTAGCCCTGGTCTTTTGCAGAAGATCTGAGCATTTTTTGAGGGGTTTATGCATTAAAATTTATTACTCTCATCCACTGGTGCATCTTTTGGTCATAACCGCAGCGTTACGAAGTCTTATTTTTTACAGGCTGCACACTTTGAAAACTTGAATCAATTATATATTAACCCTGATTTAATTGCAGAGATTTTACAGTGATTTTTTAGAAAGGGGTTTGTCATTTCTTCTCGGCATTACATTTTTAGATCTAACAGTGTTTAATTGGCAGGGCTCTTGTGAAGGCTCATTACTTTTCAACACCAAGCCTGAAACTTTGCCTTATCTCTGGTGCAAAAGGGCTTGAAGCGACTTGGTTATCTGCAGAAAAATTCTGAAGGCTTTCAAGCCTTGAAAACTTAATAAAGTTCCCCTAATAATTTGACTAAATAGAACTCAAATATGACTAATTTTGGGAGCTAACTATTAGCGTTTCTGGCTTGCTGCTCCTCTGACTGTGAGAGTTTTAGATCACTGGTGTAAGTTTGCAGGTGTTATAGTAAAATTTTGACGAAGATTTCATCATAAGTCTTGGCATAGAGACTGATTTTCAAGAAGATTGTTCATTGCTGCATATATGTCTAAGGCTAACAGGTTTGTGTTTCAGGTGTGACATTCCTCTTTGAAAGGGTTTCACTGTTTATTTGGGGTCTATACATTGATATTTGAAGGATCACATTAATATACCAGCAACAAAGGGAATGCCGCAAGGCTTCAAGCCTCAATCCTCTCCCTAACTTGACATATTTCCTCACCTTCACATACTTCAGATCTGAAGTAGTTGTTGCAGATCCTAATCTCACTGATAACACATAACAATAAGCCCTAAACACTAATAAAATAACACACAATAATCATAAAACAATCATAAGTGTTTGGCAAGTATTTTGACTCCTGTCTCATGCATCTCTAATGATAAAGACTGTTATTGGGTGACTGATCTTAGCTCACAGTGATCTGATTTTTTTTTACATTGGCTTCCCCACATTGCTTCTGGCATCAAACTTGTATATTGAATATTGTTCCTTACTTCTTGGCAACTGACAGTGGGCTGCAGTGAACTGATATATCTTTGAGGACTGGTGCATATTTTAATGTTGATCATTGTGCATCTTCGATAAGCAAATTCTCACTGTTCTGAGTTTTTCTCTTGTCAAGGACAACTTTGATTGCTTTCTCATTAAGCCACTAACCATCTTTGTTTCCTCTTTTAACTAACTCCATTCCCGCATCTCATTGCATAATTGCCTCTCTCTTGCATTTTGTGCATTTCATGGTTTAGGATTTGTTGTCGCACAGAGTGTCTAGGCACTGGGACAATGGCTCAGATCGGGGGTTGTCACATTGATCCCCAATCACTCCGTTTGAGTTGTCTCCCAATAGCAGACTAAGCAGGGTAGACCCTATGGAAATGGAAAAATGAAAGATTAGTTGGGAACCAACCAACCTGGGAGACACAGCTAAACAACAATACTTGTTTTAGATTGCGCAAGATTTGAACGATCTAAAATGATTTGAAGAAAGTGATACCAGTCCCTTGGGGAGTCGACTATCTTGCGAAGAAAATAAGGTTCAAGCAAAGGATGGGAAACTGCTGCTAAAAAGACTCGACTGTCTCATATGCAAATGCAAAATTTAAAACTATGTGAAATGCAGAGACTTGGTTAATTTTAGTTAAATGAAGGCATAAAATTATTTTTGAAATGTCTTAAATGTTACTTAACTTAAGGCTCAAAAAGGTGGCGATCTAAATGTGAAAGAATGTACTTATACTAGCACTGCAAAATGTAAAATCTGCACAAATAATTACTGAAATGCACAATGGACTGAAATGTAAAACGCTGGAATAAAACACCTTTAAATTAAAAAAATTCATTTGTATGAAATCAGAGATCATTAGATGCATAAGTAAAACTTGCATGAGCATGTAAAAAAAACAAATGTATTTTCAAAATTAAACTAAGTGCTTAAACTCAAATTACATCAATGAAATATCAATCTAGAAATCTGCTCTTAAAACAAGTGTTAATACCAGCAATATATTTTAAATCAACAGTCTTGTAACCATGCAATATTCAGAAATTTCTATGTATAACAACAAAAAAATTTAAATGACAAACTGATAACTACAATTCAGAAAATTTCTGAGTTTAATTATTTTTGATCTATTAATGTATTTGATCTAAAAAACTCAGAAATAAACTACTGAACAACAGTAAAACAATTTTCAGAAATTTGTTTGCAAAAGTTACTGAAACTAACTTCTATTTCAGCAATTATACAATAGTAAAAATGTAAATTAAATCTGCTGCTAAATTTAGAAAATTTCTGAGTTTAATTCTGTCCGATCTATTAATTTATTGATCTAAAAACTCAGAAATATACTATCGAACAACAATAAAACAATTTTCAGAAATTTGTTTGCAAAAATTACTGAAACTAACTTCTATTTCAGCAATTATACAACAATAAAAATGTAAATTAAATCTGTTGCTAAATTCAGAAAATTTCTGAGTTTAATTATTTCTGATCTATTGATGTATTTGATCTAAGAACTCAAAAAATTATTAAAAAAAACATTGAAATAATAATCAGAAAATAGCATGCAAAAGCTTCTGAAAGTAATTTCTGAAATGTGATGCAGTGAAATATGCAAACTAATTTGCTGCTAAATTTCAGATAACTAAAATTTTATGCCAGTATTAATCTTGCTTTCAATTAGATCAATGAAAAAGGTAAGGGTTTAGAAGATGTGCACTAGTTAGCCCCTAGGGGCTTGAAGACACTTGAAAATGGACTGCCCAAGTCACTGAAAATTATCCAATGCAAATGCCAAACTCAAAAATTTTTGTTAAATTCTTTTTGGGAAATTCTAGGAAAAATTTAGGAAAAAGTTTAGTGAGAAAATTATGGTGAATAAGGCTGCAAAGATGAGAGGCCTGAGGGTGGAATGATAGAGGCCGAGAATGAGGCTGGAGATGGCCAGCGCTAGGCCTCAAGGCCCTAAAATTTTTTCCCCACGATCCTTCTGAAATTTCTCCTCAACCTGCAAATAAAATGGAGATGCCCTCTGGGGCTCAGATCACCCTTCGGAATCCACAAAAATCACTTGCAATTTTCAGATTTTTTCCTGCAGAAATAAAAGACAGAAAACCCCAAAGCATGTATATACAAAAATATGAAATACCCAGTACCCTAATGAATTAGAAATTTGTTATTTACAAATCTACAATAATATTCTACAGATCTAACAGATCTACAGATCAAAGCCCTATATTAGCCAGATTTAAACAAATTTTTGCACAATATTTAGAAACCAATTTGAAATTTTAAAGAGGGAAAGCCCAAGAAAAACCTTGCAAGTAAAATATTCTATAAAATGACTTTAGAAATTGAAAAGATAGTGGGATCTTTTAGATTCTTTAAACTGAGAGCCAATTGGTCCAACTGAGAACTTCCCAAAGCGACCAAATTCTGAATGATAACTTCTACACTCTTAAATTTGCTTGTTAGATTAATAGAGATCTAAAGAATGATCATAAAATTATCAAGAAATAGAGATACCTACTACTTCTATCAAATTAAAATGATATCCTAAAAAACCCAGAAATCTGTGCAAGATACCTGTACATAGATCAATCTTCAAAGACTATTAACCAGCAAATGCAAATAAAAGCAGCAAGTATTAAGAACAATATTACCACATAAATTTGAAAGAGGAACACCAGGATCTGAAACCCCAAAGTCTGCGTTTTATTAACCAGAAAAAGTTACAAGAGATTTCTTAGAGCAAGTACATGATTCAGAAATCGGATCAAATAATGGAGAGAAGCCTCTCATTTATAGAAAAATTCTCCAACAGCTAGTTAGCTTGATCGCCGTCAAAGCAATCGCAAACGTTGATGAAGATCAAATGATTTTTTAATCATCACCATTGAAATAAAGTTACTTTTTGGGGAAATTGGAATTTCACTTTTAATTTCCTTTTAATTAACTCAAAAATGGTTATTTTGAGTTAATTGCCACAAAAAGTTGACTTTTACTTAACTACTATGGCACAAAGGTTCAAAATATCTTTAAATTTTCAATATTCCCTTGGCTGGGGACCTCAAAAAATTAGGAACTTTAAAACCCACGAATTTTAAATGTTGGATAATTTATTTTTTCCTAAGACCTAAACTAATTAAATTTCTGGCTTTAGCATTTTAATTTATTTTAGCTAGAAATTTTAATTAATTGGTTCACGAGGGGATTATTAATTTTTCCAACCCTCTAATATTTAACCATGGTGTCTAACTATGAGGGACCATGCACTAAAAATTTTGTTACGTGAAATATCACAATTCTAACCCATGAAGGGGGAACCCCTGTTTGTTATAGACCATCAATAATTACCCATTTATGCGATAAAAAATATGATCTAGTAGACTAAGTGACTTGCAATAAAATAATCTAACCAAATAGTTAGAATTATTCACAATTCACTTTTACAGAGACTCGAGAAATAACACTAGGACTCATTTAAAATCTTGATGACAAAATCCACCCTAGCTTTGGGGTGATGCTGGAGGGAAAAACTTTGTTGACCATCCGTGTTTAGAAGTACACATGAATCGGTGAGACTAAGAACCTCCTAGGATAGAAATCATCATCAGAAAAATAAATTTACCTAGGTTGTTACATACATTTGTGTTAAAATTGGCAACTAGGGCCAAACTCCATGTGGGTCATCTTATTTATGGCAGTTGATATTTTTATTGGATCCCTTTCATCGAGAGGTGTAGGATTGATCTAAAGATCATTCGATTTCGATAAGTATTTATGAAGTTATGAATTTATTTATGTTATGGACAAATTGTCAAGTCGGCCAACATCTTATGTAGGCTCAGAAGCCCAATAGACGTGTCTATTCATCATCTACGTTTTTAGTATAAATAAGTGTGGACTTGAAGTCATTTACACACACATTCTTCATGTGATCTCCTCCTCTCCACGTCTTGGGTTTTTGGAGAAGGAGAAGACACAAAAGAATACGTTGGATGCCCTAGCTGCAGATGTTCTAAACGCAGTCAAGAGTAGCTGTAGTAGAAAGAGCCGCAGTCATAATCCCGCAGGCATAGATGGTGGCCGCAGTAATAAAGAGAAGGCCGCAGTCAGGTGAGATAACTGCAGGCATGCATGAAGGAGCCACAGTCAATCCGCTGTCCAAACAACCATTAACTTATCCGCTGTCCTAGCAACCTTACACGCAGTTCATGAAGACATTCATTCACAGTCAGTGTGATCCCCTAATCTGCTCCGTTGTCATATGGAAGAGAAGAAGCCGCAGTTAAAAGGAGACTTGTAGCTGCCAAACGCAGTGTGAAGGTGTCACCATTACGCTACAGCCATGTGGCCCTAAACGCTGTAATCATACGCAGTCATGGTTACCTTTATACGCTGTTCATAAAATACACAGAATACAGAGATATATATACGTAGTCATAACTGCACTCAAGCATAGCCGCAACAAAGGCATGCAACAACAGTCAAGCAAATGTTATATTCGTCTTGCTATGACTCAATGATGAGATAAGGATTCGATGAGGAAATCCTTGGCACATGTATCATCATTGTATTCCTATTGCAAGAAGATCCATGAAATCCTACAACAACATTAAAATGAGATCATGGGCAGCATGATGATAAATGAGATCATGAGCAGCATGATGATATGAGCATGGGCAGCGTGATGATAAATGAGATCATGGGCAACATAATGATAAATGAGATCATGAGCATGAGCAACATGATGATAAATGAGATCATGGGCAGCATAATGAGAAATGAGATCATGAGCAACATAATGATGAATGAGATCATGAGCATGAGCAGCATGATGATGAATGAGATCATGAGCATGGGTAGCTTGATGATGAATAAGACCATGGAAGATGCAGCATGATGAGCAGCATGAAGATGAGGGCAGCTCAGTCATCAAGGTTCAACACATGTGACAGTACAACAAGGTGTCACACGGTAATGTGCAGCAAATGAACGAGAGGCAACACTATGATAGGTGAAGGAGTCACCTTAGAGAATCAGTTGAAGCAATATGCCTTCAGCTGATCTCTGCAGATATCATAAAGTCAAAATGTTGACTTCTATTGCAAATGTACTATCTCTCTCTCTTTCTTTCTCTGCTGAACTTTGAAGAACATGAAGGAAGAATTGAACAAGGGTTTCCCCACATTGTGGGGTTTGTCCATGGCTTGCGCCACATCTTGTGTCCTCTTGTCTTGGCCTGTCTTTTGCGATTTATATTTATGTTCTATCTGCAGTTTACTTTAATGCTGATGTGATTGCTAACTGTGAAAATTTGAATAAAATGCTCTAGCATAGAACATACCTAAACTTAACAATTTGTCTTCCTAGGATCATTTACATTACAAAATGCAAAATTGGTTTAGAAAACTCCAGTGTACATATTAGATGATAATGATGAATCTGTATAACATATGAATGCTCGGACATGATGGAAATCTATGCGCGAAAAAATGTACGGCTATTGGGTAGTTGACATGGAGTGGTCAACAAGTCTTATTGCATTTCAATTGTCTAAATCACTATTAGCAATCTCCTAAGTTTTTTTGTGCTTGTGGATGCTTTTGTTCTTAATTTCCATTTGGTAAAGTGAAGAGCAATCTAAGCAAGTAATATAACTTAAGGGGATCTTGCAATATTGTGTTTCAAGCACATATTTCATAAGTTGGATTGAATATCACATTCTTGAAAATTTGCTACTTGGTCTTTTCTTATTTTGCACATAATTGGTTAATCTCAGTAGCGATTTTCATTCTTGTGTCTCATTAGTAATCTCATTCGCCATCTAACAAGTGTGCTTTTGATAAGTTAATCTTTTACTTATCTCAACTATTTAAGTAAGTGAAGGATATCTTTGAAACACTTTCTGCATCGTGGGATTTGCTCTAACATCTAAAGCATCTATCATTGCTATTGTTTCATTGAGAAAATTTCTGATTGTTTCATTGAATATTGTCATTGCTAGCAATCTGGTACCTTAAAAGTCTCTATTTTGTGATTATAAGCATATTGACAATTTAATTTTTGGAAGCATATTCCATTGTTTCTCGTGAAGCAAATGCATTTGCATCCTAGAGTTAGTTCTGCATTCCTTAAAACTTACCTCCAAGTATAATCTTGGTTGAAAGAAAGTTAGGAACCCCGTCTTCACCCAATTTGAGAAGTCTAGACCCTCTTTCGCAGTTAACACAAGTGACTTTGCAATTCTCTTGTGGGCAATCCCTTGTATGAACGGATGTACTTGGGTGGTTATAAAGCAAGGTGAGGTATCATTAATGAGGCCTTAGCCTCCTTCCCCGGACCTTCTCTCTACAACTTGCGTTTGTGATTAGCTTCAAAACAATTGAGGAGAAGGTTTTCACTTAGAATAGGCATCTTAATAAAATTGACCATGTTCTTGCATCTCACATTAGAGCGGTTCTTGCATTGCATTTCATTTGTAATTAGAATTGTGGGTTATAATTTCATAATTGCAAGATGTTGTTATTGTCATTGTCATTGTGGTTTCAATTTTTTCCATCGCAATATTTCTTCATAGCTCAGTGTTCTAATTGTCAAGCTAACTTTCCCTTGCAACATTGTTTTTTTGATTTGTGGTAGCATCGGATGTCCTCTAGCCATGAAAATTGGTGGAAAGGCTAAGGCACATGAGATCTCCAAGACCCAGAAATCATTTTGAGAAATTCCATCCGGATGAGGAGTTATTGAAATAATTAATATTTTTAATGGGTTCTTAAGTCTAAACTTAGGAAAATAAAAATATTAATGGGTATTAATAAAGATAATGATGAGAAGCTTCTAAGAGACGAGGATCAAGTCTGTTTTAATCTTAGTTGTTGATTAGAGACTTAATTTCGGTCGTTGATTCGTCAATAGGAAAAGTATAAGAGAAGACTTGAGGGTCATTTGGAAATACACCAGCAGATACTCAGTATCTCAAGGAAAATCGATTCTCAAAGAGAAGGAGATCGATTTCAGAGGGAGAGTTATAGGGTGGAGGAAGAGGGGGGATTAACAGCAGTCAGGGAGCTCAGAAGAAGTGACGCAGGGACTTTGAGAGACAGCTCAGAGGGAGATGCAGGGATGACGCAGAGAGGGACCTGAGCTGCGCAGAGCCACGCAGAATGATGCAGTAGAGAAAGGAATCTCTCCAGGGTGTCAGAAAGTCTTTGAAGAAAAAATCTCAGGTGTTTTCTCCCAGCGTCTATGTAAATTTTTCTGTAAAAGTGATTGCTGTTGAAGATTAATAAAACCCTCCTCTGCTGCACCGGTTTTTCCGCATTGAGTTTTTCTGGGGACAATTGTCCAAAAATAATTGTGTTGATGTGATTGATTCTTGTGCGTATATTTATTTATGTATAATGGTGTGATATCTGCAGTAGAATTTATTTTAATGTTTATTGAAGGGAGTTCATAAATAACCTATTGAGAATAATAAGTAGGTGAAATAAATCAGTTACTGTAGTAATAGAATTTCTGTTTAGAATTTTTCACATGTTTATCTCATAATTCATTGAGAATTGTCGTTTAAGGCACTGGTCTCGTAATTGCTTAATAATATAATCAAATCCATATCTCATTGCTCATAAATCAAACTTGCCACCTGATTTTAATCAAGTTACTAAGACAAATAGGTGCATCTCCTAGAACTTGTTGGTTCCCAACAAGTTTCCCCTTCATTTCCCGCCTTTAGGGACTACCCCCCTTAGCTTGCCTAGGAAATAGCTTAAACAAAGTGAGCAGGGATTAGAGTGACAACCCTTGCTCTGAGTGTTGTGCCTTGGGTGTACACTTCAGGCGACAACAAGTGCATAGGTGCCCGTGATAATGATGGTCTTGGAGTGGGAGAGACTTCAAGGCAGGTGCCACAACTGTGAGATTAGCTAATGGGGGTCCAACATCCTGAGTGTATTGATGTAAAGAGGGAGCGATTGTGGTGGCATGAGATACCCCTTTCCTTCTTTTTCCACCCCTTTGGTGCGCCTTTTACTTTAATGATTTGTCTTTATTTGGTGCATAACTTAGGAGCCCAAGCTTGCTTTTATATTTTTCCAATATCCCTTTAAGATGTAGTAGTTTCTCATTCATCAGGGTTGGGACATTCAGGAGTTCCTTTCTTTATATGAAGAATTAAATGTTTAAGGAACTGAATGACGACTATTGAAGGGGACAGGGCTCATGCTAGGCGTTTGCCCATGCACTAAATATTGTCCTAGTCATCTTTTGCATTTTACATTTTCTTTGATTGTGGATTTATATGCTTTTTAACTTTCTTTTAGCTGCATCAACCTCCGGGGCCAAGTTTTCCGGCCTTGACTCAAGGATGTGGATGAAGGGTGCCAATCCCAATGATGAATGACCACCAACCCAAAGAATAGAGGTGGATAATTGGGAGAGATGGAAAATCTTAAGTATGGATTACCTTAGACATGCTATATCAATCAATGCCTCTTTAGTAGTGCCCTTCTTAAACTAAGGTCTCAGATGAGGTTCCACTAGACAAGAGCAAAAGACTAACCTCCCAAGTGAAGTTTGGGAACAAGAATACAATCGAAATTGGTCAATTATCCAGTTTTCCCTATGATCCATATTAATATGCCCGTAACATTAAATGAAAGCACATGATTGCAAGAATGATTAGAGCATCTGCCGATAGATGACCCACTTTCCTTCAAGAGGAAATGCCAGATGGGAGAGGAATCTGACTAGAGCAATAGGTGGAGAATCCTAGCATAGTGTCACATGCTAATCATCATGGGGCTGTTGGATGTCAAATGAGGAGAAAAAATCTCTCCTAGGTGTTACCCACTTTTGGGTGGGATACAGTCCCCAAAAGCTTCAACTCCCTTCAATCTTCTTCTTCTCCACCTTCAAGCATCCCTACAAATCTGCAGGGAAGGGCGCCTCAGCTGCAGGATTGAAGATAAGAACTGAATAAGGGCTGCCTTTGGCATAAGCTTGTTGTCCATGTCATGGCAAGAGATGACATTCACTGGTGCAATAGGTCGTTGGACATCCACTGCTGTTGAGGCTGTTTTGCCCCTTCAGGGATTATTTTTCTAGAGCCACCCAATCAACACCAGTGAATGTCAAACTATTGTTTTTCCTCTGATCTAGTATGTTTCTAGTAAGGCACCGTATTTGGCGTCCTAAAACTTGATCTTTATAGTCCAATCTAATGTAAAATATATGATTTTATTTACTATTTATTTTTCTATGCTATTAATTGTTGATTGGTATGATAAATTTAGTGCTCTCTAAAGTCAATTTTTAACGATACATGTTTTTCGCAGGTGGGTACAAAGGATGGTTTCTTACTAGGAGTGCAGCATATTCCTTATGGGATCCGTGATAGGGGCATTGTAAAAGTTGGCTCAAGGCCTCCAGTGTTTTTACAACATGGACTATTTCAGGTGATCCTCAATACCACAATCACAGAAATGATCAATCGTGGACTCTGTCCAGGTCAATATTTGTGAGTGAAACTTTTTATTAAATTTCAATTATATAGTATGAATAATTAGACTTGTCTAACTTGGAGGCTTGAAATTAGGCACGACGGCTGCATTTAGTACATGAACATTCAAAAAGTAACTCTATTATAACTTTTTATCAAAGACATACAATAGAACCATTTTGAGAAGAATATCCTATACAGCTATTGGGAGTTCAATCATTTTCATTGTGGTAGGTGATAAGGGAAACTAGGGAAAATGACATAAAATGTAACTGAGCTGAATGTGATTTTGTTCTTTTATTGTGTTGCTATTTCTTTCCTTTTTCAATGATGCTTCTTATTCCTTAAATGACCTTTCCATGTATGAACAGGGCGGGGACGTTTGGTTTCAGAATTCCAGAGAACAGTCTCTAGGATTCATATTAGCAGATTCTGGATTTGACGTTTGGGTTGGAAATGTACGTGGTACACGTTGGAGTCATGGTCATGTCTCTCTTTCAGAACATAGCAAGGTAAATTTGTCATCATTGGATGTATTTTTCTAAAAAACAGCTGCTAGTTAAGTTGTATGCTATGATGCTAAGGGGAGTACATCTCTCTCAAAATTCCCATTTGTAGCTTCATTATTCTTGGTCTGATGCAGGCCTTCTGGGATTGGAGTTGGGAAGAATTGGCAGGTTATGATCTTCCAGTTATGATTGAGTTTATATATTCTGTGACAGAGTCGAAAGTATTTTATGTGGGACATTCACAGGTCTGTGTTTAGATTGCCATTCTCTGTTCATATTATAATGTGTCTGCTTTGTTTTAAACTTTTATACTATTTTTCATTTCATACATATTGAGTACATTCAAACAGGTGATGTCAATTTCTTATTGCAGGGTACTATTATGGCATTTGCTGCTTTTACTCAACCAGAGGTGGTAAATATGGTTGCGGCCGCTGCTCTATTAAGTCCCATATCCTATTTGAATCATCTCACTTCTAGTTTTGCCCGTGCAGCTGTAGACTTGCAACTTGATCAGGTATGACTTCTATCCCGTGTACACAATATAACTTAAATTTCACTAAACTGTTCAATAGATAGAAGTTGATGATTTCAGTGGCTGTTACATAGATTATGAATTCTATGGGACTGCATCAAATCAATTTTAGAAGGTGAGACCATCCCTTTTGTTTAAGTTTCTGTTGAAATTATTAAACTTGTCAAACAAACTGTGACTTTTGAATTGATTGTGATTAAGTCTGAGACTGTTGCATGCAGTAATATAGCTGTCCAGCTTATGGACTATGTATGTGCTTCTGGAAGAATAAACTGCAGTGACCTGCTTACAACTATCACTGGTCTCTTTCTCTGTCTCTCTCTCTATTGGACAAATCTATCTATTCATCATATGTTAAATATATTTTAAGTTTCCTATGGGCATAGAGGATTAGTCCGTAGAATTTTTTACATGCTTTGTCTTTAAATGCAAAATACAAATTTCACCTATTTCCTAAAGTTTCCCTGCATTTAATTTTTAATCCTGTGAATTTTCAGTCTAGGGCTGTTATGAAATATAGATAAACAACAATAACGGACAACATTTTGCCTCTTAACAACTCCAATCCACTAGGAAATTCAAGAGAAAATATACCAATGTGTGCCAACAAGTTTCAGCCCTCTAGGGAAATCTTATCATGCATAAAGAATATATGAAATTCATTTATGACATCTGTAAATACAGCAGCAAGTCTGGCCTATATTTTTCAATATTAATGTTAAATCACACAACAATTTTAGCTTTAATCTATGTTGAAATTTTGATGTTCTACGCTGTAACAATCACTTATTACAAAATTTCTTTGTGCTGCAATATTAGATAGAAAATAAATCAAATGCACAATAGAAGATAGCCAAGAATACAATGAGACATAGAGAATTTAGGTCCAATGACCAGGGCAAAACCTACAAGGGGAAAGCCCAACCATATTCTTCTTCTTTTAGAAATCAATTGTTCAGCAGAGATAGAGGGTACAAATGAGAGATCAAGAGAATGAGTAAGTTCACCAAAATTTGAACAAGCTGTAGCATGAAGATCACTGGTAGCAGCAACGGATGCACACACTGAATCAACTTTCCCTTTAACTGAACCAACACTGAAGCACTGAATCAACTTTGGCTCAACAAATTCTGCTCTTACTCTCCAAATCTCTCTCTCACAATCTTTTTCAACTCTCTCCAACTCTCTCTCAAGTTTGAATTCCTTTTTCACAATGCACAAGCATGGAGGGGAGAAAGAATGAGGCACATATATATAGGAGCAACGAATCCATGTCATAAAGGAGGAGTAACTCGCATGCCAAGAGGGAGAGTAACATATGTTCATTTAGGAAATGTAACTCATTCCATTAAGAAAGTATGCATACCTTTGTAACTTATGCCATTAAGAAGGAGAGTGTAACATATGCATTAAAGAGCGTGTAAGAGGAATCTTTCATGACATGCTTTAATGAGAGCATAAGAGTGTAAAAAGAATCTTTTATGACGAGCTTTTATTTAGTGTAAGAGAGTGTAAGAGCATTAATGAGAGTGTAAGAGGAATATGCCATGCCAATAATGAGAGTGTAAGAGAACATTATTGAAACCATGATTAAGTGTCTTGAAATATACTATCATAAAGAGGATAATAATAATATTGATGATAAAATATTAAGTTGAGATTGAACTATTAGGATTGATTAATGATAAGAAGTGTTTTTTCATCAACAATACTAGATTACCTATTGATGCAATGTGATTTACTATTTTGAGACTTTGTAATTTTAGACTTTCTTTTTAGTAAATCATCCTTGAGCTGCCAATTTTCAACAATTTATGTCAAATAAGCAAGATATACAAGTGTTGGAAATTACAAAAACATGAAGAAATAAATGGCTGGAAATCAAATCTGTAATAGAGACAAATTTGGACAGCTGAAAACTTCAGATACATGTATAACAATAATGCTTATGTGCATACCGTAACCTCATTCCAAGGATAGTACAATAGCTCTCCAAAATCATATCTCACTAAACAATGAATACCTTATCTCTGGCAAAGGAGTTTCAACAAGCTAGTATCGTACAAGCATGTCCTCCAAGGCAAGATATCTTACTTGAGGACTCATGGTTTTATGGGAGCCCACTTTTGTAGTGGTGATCGTTGGTGTATGGGCCAGTCTAGCCTACATCAAGGTGCACCTATGTCTTACCGCATGGTTATGAGTGTATATAGTCTATAGGTGGCCTTGGCTTTGGTGCAGTGTTTCTTAGACAATGCTTATGCTTGGTAGTCTCATATTGATAAATTTCGAAATTCCCGCGGTAGTTCACATTTCCTAATGTGAAGTGGTCCTGGAGGTAAAAAAGTCAACCTGGTCTCAGTTTGTTTAGCTTGATGAGAGGGTTGCATGCCACTTAAAAATTTTCCAAATAGTAAAGGTAGTGGCAAGTTACAATTGGTAAAGTTGGTCAAATAGGTCAGGTGCAACAAGCCCTCCTTAATCATCCTAAGGATGACCATCCTCATTTGAGCCCTGTATCTGTTTATTTTGGGTAGCATCGAGTGTGCTCTAGCTCCGAAATTTTGTGGAGGGGCTAGAACACATGAGATCTCCAGAACCCAAAAATCATTTGGAGAAATTCCCCCTGGATGAGGAGTTATTAAACTAATTAATATTTTTAATGAGCTCTTAAGTCTAAACTTAGGAAAATAAAAATATTAATGTGTATTAATAAGAATATGGGTGAGAAACTTCTAAGTGACGAGGATCAAGGTTGTTTTCATCTTAGTCGTTGATTTAAGATTAAATCACGATCATTGATTCATCAACAGGGAAAGTATAAGAGGAGGCTTGAGGGTCAGTTGGAGATACACCAATAGATCAAAGAGTTCAATTTTTCTGGGGCGTTGTTTGCTGAGAAAATTGAGCTAGTGATCTGAGTTGGAGTGAGGGGCAGTTCGACAAGGGAACTTCAGCCTGAGGCCGAAGAATACATAGTAGAGAGGCAGAGTAGCACACGTAGAGAGATCACAGAGAGGGTGACGTAGAGGCCATAGAGGCTGACGCAGGTGACACAGAAGCTGGAGGGGCTGACGCAGGCCCTTAGAGGCAGCGCTGGGGTTTTTCTGTGGGGCAGAGAGAGAGCAGTTCAGCATATCGACTTTCTGAGCAAGGGAGGCTCACTGAGAGGGTGACACAACTCCTAGAGGAGGTGACGCAGTTCCAACGCAGAGCTTGGAGCAACCATCACTGCCCAACACTGGGGACAACATTTGTCATTTGTGGGGTTTGAAACTTTGATCATCCAGTTGCTGAAGTTGTCGGAATATCTGTCTCCAGATAGAGTTACTTCTGCCAGGAGTTTTCTCTGTTGGGTGAGCCATATCTGGCACCCTAGTTGTATTCAAGAATTTGCTTAATAATACAAACCCTTAATATGCTGCACCAGTTTTCCCGAATTGGGTTTTTTCGGGGACGATTGTCCAAAAATAATGGTGTCCCTTATGTGATTGTCTCAGTTTATTTCAATTCATGATTTGTATGTATGTGTAGGTTGCAATAGTGTTTTCATCGCTATTTAAGTAATGAAATAACTTGTTGAATGTAAAGAACAAGTAGGAGATGGTAAACCAGTGATTACAGTAGGATTTCTGATGTATAGATTAAGAGATTCTCACAGTATCATGGCATGCTCATTAAGTAGTGTCAAGGCCAACTAGGGGGCATGCTCAGTCCACTAGTACATCATAAAGAATCCTCCATTTTGAGCAACAGAAGCTTAGTGTTTTGTGGGGATGCTCTAGGATGCATATCAATAGCACAAGTCATCAAATAGCCCAACACTTTGTTGTCCTTTGAGATAACTCTAGGTCAATTAGTTATTCCAAAGCATCTATAATGTTTTGTTGTTTTTAATGATTGGATGACCAGTGAACAATTTTATAAACAGGTGCTTCAAACTTAGATAGATTTCCAAGTAAAATAAAAGGCTGTTCTTTAACTACACATAGTTAATTTGATTTTAATGGGGTGGAAAAGTAGAGCTTGGAGAAGTATAATTGATTTAATATTCAAACTGAATACTTAACCAGTTATAAGAAGAAATTAAGAAAACAATGTTTACTTAATTAACAAAATATAATTAAACTATTATAGAGATTTGATGTAATTTATTTATAAGGAGGAACTTACAATAACAAACAGTTCTGTAAATTATTCTCTTATTTAAACCACAACTTCATAGAGGATCCAAAATGAGACTGAAACTTAGTTAAATTTTGAATCGGATAACTGCAAAAGACTTAATTTATATGAAGAAAACATAATGAATAAACAAGATGAAACACAACTCACTGAGAAACAGACCATATGAGGTAAATCTAGAATCTTTTATTATTCCAAAAAAATGCTCCAACTTAGTACAAATCTGCTTGATAGCTTGTTCAAGGGTTCAACCCATAATAACTCAAAGGAGGAGTTATTTATACAAAATTTGCAAAAGATCTACAATCTGTTTGGAATGGCATACCAAAATAGTACAAAATTACAAAAATAGAACAATATAATAGGAACCGAGAAACTGCTGAAGAGGTGGCTCTATCCTTTGGGAATCTGTTGATGATCTGGCCTGAAAATACTGATGAGCTGTCATGCTGTTAGAATGAGAAATTACTAAATTGTTTCACACAATTGATCCCATCTTTCTTCACTTGGGATTTCCACATTTACCATCTTTCTAAATGTTTCATCCACTTCAATATATCTCTCGAAATTTGGCTTGGTGAGGAATAGATGTTTAATTTCATTCACGATGGTTAAATCAAACTCCAAGGCTTCCAAAAAGGCCTTCCCTGTAATCTGTCCTTTGAATCCTACAAATTTAGTTCTGTCTACTGCAATAGCATATAATTCCTTGCAATAATCTTCTAATTTGATCAATTTATCATTCAGACCTACCAATCTTGGTAGTCCTTTCTGATTTAAGATATTAAACTTTGAATGAAACCTTTTAACAGAAATATCCAGGGTTTGACATTTAGTTTCTAATTGATTGATCAAATTCCTCTTTTGTAATACCTTCTTAATCTCTAAGATGGTAGTTGTTCTGTCAGAGATGTTTATTTCTTCTAATTCTTCTCTGCTTTTTGAATTTAAAACTTTGATCATATCTGTGGCTTCTGTTGGCTTGGTCTTCAAGGCTGCTTTTTGTTCTTCTATCACTGCTCTGCATCTAGTGATGAGTTCTTGCTGCTAAAAAATAATCTGTATGGATGGCCATACATCTGTCATGGATTGGCTGATTTTTGTCCAAATATTTTCCTTGGCATGGGCCAAAGTATCTGCCATTAGGGACTCACTCTCCAATTTCTGAATCTTAAGTTCCAATTTGTGAGTCTTCTGCATCTCCTGCACATACAAGGTTATTAGAATATCTCTATTTAGTATTTAATGCTCAGTCTTTTAGCTGTTGCTATTTTTATTCTTTTAGCAGTTTCTTAGATGAAACTGTTTGTTTCCATATTCTACATAGAAACCTGATGTTTCTATTATTGTAAATATCTTTGTATTATCATTGAGCTGTTTGCTCATTTCTAATTAATTCATTCGATATTCTTTTATGGTATCAGAGCGAGGTTAAGAGATTTCTTGAACAGTTATTCTCTCTGCATCCTAATCTCTTGAGTCCTTTCTAAGGTCGAGCCCTCTGTAAGCCAGGTAGCCTTCACTGAGTCTCAGCTTCGGCTTTGCTCACTGTGATAAAAGCTTACAGTCGTCCATCTCGATACAGAAATGGATTCTTCTCCTGCATAATCATTTTTTCTGAGGAATTAACTTTGTGGCGGTGATCATTTCGTGGGAGCGGGATTCGTTTTCTGGCTGGCCAATTTGCACTCATCTCGTCTCCGATTCCTCTGTGGACTGTTTCGCGATTCAGTGTGTGCGTGTGCATTCACCAAGTTTCATTTGCGTCTTTGGAGCAGAGCGGATATAAGCTGTTGTCGTATCCACGATTACAGAATATTCGTCGCCATTCTTGAGTTATACTTAGTGTAAAACCCTTGGACGGACGACATCATTCCGCAGCATCTGTTCATTTTTTCCGCAGACGAACGACCTCATCTCACCGCATTCATCCATTTCCACAGCCTTCGTTCACGCGACATCACAGTGTCAACGAGCAAGGAAAAGCCGAGAATGCAGCTGGTGAATCCGACGTGAACACGACATAACAAATACGCAAGTGGCTCAGACGTCGACCGTGAGCAGCGTGGCTCTGTCCGAATGCGTTGTCTGGCTCGTTGTTGTGAGATCTTCCAGTGATTCACTTCTTTCCGCCCAGCTACGACAATTACGCATCTACAGTGATTTAAAGCTCCGCTTGTATCACGCGACGGGATTATAGTGACGGCAATCACGTAAAGGTATTTTTCAGAGTCACGGGTTTGATTTTCCACACCTACAGTGATTTAAAGCTCCGCTTGTATCACGCGACTGAATTATAGTGACTGCAATCACGTAAAGGTATTTTTCAGAGTCACGGGTTTGATTTTCAAGATTATAGTGACGGCAATTTTCACGGGTTCAATTTTCCAGATTCACGGGTATTTTCCAGATTCACGGGTTCAATTTTCCAGATTCACGGGTTTGCTTAGCAATTGGATTAAAGTATATTGTGATTTTATTTGAAAGCGGTGGGACCAGAATAGCATCACAGGTATTTTTTGAAGTGGGATCAGAACAGCATCACAGTTATCATCTGGTTTTGATCTGATGTTTTGATCAAAACAGCATCACAGTTTATCATCAGTGCACGTGATCAAACCAGCATCACAGTTATCCTTTGGTCTAGTGTTTTTTTTTATTATCTGGTGCACTGATACAGATCTGAGTAATTTTTTTTTTGTGCAAGCCCATTTCTTTCACAACAGAATTTGTTAAGATTTGGTACAGTCATCTTGAAAGAAGATTTTTAAGCAGGCAGCTACGCTTTGTTGTGTGTCAGACTTCTGTAAAATGGCCACGCTCACCAATCTGATGTTAGAAGGAAATCAACGCTTTAATGGCAGCAACTATAACATTTGGAAACAAAGAATGCTGACCATTTTTGAATACAGGCGTCTTGATCAGCTCATTTTGGGCAAAGAGCCTCGTCCCGGTACAGCTGGTACCGATCAAGATAAATTTGATGATCGAAATCGGGAAGCTGTTATGCTTCTCAAGCTCTCTGTTGCTGATGATCAGTTACCACAGATTCCTTCTGGCAAGACCGCTGCCGAAATCTGGCAACAGTTGAAAGAACTGCATGAGACATCTGACAAAAGCAGAGCATTTTTTCTCAAAAATCAGTTGTTCTCCATCATGATGGATGAACATATGTCTTTACAGGAACATCTCAACAAAATTAAAGACATTCGAGATCAGCTCGAAGCCATTGGTCGGACCATGGAGGAAGAAGATATGGTAGTCATTACTCTGAAAAGTCTATCGAAATCTTATGAACACTTCATAGAAACTCTCAACATTACAACCACAAATGTTGATCTGAAGTTTCCAGATTTGTGTACCAAACTTCTGTAGCAGGATCGGTGGAAACAGCAGTTTGGTAGTGGTACTTCATCAGTGCCCTCGGAAAATGCATTTGCTGCAAAATACCAGTCCTCTCAGTCTTTTCAGCAGAAAGGCTCTCCTCAGTCTTTTGATTCTGCTAGGAAGAAAAGTGTGCAGTGTAATTACTGTCACAGGTTCGGTCACATGAAGAAAGATTGCCGACAGAGGCTTGCTTTTGAACAGAAGAAACAGGGAGGGCCAAATCAGACAGCGAATGTTGCAGAACATACTGAGCAGACAGATTCTGCCTTTTACGCCTTTATGGCTAAAAGGTCTTCAGAACATGTTCCTTCCTCTGCATGGTACATTGATTCTGGTGCATCATGCCACTTCTCTCACAGGCGTGACTGGTTTATTGACTTCTCACCTTTCAGTGATTCAGTGGTATTTGGTGGAGGTGAAAAGTACAATGTAGCTGGCAGGGGTACAGTTCAAATTCAGTCTGGTGGACGCACGCTCATATTTCTAAATGTATACTATGTTCCTGGTATGGAGATTAATCTGCTATCTGTCAGCCAGATTATGAGGAATTCTCCTCAGCTTGATGTTGTGTTCAGTGCACACAAGTGCTCCATCATTGACAGAGAGACCAGTCTAACAGTTGCTGTTGGCCTAGAGGACCATGGTCTATACAGGCTACTTGACACCGGTGACTTTCCAGAAGTGGCTCTAGCAGCGCGTGTCTCTCCCATCAGCACTTTATGGCATCAGCGATATGGGCATCTAAATATGCAGTATCTCTCTCAGCTCTCTCGGGAGGGACTTGTGTCAGGATTACCTGATATTCAGACTCAGCAGTTGGGGGTATGCAGCGCCTGTCAAGCGGGAAAGCAACATCGGTCTTCATTCAAAAATGGAGAATCTTGGCGCGCATCTAAGGTACTTCAGTTACTTCATGCTGATATTTGTGGTCCTATGAATACAGCTTCTATCACTGCTTGCAAATATTTTTTACTTATTGTAGATGACTTCAGTAGAAAGATGTGGGTGTATTTTTTAAAAAATAAATCTGATGCTCTTAGTACCTTTCAGAAATTTAAAACCTTGGTTGAAAAAGAATCTGGTTGTAATATCATGACCCTTAGGACCGACAATGGGGGGGAATTTTGTTCCTCAGCTTTTGCCAACTTCTGTGATATTCATGGCATCAAACGTCAATTAACCACACCTTACACTCCCCAGCAGAACAGTGTTGTCGAGCGTCGCAACCGCACGGTTGTTGAAATGGCTCGTTCCATGTTACAACACAGGAGTGTTCCAAACAAATTCTGGGCTGAAGCAGTATTTACTGCTGTTTACCTTCTTAACCGATCACCTACTCAGGCTGTTAAAGGGAAGACTCCTGAAGAAGTTTGGTCTGGTCGTAAGCCTAAGATCAGTCATCTCAAAGTATTTGGCTCAGTTGCCTATGTTTGGATTCCATCTGCTAAGCGCTCTAAGTTGGATTCCAAAAGTCAGAAACTCATGATGACAGGTTACAGTGATCATCACAAGGCCTATAGGCTGATAGATATAGCCACTGGTCGTCTTAGCTTCAGTCGAGATGTAGTCTTTGATGAAGACAGAGGATTCTTTCAGTCTTCTTCTTCTGAGCAGCGTTCTGAGGATCAGCCTCACAGTGTTCTTCTTCCGGTCAGTTCACCTGATGGGAGGGATGATGTAGCATCAGTATTTGATAATACTCTATCTGAGCTTCCTCCAGAAGCTAACCCTCCTCTTGCTGTTCCTATTGAGCCTTCTCCATCTCCTCCTGATATTGGTTCCTCTACTCCTGATATTGGTTCTTCTTCTCTTCGGCCTAAATGGTGGGCTAAAACCATAGGTGATCTCCGGGATGATGAGCTCCTTGAAGGTAGAACTTCTAGACATAAGAACAGACAACAATCTACAGTCAATTTTGCTCTTATGGCTAACCTACACAGTATTTTTGAGCCTCAAACCTATTCAGAGGCTAAGGGTACATCTGAGTGGGAACAGGCTATGGAAGCCGAATTCCAGAGTCTTCAGAAGAATCACACCTGGGCACTTTCTGATCTTCCTGCCGAAAAAAAACCCATAGGCTGCAAATGGGTGTATAAAGTGAAATACAAAGCTGATGGAACCATAGACAAGTATAAAGCTCGTCTTGTAGCTCGAGGGTTCTCACAGAAGGAAGGCATCGATTATGAGGAGACTTTTGCCCCTACAGCCAAGATGAGTACCATAAGGCTTGTTCTTGCCCTCGCAGCTCAGTTCAATTGGAAAGTTCATCAGATGGATGTAAAGAGTGCTTTCCTAAATGGTGATCTTCAAGAAGAAGTCTACATGACGCAGCCTCCAGGATTCAAGGTTGCTGGTCAAGAACAGAAAGTATGTCGGTTAGCTAAAGCAATCTATGGATTGAAACAAGCTCCTCGGGCTTGGTACATGAAAATTGATCAGTACCTGACAAATCAGGGTTTTCAGCGGAGCCCATCTGATGCAAACCTGTATATCAAGCATACTGGTGATGATATCTTGTTTGTGGTTGTCTATGTGGATGACCTTATCATTACTGGCAGCTCTGGCAGCTCTGCACATTTGATCCATGGGATCAAACAAGATCTATGCAGAACTTTTGAGATGACAGACTTGGGACTTCTTCATTACTGTCTGGGGGTTGAAGTTTGGCAGACTGAAAATCAGATCTTTCTCTCTCAGTCCAAGTATGCCAAAAATCTTGTGGAAAGGTTCAGAATGCAGGATTGCAAACCGGCCAAGACTCCTATGGAACCAGGGCTCAAACTTTCAGCACAGTTATCCTCTCCCCTTGTGGATGAAACTTTATTCAGGCAATTAGTGGGCAGTCTCATCTATCTTACTGCTACCAGACCTGACATCAGTTTTGCAGTAAGCTACATTTCTCGCTTTATGTCAGCTCCTAAAGCTGATCATTGGATAGCAGCAAAGCGGGTGCTACGATATGTGCATGGTACTTCTGATTATGGCCTCTTATATACTCGCAGCTCCAACCCTATTCTCAGTGGCTACACTGACTCTGACTGGGCCGGTTCGGTTGATGACCGTAAATCTACAGCTGGGTATGTGTTTAGTCTAGGATCTGGTGCTGTTACTTGGACTAGTAAGAAGCAACAGGCAGTGGCTCTCTCCTCAACAGAAGCAGAGTATCGGGGAGCAGTTAAGGCATCCTGTGAGGCAGTTTGGCTTCGTCGTATGCTTGCAGATATGCATGTTTTCCAGACAGGGCCTACTTCTTTGTTTTGTGATAATCAGGGAGTGCTCAAACTTGCCAAGAATCCGGTCTTTCATGAACGAACAAAGCATGTGGAAACTCATTGCCACTAGATTCGCCAGCTGGTTGAAGACGGCTCAGTTCAGTTGCAATATGTTCCCACAACAGAGCAGCCCGCTGACATTTTCACCAAGCCTCTTGGTCCTGAGAAATTTGTAAAATTCCGAGGGTCTATTGGTGTTGTAAATAGATTGAGCATTAAGGGAGGGTATTAGAATATCTCTATTTAGTATTTAATGCTCAGTCTTTTAGCTGTTGCTATTTTTATTCTTTTAGCAGTTTCTTAGATGAAACTGTTTGTTTCCATATTCTACATAGAAACCTGATGTTTCTATTATTGTAAATATCTTTGTATTATCATTGAGCTGTTTGCTCATTTCTAATTAATTCATTCGATATTCTTTTAAAGGTGTCATTTTTGATTTTCATCAACTCTAGATTTTGGAATTTCTGCAGTACTTTCTCGTTTTCCTGTTTTTGTATGTGGCCAATTCTCGTGATAATCTAGTTGGATCAGTTGCTATTGATGTAGACTCAATGGCTGTTGATGATGAACTAGGCTTTGTACCTGTAACTGCTATTGGGACTGCTGTGATTGGAACCATAGCAAGCTGTGCTGCTTCCTTCTCTTTTAATAACTCTTCAATCTGCTCTTCCATTTTCTTCAACTGTATATTCTGCTCAATGATAAGCTTGAGCATATCCTCCTTTTGTTGTTCATTCTTTGCTATATCCTTTGTTAGAGGATCCTCTATTGAAGGAAACTTCAACTGTTTCTTTAATGCAACAATGTCTGCATCTTTCTTTTTGAGGAGTAGCTCTGCAGCTTTTACATCTTTGGGATCATATCCCACTTTAATTACAAAATCCTCCAATGATTTTATTTTGTTGTCTTTGGCTAAAGAAGAAATCTTTTCTAACTTAAGCTGAGACTGAACATTGGATAGGGCAGTCCTAAGTTTAGAAAGAGACATGGCTGTAGTTGTCATAGTAGAAAACAACATCTCACCAGTCTGTCTGTGCATATCCATTTGGTCAATTGGATGAATTTCACTGGTATCAAATGAAAACACAATCTTTTTATAATCTGATGGTGATTTAGGAAATGGAAGCTGGGCTTGTAAGAGTGCCATTTGCATTCTGCCTTTCTCACTGTCAAAAGCAGAAAGAAGCTTGTGCCGAGAAGTTGAAGTTTGTTTCGAGAATCAGCTGTACACATTGGACTTCAAAGTCTCATTCTTCTGCTTAATCTCAAGGAATCTTGAAAAGATATTTTGGTCATCTGAAGCGCTGTTTCCTGTGGACTGAATGATTTCTAGAGGCTCTCTAGAAGGTGAAGTTGTAGGAGTGGTTGAAGCACTAACTCCTATTGATGTAGACACTTCTGGATCTCCAAGATCAATTATCACTGGTTGAGTTTCTTTTGCTGATGTGACCAAGCCAACCTTTGGCTTCTTTTGTTGAAAAATGAATCCTTTCATAATATCTTTAGTAGATGAAGTCTCCTCTCTTAGCCTTTTCTGTTGCTTGCTCTGAGCAACTGGAGTCTATTCAGTGGGGGTAGATACAACCTGTTCATCTGCCTCTTGAAGAGTCCCATCAACCCATTGTTCTTGATTCATGAATTTTTCTATTTCTGGCCTTGGAGTATGATTATAAGGAGTCATCTTGAAATTAACTCTCAAAGCAGAAATAATGCCAAAAGGATCATAGGACCAGGTGAAGCTGGGCTGGAAATTCATCTTCCTTAACAATGTATTTGCCTCAACACCAACTGATCTGGTGTTGCAAATAAATGATCCAATTTGTGCTTTAATCTTGAATTGAGACTTCCTTTTGCTTGACACAAAGTGTAGGTCATCCATGTGGATCATTTGCCTAATATATTCCAGAGAAAAGATTCTCATAGGAACATATTTGGGCAGCTTATATGGTGCAAGCTCACAACCATATACTCTTATCTCAGTATAGTTCTGGTATAAATACCAGTCACCAGTTTTGGTCTGCTCACTTAAGTGTAAAATCCTTTTAATTTCATCCCCAATCCTTGGCTCTGTCTGACTGTTGAGGAGCTGTGCCACTGGATGTATGAATGTATCTACAAATTCTGAAAATGAGGAGGTGGTAGAAGTTGTCCTGACTATTTCTGTCTAGTGAATCACTGATTGATTCACTCCTTGTTCATCCTGCTTGCTGAGTTTGATAGGAAAAAGATCACCCTGCTGAAAAAGAAACATGTGGACAATTACAGAGTTGTAACTGAACACTCCCTGTACAGTAAAGTTCATGAATTGTTCATGTATATTATCAGCCAAGAATTGGTTGTAATTATACATGAATGTTGGTTGTTGATCTTTGTTAAAGATGGATAGGAAACCAAGGATAGTCTCATCAACAGACTGGTCATCTGGATATCCTAATAAGTAGGAAATCAGAGAAATGCAATGTCTGGAGGCTTCAGGAAACATGGAAGATGAGTAGGGTGGATTTCTTTTAGGTAATTCTGCATCCTCAGGTAAAAAGATTTCAAAAATTTGGGCTCTCTATGGAAAGGTTAACTTATGGTACAAATCCATAAGTGCTGCTGGTGAAAAATGAGTGAGAGAGTCAAATTGGGGGATTAGGAGCATCTGGTTTATGGTTTCAGCAGAGATGGTGATCAGAATGTCTCCATTCTGAGCCATGACTACTCTTTTCACAGGGTCATATTTGGCTTGACACCAGGTAATAAAGTCAGGGAACTCATGGGTTTTTGGGAAACTAAAGAAAGGGGATTCCCAAAATCTGATTGGGTCTTGCTTGTCGAGGTAATTTTGTTTGAGCCATAAGTGCAATTCATAGAAATCGAACTCACACTTGGCTTCTGCAATTTTAAACAGTGAGTCTACAAGAGGAACATGGTCAAGGTCAAGCTGGGTTGGAGTAGCAATGCTTTCCTCTGCACTCTGCTTTTTAGCTTTCCCTTTTGGGGCCATGCTGGTAGACAAGAGGAAGAGCGATTTTGGTAACAGATTGAGCGAATAGGAAAAGGTCCTGCAGAAACTGTTTACCTGCAAATAATAGAAAAGAGTCAGAGGAAAGTGACAAAGAGGCGGGTATAGTTTTATTTATAACATGCCGGGAAGGGCTAACGGTTTTATTCATGACCGTAGCTGCTTTAATGCACAGGAGCGGAGCTACAACGGGTGAATATAACAGGTATGACAGCAGGGCAGCGAGCACGTGAGGTGGCAACAAATAGTATGAATAGGCAACGGGTATGTGAGGTGGCGCTTGGGATTGGTTGAGGGATAACGGTTACGACGCAGGGTGGAAGAGCCGTTAGCGGAGGGAAACCATGAGCGGTTTGTGGCGGGGGGGGGGGTAGCGACACGTAAGGTTGGGGTGTTCACCATGGAAACCGCTTTGCGGACCCCCCCGCCGCGTTATCGAGAAATAGTCGAGGGGGGGTGCGAAGTTTCTCCCCGCCGTTGATCCGGGCGGGGAGTAGATCGGCCGTTGAATGATGCGCTCTTTTTATTTAAAGTTGACAAGACCTTTTGTCCATTAGCAACTTTGGCCCAAACAATATATATGCGCTATATAACATAATTTTTAATGCCAAAGGTTTATAACCAAAAATTAATCCTGATTAAGGAAATTAATCATTAATTAACAAAATTTAACATTTTTCTAATGTGGCGCATTTAAATGAGCAACCCTTGCATTTATTTTTTATTTGAAAATGAAGCCTTTATTTCTTTTTGCTTCCCTACCATTTTTATTTTCTTTTGCCTTCTTTCTTTAGGGCAACTAACTCCTAACATTTTATTGATATCACTGGAGTCTAGGTTAGAATCTTACAATCACTGGCGCTACTAATCCAAGTATCACAACCAACTACTTTGCATAAAGGAACAATATACAACAGTAAATCTTCTAGTGCACAAATATAGACAACTTTTTACAAATTTACAATAACCCAACTTCGTTATTAACAAACTGATAATACAATTGTCTAGGACTCTCGTACCAAGGATACTGGCCCTCATACATCCATTTGTACAAGAATACAAGAAAAAGATACGCTAATCATCTAGCTGATGTTGCACATCATCACAGCTCGATCATACCTTGAACACAACTGCTAGTCCTTATGCTCCCAATCTACAGCTCCTACCTCTATCAATGTACCAACTCCTTTAGGTCACTAAACACAACTCCAATCTGCTTTATAGTTGATCGTTAGTCCTTTAACGCATCAACACATCGAGACTCCTATTGAGTTGTTCACAACTCCGTTTGTGAACAACTCTCAACCTTCCCATTACTGCTCCTTATCTCCTTTGGGACTTCTTCCCTCTAATGCATTTTTGCGCTATAATGAAGACAAACTTTGGGCCGGAGGGATTTCACCTATCACTACAAGATGTCCTTCTCCAACAATTAACTTGGGCTGATGTAATATGCTCCCTTGACCTCCTTCATTAGTCCTTCAAGAATCAATCCTCAATGTACGCAATCTTCACTCTTCCTTCCAGTTGTCAGTGTCCTTCTTGGCAAGTTGATCTAGGGCTACTTTGAGAACCTACTTGTTGTCCTCCAACAACAACAAGATGCCGAATACCAATTTGTCCAATTTGGACTACTCATCCACTAGCATCAAATCAACTTTAAGACATCAAATACATACCTCTGGTTTTGTGCATACTGCTGTAGCTTCACCCACTGGTTAAGGCACCCAACGAACTGTTTATCCCTCCAATTCTGCTCCAACAGACCACTAGAAATTTGCAACCTTCCTTAATCTCTTGCTCTCATACGCTGGCACCTAGACTAGTTTCAAGACTTGAATTAGGCCTCATGACACCCTCCTTTGCCAGTAAACAGGGCTTGGCCCTTCTGCAATTATTCCACAAACCTCAGCCTATAAAATAGAGAGAAAGACACTCCAAAAACCATGCACCAACACCCATATTTGTCCTTAACCCACTCGGTTTGCTTTTGCTCCTACTCAGACTTGCCAAACTCAAAAAAGACCCACAAACAATCCCTTAAACTCTTCGGCCTTGTCCTCCTTGATTTGTGGTTGCCTCAGATGATGTATTACTATGTTTTGATGCACTTAGGATGTGTGACTTTCGTGTCCCCTAGTTCCTTTTAAGGTCCTTTACGATCTCCAAGAGCCAAACCAACAAAACTCCTCATGGTTTTGGCCCCACACCTTTGGGTACAAAATCCCAAGCTTGGGTTCTAAGCCCACAAAGTACATTTGTAGTGCTCTTTTCTTCAAACCCCAAATCCTAGGGCTTGGAGTACCTTCTGTTACCGCTCAAACTAGTAGGGGTCCTAAGAGGGGATTCTAAAGGGAAACTACTAGGTTAAGGGCAACAATAGAGCGATAGCCCACTAAGGCTCCCTGCTCTTTATGAACTTACACTGATGGGAGGAGACCCCTGTGAAAATTCCTGAATCTAACACATCAGAAAACCCTACTGCAATTACTGGTTTACAATCTCCTACTTGTTCTTTACATTAACAAGTTATTTAATTGCATAAACATCGAAGTAAACACTATTGCAACCTTCACAAATATACAGATCATGCATTGAGATAAACAGAGACAATAACACAAGGGACACCGTTATTTTTGGACAATCATCCTCGGAAAAACCCAATTTGGGAAAATCGGTGCAGCGTATAGAGGGTTTGCATTATTCAACAGATTTCGTGAATACAACTAGGGTGCCAGAAATGGCTCACCCAATAGAGAATGTCCTCGGCAGTAGTACCTCTATCCGGAGACAGATATTCCGACAAATTAGTAACCGGATGATCAAACCCCATAACGACCAGGCTGTTCCCTATGGTGGACAGCTAAAGCTGCTCCAAGCATTGCTCTGTGTGGAGCTATAAAAAGGGTCTCTTTCACCTCTAATTACCTCACGTTAGTTGTCAATCCAGGAACGTTTTGTTATTTCAAAGAGTGTTTCAGTCTGAGGCTATCATTTGCCAGAGTAATGCTAGTAGTATAGTGTTCATAAATACAAGAGTAAACGGATGCTTGTTTACAGCAAACTACTTCAAAAGATTCAACTACACATTCAGAAAACTAAGCAATTTATCAGTCAAGGGTTCAGTGGCAGTAACTCATCCCTTTGTAAACTGATGGAACTAAGGTAAATCAGAGAACAGATCGTGGATCTGGGAGCTAGGCAGTAAATGTCAGTGCTCACTATAGCCCTGGATCGTTCTTCACACCAAAATAATGAAGGACAGGAAATAGAACGACAGATAAGAAATGGAATAGCGAAATAAGAAATAGAACGACAAATCTGAAATGGAACGGCAAACCTGAAATAGAACAGCAAACAGGGAACTGTAACAGCAACTAAGTCTAGCAAGCAGTAACACCTTAGTCTACAAGATCAAATGCACGAATCGTGACCTACAGGAATCAAATGGCAATCCTTCACTCTTAAGGACGAATTGAACAACACACCAAAATGGAACAACACTGATTAATGATGAATTATAGAACAACACTTCAAAACCATATATGCACACGGCACACCTTAATAGTAACCTGATCTCGGTAAACCAGTTATCACTCTTAGTTATAAAAGATTATGACTGTGTTTCAAAATGGAACAACAATGTCTATAGATCCAACAATCACAAAGAACATAATCGCTAAGATGAATTCCGTAATATCAATGAATAAGTGCACAGCACAGAGGCTCTGTAATTGAACAACAACAATATTCTGTAAAGACTGACAGTATTATATCAACACTTAGAAGAACAGTGATACGTTGCAGAGTCAATGCAATAGTTCTGTCTCAGTAAAGTAAACATAACAGAGCATGTGATGTAAACTAACAAAACACATCAGATTACCAAATAACGCTGATAAGCAAACCACGCATAAACCAAACGTAATAGTACAGGAGCAAGTGTCCTCCAGGGCCGGGCCCTTAGCCTCCAGGGGTACACCGCTTGAAGTTATTCCAGACTCAGGGATGAAATAGCAACCGAGTTTGTATTAATGCATAAAATGGAATTACAGTAGATCAGTTCTCAACGAGACTCGATGATCAAAGTTTCAATCTTCAGAGAAATTACATAAAACATAAGGATTCGACCCCCTCGAGCTAACAGTGCTGCCCCTTTTATAATGATGAAGGTGGAGATGTCTAGGTGCAAAAATAGTTAAAGCAGCGATCCCTCAGGATCAAAGGATCCTGAGGGATTCGCCGAACTGTTAGTTCTTAGTTATCCCTTTTCCTTCTTGCGTCGAGCTAACATCTCCACTTCCTTTCCAGGGCTGATTCGCTTTGATCTGTTTTTCCTTGTTTGCATACGGTTCCCCGTCAAAGGGACAACGGTTAACTCGGCCTTGTTCTTTCCTTCAGCACGACAGTCTTTTGTTTTCCATTCTTTCTGCATAAGAAAATGACAATTGTCAGTGTTTCCGCTTTGCACATTTTCATTACAATTTCTTATCATTTTCCTAGTTCATGATGCAAAAGGTTTGTAAGTTATAATGAAAATATGCTGAAATAATTACCAAAAACATACCTTCTTTAGTACTCCACACACCCCCCTGCTTACCCTTTTTCATGCCCTCATGAAAACATTGTAGTTGACATGTAAGGCAGTGAGAGAGTAGGCTGTAGATGGAATCTCATGTGGAGGTCTACAACGATGATGCATAACTAGGTGTTCAAAGAAATGGCCTGTTTGACCCTCAGGCATCTCATACAGGGCTTGGTACCCAGGTGCAAGGTGCCAAATAATTGGACTCCGGAACCTATATCCTAACCAGGATGGCCCTGCCCTCAAAATGACTTCGCCATAGAGGTGCAAGCGGTCGACGGCTAACTTAAAATTTTCATACTTAAATGGCTCCCTGAGTTGGATATTCGGATTAGAGATCTGATATCGAAATTTAGTCGCATCAATGGCAAGGTCTTTAATAGTGAAAAAGTATTCTATTCCTTGCTGATTGATTGCTGTGTGAATGGGTCCTAATGCTTCAATTACACCTGGAGTCTTCATGAGGTTCCTATGTTCTCTCCACAACTGTACTGGATTCCTAGGCTCAGCTCTTACCCACAAATCTAATCCGTTTTCTTGCCTTTGGAAAGCGTTATAGGCTTTAAGCCATTTAATTTGATTAACCCCAAATGAAATAAATGCCTGCAATTGGATATCCCCAACAAAAGGCCCAGGGTTTAACTCGGTTTCCTGGTCTAATACAAGGTTATGTAAGTAAAACTCACACAGTAGTCTTTGAACTTTTACCCCGTAGTGCTTATAGCAGTTTATAAAATCATCGAGGGTATTAATTTGTATGGGAGCACCTGCTTTAACAGCCTTTATTTTCAATTACAAATATCGTTCCATTAAAAACAAGGCATAATTCTTAGCACGGGCTCTACATGCTAGGACATCATTGTACAAAGAACATAAGGTATCCATCTGCTTGATAACTATATCTAACCTACAAATTACCTTCGCGACCTTTTCTTCTTCCCTTCGCCACCCTTCAAAGGCCTGGCTTTCGGATAGATTGACGTTCCTAAGCTGTTGCTGTAGCTCTTCATACCTTTCTCGAGGGACCGTTTGCTCTCTGAGCTTTTCTGTTGCTTGCTGAGCTTGCGTCAAACCCTCCCGTAGGGTTTTCGTTCTCGGATCTCTTTCCCATGCGGCGGTGGAGACCGGGAGTTTTACCTGAATTTTCCTATTACGCTGTTTTGCGTTCATGACCCTTATCACTCCCGAGGGTGGTGCCACTGTCTGAATTTCCTTATCGCAGGTCAATCTATCATCCATTTCTATCTTAACGTGGATATCAGGCGAATGCTGTTCCTTTTTAATTTGAACAGCAGGCTGCTTCTCAACAACATTTGGAACAACATCCCGTTTTTCGACAGGGTTTTGAACAGCAGGGTGGACTCTGGTCCTCCGTTCCTTTGTCTTGAGGGGTTTTGCTGGATCAATTGCATGTTTCCTCCCCGAAGTCCTTTTTACCCTTTTCCTTGCTTTCAAAATCCTGATTTGCTGTCGAAGCTGAACTATTACATTCAGTAGTCGCTGCTGTTCTTTTCGTAATTTCTTAATTTCCTCAATTTCCTTAGAAGGAACAGCAGACTGTTCACTGCGGCCTGGACTATGATCAATTCCCTGATTTTGTTCCTGGGGTGCTTCTTTGTTGCTCTGCTCTGGCTGCTCCGGGGCAAGAACCCTAGCTGGTTCTGTTATTTCTTGGGTGACTTCCTTTTCTGCCCCCCTGCCTCCGGAGTTTCTTCTGGTGTCGTCTGGCTAGGAATGGATTGTTCCTGTTCTGCATCTCTCGTCATGTTTTCATCATGAACGCGCTGACTCTCCTCTTCTACTTCCTCTGCATGTGATTCTTCAGGTGCATTTCCCTCCTGAGCAGAGTGTTCTTTTGGTTCTTCTTCAGCATGGAGGTCTGATGGGCTGGAAGATTGGCCATATTCGCCCATATTGGCCAATTCATCTTCTCTCAATGGATCCTGCACTGGGCTGCCTTCCTGCTGTCCCGTTTCCTCCTCCTGCTCAGATTGCTCGGTTTCTCCCTCATTTTCTCCTTCCTCGTTTTCCTACATTTCTTTCTCATTGTTTTCTTCTTCTAATCGTGGGGGTTGCTCATCCCCTGTATCTTCTATCTCTACCGGTTGGCTGGTATTTCCTTGGGGCTTCTCCAGCCTCCCTCGTAGCCGTGCTAGTCGGGCCGATTTCCTTCGTTTTTCTGGACGCTCAGGTGTACTGGTGGCATGTTTACGTTTCGGGGATGGTGTGGTCAATCTTCCATCTATTATGGCAATTAGCTCTTCCCAGCTGCTCTGCTGCTGGGTAAGGCTATGGCTGACTATTAACCGTATCAACCCATGATGACTAACAACTGATTCTACATGCTGTGCCTTTTTCATGCTCCGTGCAACATCATGCAGTAATGAATTCAAGAATGCAGGTAAATTTACAGAGCATTTTTGTTTTAACACAACTAAAAGTTTAAGGTGCCGTGGTCTTACCACGTCTTTTCTTCCTTCATAGGTGATGTAGCTTTGAATGGTCCTTGCCAATTTTGCCCACGATTCTCCTAATGCTGCTGGCAGAACCCCCTTTCCTCTAATTGTCAGGCTCTGGCCTTCCTCCTGGAAGGTTTCTATAATCTTCTGCAATCTCTCCTTCTTTAGCGTCCATACAGGCCCAGTGGCTGGCAGTCCCGAGACCTCTGCGATTATGTCATCGGTGACTGCTATGTGTCTCCCCCTCACTGTGGAGTGATCCTCTTGCAAGTTCTGCAAGAATTCAATTGCTACAGTCTCGTTGGATTCCTGTAAGCGATTGAGATAAGTTAGCCACCCGGCTCTTGCCAGGATTTCCCGTGCAGCATCAGAGACTGTTAACACCAGCGGTTCTCTCCGAATCGATCTCCCTCCCATGTTTATGGTTTTGCTGTGAAATCTCAGAATTTTGACAATGGAACGACAGCTGTTCACGCTGTTAGAAACACAGAGAGGCTGACAGACGCGAGAATCGCTCAAAATCTAATGCTGCAGAATATACAATGGAAATGGCTTAGGAACAGTAAGTCATGCAAAAAATAAAAAATAGTATACCGTTGAGTCGTGCTATTCCCAAGTACGCAGTTTCCCGAATAGCGATCTGACATGTCATCCAAGGAATGATGAGGTTAACCTCCCTCCAAGCAATGTGATAGGCCATCCCGGCCATCAAATAAAGGAGCGGCTCGCCGGTCTGTTCTGAACCAGAGTCATAAAGGAACAGCGTATGGCAATATGCCATGTTTACAAAGATAACAGATTACCGAAATCGAGGTGTCAAGTTGGATCGCTTAATACGTAAGAGACTGCTGTGATATGATGCGAGGCTGGGAGGATAGGACATCTGCCGTACATATCGAGTCTCATGCGGTCATTATCAACTGCTCTGTCATGATTGGTGATAATAGATTTACATGCGTTGTATGGTTTGGAAAATAATATGCATTCGTCTTATGTGATTGATTACTAAGGTATAAGAAACAGAAGGGTGCTAATAACTACCTATTGGTGTAAATAATGTGACTTCAATACCATTAACAGTGCTCTGCTGCCGACAGGTGTCCATAACCTTGGCAGAGTTGTTTATTTCACCCATGGAACCATGATCCTTTGTGTATGCTTAGGAAGTGTTGTGCGATGTCAAAATGTAGGCCATTATGCTGGCTTGGTGACCAGTTAGCCATAATGCCATTCACGAGGAAGGAGCGAAAGGTGGGCAGGCCGGCTCGTGATGAGACCTCCTGTTCCAAGGGTTCTTTATTTGATATACCTTTTGGACCATATCCCTGGTGTGGTGGCCATAGTGGGAATGCCACTTCGCTTTCTTCCTCATGATCATGGTAGGCTGGCTCTTGGTGAGACCCCCTATCCTGCATTTGACAACTTTATATAAACAAGTCAGTTTGCTCTTTTTTTCTCTTCTTTTTCTTTTTCATAAAGTACTATCCCATTTATACACAAAGGGTGGTTCAACACTCCTTAAGAGTGGAAATGGTGGAAGAAGTCTTAACATCTCAATAGGAAGATATAAACCCTTTTCTCTTATTCCTGAATAATAATCAAAGAGGATTTAAAAGGAACCAACATGATAAAGATAACCAATCAGAGCAGAGTTAGTGAAGCAATGACAACAAAAGATAATAGGTAAGTGTGTCCTTCCCTCTGTCCTTTTACCAATTCAGAGCAATTTCTTATAAAAATAACGATTTTATAATTCACCTGATTTCAGTATGTTGTGATTTTGTATCCATTGCATAAGTGCATAGCTGTATTCCAAAAGACTTGAAAGAACAGGAACAGTAAGCATCCTTAATTTAAAACAACAAGGGGAACAAGCATAAGTAAAAGGAATACGAGGATGTTGCTGCTTCAAAGAGGAAGAGCAAAAGAATACAAGTGGTGTTCCTTTTAGAAAAAGGAACAACAAAGATCAGAAACGCTGTTCCTTTGGAAAAGGAACAGCAAAACACACAAATGCCGTTCCTTTGGAAAAGGAACAACAAAAAATCGAAACCGCTGTTCCTTTGGAAAAGGAACAACAAAACACACAAATGCCGTTCCTTTGGAAAAGGAATAGCAAAACACACAAATGTCGTTCCTTCGGAAAAGGAATAGCAAAGATCGAAAATGCTGTTCCTTTGGAAAAGGAACAACGAGACACGCAAGTGCCGTTCCTTTGGAAAAGGAACAACAAAAATCGAAAATGCTTTTCCTTTGGAAAAGGAACAACAAGAAACACAAATGCCGTTCCTTCGGAAAAGGAACAACAAAAATCGAAAATGCGGTTCCTTTGGAAAAGGAACAGCAAGACATCCAAGTGCCGTTCCTTTGGAAAAGGAACAACAAAAATCGAAAATGCTGTGTCAGGCCAGGAGTAACTCCAGTTTGGCAGAAAACTGATTCGATTTATTTCATTAGGTAGCTATTGTTATATATAAAGGATGTGACTGCTCAGTTCATCTTCTGATGACTGTTCACATTCCAAATTCACCCAATCGCAGAGGATTAGGTGTCAACATTCCCCACCTTAATCTGAAGGGATGTTGGTGAGTCCAAGCATCGTTCTGAATCTTTCAAGCTTTTCTCTTCCAAGCGCTTTGGTGAAGATGTCTGCAATTTGCTCATTTGTGGAACAATGATGGAGATGGATTGTTTTGGCCTCAACATGATGTCGGATCAGATGATATTTAGTATTGATGTGCTTTGTACGATCATGGAACTTTGGGTTCTTGGCCAACTTTATTGCAGAGGTGTTGTCAATCATGAGTGGAGTTGATTGTACTTGTTTTACCTGCAAATCTTCAAGAATTTTCCTGAGCCACACAATTTCTTTCGTTGCTTCAGCTGCTGCCACGTATTCTGCTTCTGTTGTGGAATCTGCTGGAACTGATTGTTTGCGTGATCTCCAAGAGACAGCTCCTGATCCAAGACTCATAGCATATCCTGAAGTAGATACTCCAGTTTCTTTGTCTCCATCGAAGTCTGAATCAGAGTATCCAATCAAGCTGAAGTCGTCCACCTGTGTATACTTGATTCCAAGGTCTTGAGCCTTCAAGTACCTTAGAACTCTTTTTGCAGCAGACCAATGTCCCTCACAAGGCTTTTGCATAAACCTGGAGAGGATTCCAACAGCAAATGAAATGTCTGGTCTGGTAGTAGTGAGGTAGATGAGACTTCCTACAAGCTGTCTATACTTTGTTGCATCCTCAAATTCCTTTCCTTCAATAGATGTGAGCTTTAAGTTTTGTTCCATTGGAGTAGAAAGAGGATTGCACTCTATCATGCCAAATCTGTTTAACAAATCTCCAATGTATTTCTTTTGAGAAAGAAATATGGATTTTGGATGTTGGGTTACTTCAATGCCAAGATAGTAATGAACATAGCCCAAATCAGTCATTTCAAAACTTTTTCCCAATTCCTTCTTTATGGATGCAATGTAGCTTTCATTGTTCCCTGTCATTAAAAGATCATCTACATATACCACAAGATATACAACTGTTTTGCCAACTTTCTTGACAAATAAAGTTGCATCATCAAGATCAAAATGATTGAAGTTGAGTTTCAGAAGATGCTCAGTTAGTTTTTCATACCAGGCTCGCGGTGCTTGTTTGAGGCCATACAAGGACTTCACTAGTTTGCATACTTTATGTTCATGTCCTTTCACAGCAAATCCTTCAGGCTGGGACATAAAAACATTCTCTTTTAGATCTCCATTCAAGAAGGCAGTTTTTACATCCATTTGATGGACTTTCCAACCGTTCTGAGCTGCTAGTGCAAAGAGTGTCCGGATGGTGGCCCATTTTGCTGTGGGGGCAAAAGTTTCCTCATAATCGACCCCTTCCTTCTGTGCAAAACCTTTTGCCACAAGCCTAGCTTTGTGCTTGTCAAGTGAGCCATCAGCTTTGTACTTGTTCTTGTAGACCCACTTGCAGCCAATTGGTTTGGTTCCAAATGGAGGATCAACCAGCTTCCAAGTGCCGTTCTTTATGAGGGCATCATACTCCTTTTGCATCGCTTCTTTCCATTCATCATGAGAAGTAGCTTCTTTGAAGGAAGTTGGTTCAAAATCTGTAGACAAGTTCAATTCACAATCATAAGTAACATCCATATCAACAGGTGAATTAGAGTCATCTACAACACCTCCGTTTTGTTGGTTTGAGTTTCTGGTTCCTGTTTTTCCAATTTCATCAGGATGAACACTTTCAAGTGTCTTTGTCAGCCACTTCGGGGGACCTTTCTGAGATGGTCCAGGCTGCTCTGTTGATTGAGTTGGGACTGAATCAAGATTGAGTCTCCAAATTCTATCAATTACATCACTTAAAGCATCATCCGTTGTTGGAGTTTCATGCAGGGGAGATTGTTCTTCAGAAGAAGATTCCACATGTTGATCTAGTATAGGAACCCCCCCTTCAAGATGTGGAATCTGATTATCAAATTCTTGAAATGATTTCGTTTTTGCGAATTTATCCAAGCGATCAAGTTGCCGCTCAACAACATTGTCAGATTTGGATGATTCAAGAAAAATTACATCTCTAGATACAATAAACTTTTTATTTACTTCATCATAGAGGCGATATGATTTGGAGGTGTTTGAATACCCCAGGAAGATACACTTACGACTTCTAGCACCAAGTTTGTTTCTATGTACCTTTGGTATCAAAGCATAACAGGTAGAACCAAAGATCCTGAGATGTTTTACCGAAGGAACATGTCCATACCACAATTCATAAGGAGTCTTGTTTCTTATAGCATTAGATGAACATCTATTCTTTATATATGCAGCACATAGAACAACATCAGCCCAAAACATTATCTTTACATTTTTGAAGAAAAGCATGGATCGTACCATATTCAAGATTGTTCTATTCATTCTTTCAGCTACACCATTCTGTTGGGGATTATAAGGCACAGTTGTTTGATGTTTGATCCCATGTTGACGAAGATAGTTTTCAAATTCATTTGATGTATATTCTTTTCCATTATCAGTGCGAATAGACCCAATATGAGATTGTGCATTATTTTCAATCCATTTATGAAAATTCTTGAATGTTTGAAAAGCATCAGATTTGTTCTTCATAAATAAACCCAACACATTCTGGTGTAATCATCAATAAATGTCATGATATATTTATTTCCATTTGCAGAAGGAACAGGCATTGGACCACATAAATCTGAATGAATGAGTTCAAGCTTCCTATGTGCTTTTGAATGTGAATCATGAAAACACTGTTTGCTATGCTTTCCTAGAATTGAAGCATCACATTGCTTATGTTTCCTAGGAATTGTAGGCAAACCAGGAACACCATTTTTCTTCAATAAGCGGAGACTGTCATAGTTTAAATGTCCAAATCTAGCATGCCATAATAAACTTGATGGAAGTGTACCTTCTTCATGATGAGAAATATATGAGAAATGTTGTGCATGAGCAGAGGTTCCTTGCAGTTTGAGAAGCCTTTCTTCTTCTATTCCCCTCATGACAAGTGAGTGGTCAGAAGCTTTTCTTACCTCAAGTTTGCCATCAAACATATGAATGGAGTGACCTTGCTGGTGGATGTGGACCAAGGACGACAAGTTTCTCTTGAGCTGTGGGAGATATAGAACATGATCTAGAAGAAAGTCTGGAAGACCAGGCAGTTTAAGCCTGATTGTGCCAAGCCCTGATGGCTTGATTTTTGACTGATCTGCAAAGTATACTACTCCATCAACATTATCAGTGAAATCTTCAAAAAAATCTTTTCTATGAGTCATATGACAGGTTGCTCCTGAATCAAGCAACCAATCATTTTTCGAAGAAGCAAGTGAAGCATTAAACAAATCTTCATTTACTCCAATGTTACATTGTGCCTCAATATAGTGAGCGGATTCAGGTGCTTTACCTTTGTCTGTATCATCAGTTTTACCTTTCTGTTGGTTTCTTTTCTGCTCAATTTTGTCCCATGGTAGCTTGCATGTAGAGGCATCGTGTGATCTATTTCTTTTGCAGCGAATGCAATGTAAGTCTGCCTTTTCTCCTTGAGAATGTCTGCCCCCCTTGCCTCTGAAATATCTTCCTCTTCCTCTTCGTCCACCTCTTCCTCTTGTAGAATCTTGAGCAGGATGCTTTTCTTTATGAGCAAGGCACACAGTCTCTTCAGAAGATTCAGGGGCTGTCTTCTTTCCAAAGGCTTTCTCTCTTTCAGCAAACTTTTTCACAAGAGAGTCAAAGGTTATATCTTTAAGATTTCCATTTGCTTGTAAAGACTCAAGATAATTGGAGTAAGTAGGATAGAGTGCCTTGAGAAAAGCAATAAGAGGGATATCCAGCTCAACCTTAGTGGATTTGATATCATGCATTATAGACTTCACTCCAGATGCAAGAGCAAGAGGATCATTATTTTTTAGTTCAAGAGTGAAGAGTTTAATCATGAGCTGAACAACTTCAAGTGCAGAATGTGAGTCATAGAGTTCTTTCAGTTTTTGTAAAGCTTCAAAGGCAGTTGAATATGATGAAATATGGCGACTTACTTCTTCATTTACAGATGCTGCGATTAATGCATAGGCTTTGCTGTTCTTGTTTTCCCAAATGACGAGCTCTTTGTCTGATGTAGGCTGTACTGGGTCATTGTCTCCTTCTCCGACACACACTCCTTTCCACAACTCATTGAAGATGAGGGTGTGTTTTATCATCCGGGACCATTCAGGATAGTTCTCCTTGCCAGTGAGAACTATTCCTACCATAGAGATGATTGAATGCATTCTGTAAAAAATACTTCTACTGATAGAAAAAATACTTCTCCTGATAGAAAAAGTACTTCTGCTGATATACAGTGAAATTGTACTCAAAAAATTTCTGTGGGAAATAATTTTGGTTGTTTAAAAATAATCAATCATTCACCGCGAGCTCTACAAAGTTGGAGCAGCAACGGCATCAACTGCGAGCTCTACAAAGTTGGAGTAGCAACGGTATTACAATTTCAAAGTTCACTGAAAAGACTAAAAAAAAATCACCATAAATCCCTTTGATTCTCTAGACTTTGAAGCCAGTAATAAAAATATGGCAGTGTTAAAGTGCTGGACAGTTTTTAAAATATGGGACAACGTTAAAGTCGTTTTAAAGACATACTAAAAAAATGCGCTGGATCACCATTGCCAATCAATATATACCATTTAATATACAACATTCAACGCAAATGGGAATGCAAAAAACCTTCCGCACTCAACCATATACCATATACCAGGTTGTTACTGCTTCGTTGAACAGTCGATACCATATATATGATTTAAATGCGCTGTCCATTCAAAAATATACCAATCGATACCCGCAGAGATCGACAGTTACCCTTCCGCATTCAAATGTCGATACAGGAGTTGTCTCCCACGCAGAGATACCAGGAGCTAGAAAATAACATCAAACTCTATGTCAGGCATGTATTCATCATGGACAACTGTGAAGAGTTGATCCCAGAATACCTTAGCTTTGTAAAGGGTGTCGTGGACTCTGAAGACCTTCCTCTGAATATTTCTCGCGAAACTCTCCAACAAAACAAAATATTAAAAGTTATTAGGAAAAGTTTCACATGAATGGAGTCTTGTGAACAAACAGAAGCCTATCTAGATGAGAAAACCAGAGGATATTACGAAGGAAGAATATGCGGCATTTTACAAGAGTCTGACAAATGACTGGGAAGAACATTTGAGAGGCGTATTGAACAGTTGAGAGGCGTATTGAACAGTTGAGAATATCGGAACAATGAGAGGCGTATTGAACAGTTGAGAATACCGTATAAACAACGTTAATATTCCAGATTAAAAGAGCCGTGGAATAGTGAGTAAACCCACAGCGTTAATACACATTCAACGCAGTTCAACAGGAAAACTGGACAGTGTTAAAACCACTGGATTATTAGACAGCGCATACCATGAGACAGCACATTCAAACGTTCCACTCGTATATCCATTCAACAACGCATACAGGAGCTGGTGGCGTATCTTTGCAGTGGCATCGTCAGGTCTCAGTATGGATAGATGTGCAGTGCGGCAGAGGCAGATTATTTCAGAACAGAAGGGAATAAAGCAGAGGCAGAGGCAGAGGCCAGGACAGAGGAGTTACAAGGAGCATAATAGCTAAAACAAGGAGTTGGCTCTGATACCATGTCAGGCCAGGAGTAACTCCAGTTTGGCAGAAAACTGATTCGATTTATTTCATTAGGTAGCTATTGTTATATACAAAGGATGTGACTGCTCAGTTCATCTTCTGATGACTGTTCACATTCCAAATTCACCCAATCGCAGAGGATTAGGTGTCAACATGCTGTTCCTTTGGAAAATGAATAGCAAGGCACACAAATGCCGTTCCTTTGGAAAAGGAACAACAAAAAGCAAAAGTGCTGTTCCTTTGGAAAAGGAACAGCAGAAAGCAAAAATAAAGAAAAAGAACAAAATTAAAGCAGAATGACGGCTGATCCAACAGGTGCTGTTCTTTTGAAAAAGGAACAGCAGAACGAAAAATGCTGTCCCTTTGAGAAAAGGAACAACAAAAATAATAACATTGCTGCTGCTTCGAAAAGTAACGGCAAAGCATTTGATTCAAAAATATGTAAAAAAACAAAAGAAATTATGTACAAACTGTGAAAAGAGATAAATTACCTAATGAATCACAGGTGAGGAAGACTTCTCTCCCTCTCCTAAAATTTCCATATCAGAGTCTTGGCGTAGCTGCTGGCAGAAGGACTCCCGAGTAAGTGGATTGCGGTAAAGGCGAACTCGGTGGCCATTTGCCTTGAAGGCATATCCATAACCGTCAATAGTGATTAGAGTAAGAGTACCATTGTCATGTACCTTCTGGATTTCGTATGGTCCCAACCAACGAGTCTGGAGTTTCCTGGGAAAGTCCTGAAACCTGGAATCGTACAAAAGTGCCCAGTCTCCTTCGTGGAAGACTTTATTTTTAATGAGAGCATCATGCCATTTAGCTCGCTGCTGTTGAATAAGTGCAGTATTTTGGATTGCAGAGAGCCTGATTTCATCGAGCTCATTGATCTGCTGCAATCGATTAATTTGTGCCTCAGTAAAATCTAAGCCAACTTCCTGTGCTGTTCGCAGTGTTTGGATTTTGAATTCTATGGGAAAAATGGGTTGCTTGCCAAACACTAATTGATAAGGTGAGTAACCATTGGTACTTCTCCATGTTGTTTTGTAAGCCCACAATGCCTCTGCTAGTTTGGCAGCCCAATCATGTCTATGTGACGCGATTGTTTTTGTTAGGATTGCTTCTATTATTTTATTGCTGCTTTCTACCTGACCATTTGCCTGTGGGTGGTATGGAGTAGTGATTTTGTGCTGGACATGATAGTTTTTGAGTGTTGCAGCTATTTTGTTCCCAGCAAACTGTGGTCCATCGTCTGTAATTATATCTCTTGGAAGGCCATAACGCACAAATATATGGAACAAGAACTGTATGACAGAATCTTCTGTAGCTCTCAGCAACGCCTCTGCCTCAACCCATTTGGTGACATATTCTGTTGCCACCAAAATATATGTTTTCTGGTTTGAGGGTGGGTTAATTGGTCTGACGAAATCAAGGGCCCATCGTTCGAATGGTTCAATGACTAACTGTGGGTTCAAGGGCATCTCATCGGACTGACCAGGGCGTCCTGCTCTCTGGCAACTGTCACAAGCTTGGACGAATTTCTTTGCATCTTTGAAAATTGTAGGCCAATAATACCCTGTTTGCAGGACCTTATGTCCAGTTCTGCAATCGGCGAAATGTTTGCCACATGGTCCGTCATGGCAGGCTTTTAAAATGTCGAAGATTTCATCCTCTCGAACGCATCTTCTGATATGCATGTCTGCCCCTGTGTGGAATAGGTAGCCTCCAACCCACGAGAATCGAGCACTCTTTTGAACAATCTGTTTCCGCTCATTAGGGGTTAGATGTTTCGGTAGTTTACCTACTGCTAGGTAATTGGCAACATCAGCATACCAGGGTGTTTGAACAACAACAACAAACAGATGCTCGTCCGGAAATTGATCTTCAACTGCTGCTGCATTGATTGGCTTTGGCATTCTTGAGAGAAAATCAGCTACAGGGTTTTCTTTTCCAGGTCGATCCTTGATTGTAATATCAAATTCCTGCAATAAAATCAGCCATCTAGTTATTCTGCCATTTGTGATAGGCTTGTTTGCTAAATATTTGATGGCAGAATGATCTGTATACAAGATAACAGGGTATCCAGTAATGTAATGTCTAAACTTATTGACAACATGTATTACAACTAAAAATTCTTTCTCAGTAATAGTGTAATTTAATTCAGCAGGGGATAAATTTTTGCTAATATAATAAATTGCATATGGTTTTTTATCCTCTTCCTGCCTAAGGACTGCTCCAATTGCTGTATCTGAGGCATCAAATGATATCTGAAATGGCAAATCCCAATTTGGTCCTCGAAGGACTGGCGCTGTGGACACAAGCTTCTTTAGATCCTGGAAAGCACATTCACATTTTTCTGTCTAGAGAAAATCAATGTTACCAGTTAGTGCATACAGAGGTGCAACAATATGCAAAAAATGTTCTATAAACCTCCTATAATAACCAGAAAATCCAAGAAAACTGCGTACCTCAGTTTGAGTGGTAGGAGTGGGAATAAGCAAAATTATTTGGATTTTGGCTGGGTTTACCTGAATGCCAGCTGTTGAAATATAGTGTCCGAGAATAAGCCCTTCAGTCATCATCACATAGCATTTTTCATGGCTTAAACAAAGCCTGGTAGCAATGCAGCGTTGTAGGACTTTTTCCAGTGTATCCAATGCTGGATCGAAATTATCTCCGTACGGTGTAAAGTCATCCATGTATACTTCAAGTCCTTCATTTATTAAGTCTGCAAAAATGCTGAGGATAGCCCTTTGGAATGTGGCAGGAGCATTGCATAAGCCAAAATGTAGAACTCTGTAGGCAAATGTTCCCCAAGGACAAGTAAAAGTGGTTTTGTCTTGGTCTTCAGGGGCAATCTGGATCTGATTGTATCCACTGAAGCCATCCAGGAAATAAAAGAATTTCTTTCCTGCCAAAGTGTCTAATACTTGGTCGATGAATGGGAGAGGGAAGTGGTCTTTTTGTGTTGCTTTATTTAGTTCTCTGTAGTCCACACAAATTCTCCATTTCCCATTCTTTTTTGGTACCACCACAAGCGGAGAGACCCATTTACTATCGGAGATAGGATAGATGAAGTTGACATCTAAAAGTTTTTGAAGTTCAGCTTTTACCACATCTTTTAGATGAGGATTAAGTCTCCTCTGAGGCTGGCGAACAGGTCTCGCATCTTTTTCTATGTAAATGTGGTGGGTACATAATTGAGGGTCAATTCCTTTCATATGAGGATAGTCCCATGCAAATGCTTCTTTATATTTCCTCAACAGATGGATAAGCTTCGTTTCTTGTTCGGAGGTGAGGTTGGCATTAATGTTTAAGGTTTTTCCCAGCTCGATTTCCACAATTTTACTATTTGCAACAGAGGTAACAGGTATCGTTTGATCATGTGTATCTTTAAAAGGATCTTCTTCTAATTCGTTATCGAACACTGCCTCTATCATGTGACACTGTGTGCGGGATCTGGATTCAGTTTGACTAATAAATTTATTAATGGCATCGTCCTCTGTCTGATCTTTAAAATCAAGTGCCTCTTGTATAGTTAATGGAGATCTAATGTTGTCAGTAAGGTATGATACATGGTGCTTATTAGTTTTGATCATTGTGACACTTGGCTGTCCTGGAGGATATAAGGCTAAGTTCTTGATATTCGCTCCCCTCGTTATGGTCATATTGCTTTGTCGGCAGCCAATATAGGCATCGGCAGTTGCAAGCCAAGGTCTTCCTAAAATCAATGGGTGTCCATCGAGTTGGATTTTGGGATTTATTACTAGAAAATCAATCGGATATTCCCAGGAGTCAACAGATACCATGACATCCTGTAGCCACAGATCGGTTAGCCAGCTCTAACAAGGTAGAGGTGGGTTCTACAGATGTAATGCCTAGCTTTTGGCAAGTAGTAGTTGTTAAGATGTTGATTGCAGCTCCTAGATCAACTAAGGCATTAGGGAAGGTTTGACCATAAATTTGTACGGTGACTATTGGATTTCCTGGGTCTTCGTATTTAATGGGCGTTTCTTTTCCTGATAATAAGTCAAATAGAGTGCCAACTACTTGGACTCTTGGATTGTTTGCTGCATTCCTCCTTGGTTTCTTTACACACAATTCTTTGATAGTCTTTGCATATATCGGAATGTCTTGAATGGCTTGGAGGAATGGAATTTTTATGTAAAAATTTTGTAATTCTCCCAGAATGTCAAAATCAGAATATTGTGTAGGTCGAGGTATGATTAATCGTTTTGGGAACGGGAGAGAGGATGTGGTTGTTTGGTTATGAGTTTGTTGTTTGTTCACATCCTCTTCTTGTGACAGATGTTCTTTGGGTAACTGATTTTCAACATGGGCTGTCTTTTCTCCCTTAGTTTCAATAATATGCCCAGATCTTAACTGAAGATCATTACACTCCCTCAGATCAGCTCCTATTTCTGATGTTTCTATTATTTGGACAGATTGGACCGGTCTATTATTTGGATTGGGGTTGGGTTGGGCTGGGAGTTGCGGTCTCAGATTAGACTGGGGATTTTGTTGTAAGGCTGGCAGTGTAGGTTGAGGGAGCAGCATGGTTCCTACTGGCTGATGCATCGGTCTTTGCCAGTTTGTCTGCCAGGCTGAACTTTGTGAAGTAGGCAGAGTCCATTGTGGTGGGTATGCGTTATTTTGCCAATATGGTGGAGTATAGGGAAAATTCGGCCAACCAGATGGGTTTGCCTGATTCAGCCATGGGGTTGATGAAGGAAAGGACTGAGGTGACCAGTTTGGGGGCGGGGGTTGGGATTGACTTTGCCACATATTATATTGTTGAGCATTATACTACGGAGACTGAAAAGAAGAGGTCGGGTCCGAAAACATACCAGATTGTTGCGGCTGCCACTGACGGCGCTGGTTGAGCAAATATACCGATTTTGGCTCTTCTTCTGCTTCCTTATATACTGCTTTTAATCCGGGAAGTGAGGGACAACTTTCCGTAAGGTGATCTTTTGTATAGATGGTGCATGTTCGGACTGCGTCTAGTGGACACTCCTTATGGCTATGTTTCTTCTTGCATCGGGGACAGAAGATTGCCAAATTCTGTTCTGCCTCCATTTGCTTCTGCTTGGCCTGCATAACATCAAGTTGTGTAGTTAGCGTCCCTAGTATATCAGTTTTAAAATTTTCCAATAGATTTCCAATTTCTGCACGTGTTACTCCTTCTGTCGAAATTTTATTATTTCCTACAAACCGATCATGTTCTGCCGGTTTCAATCTTGTGCTGCCTCTCGAACTCCTGATACATAAGTCAATAATGTCAGCAAAATTTTCCTGATAAATATCTCCTTTTCCCATAATATTTAATGTTTCAATCCATTGTTCCTTCATGCCCCTAATTAATGTTGTTTTTAACACATTATCAGGTAAAGGTAGTGACGCATAACGAGATCTTTGAAGATTATACTGAAATCGTTCCACATACTCCTCTAATGTTTCATTTGGTCTAGCTACTATCTGGAATATTTCATCCTTCAGTTCTCTAGACCTGCAATAGTCCTGATATTTCTTTAGAAAAGATTCTCTCATTTGATCCCAGTTATTTATAACCCCGCCACCTAATCCCATAAACCATCTTAAGGTAGCCCCTTTTAATGTAGAGGGAAATAATTATAGTTTCTGGGGGTCGGTGGTGTAATCATATCCCCTACACAGCACATCGAACTCAAATAGAAATGCATTCCGATCTTCTGATGTAAGACTGTGGAATGTAGGGATATGTTGAAGAGGTATTGCTTTCATGGGCGCATTTGCTGCAGTATCCACTATGGGGTATTGTAATGTATAGGTTTGGGTGTTTGGTTGGTTTTGAGCCATTTGGTCGAATATATGCCAATAACCTTTTGGGATATCTAGGAGGGTATTCCTAGGTTGAGAAGGAATGGCTTTAACAGGAATGGTTTTAGTAACACTTCCTCTGTCTGGGATAATGAGAGTGCCTAATGTTTGAGGAGATTGAGTTTCTTCAACATTGATTTTTGTAGCACTTCCCTTGTATGGGCTGTTTAATGGCTGAGTTGTCCCAAGAGGAGACCTTGGTTCCTCAGTTCCCCCTGTTTCTCCTCCTCCTTCACAAAGATTGCTGAAATTCCCTTCTTGCAATAGTTCTGGAGTAGAATTTTCAATTTCTTGAAAGTCCTGCTCTTTAGTGTGACTATGCACCTCAGCAAAGGCTACAGATGGTGATCTTGTGGCCTGAAGGGAACAAGTAGTCTGTCTAGAAATGACTTTTCTGGGTCCTACTGAAGGCTGAGATTTTGCTTTCTTAGATTTCGTCTATGAAGGTTGATCGGCCAAGGGTCACCGGCCCCTTAGCTTTTTCTGGCTTGGGTAGAGGTTTGGAATTCTTTTCTGGCTTTTTCTGCTTAGTCATGCACACAAATCAACCGCTAGATTCTACCCAAACAAAACAGCAGCAAATCTGTAGGAAAGCGGGCAGGGGAGAAAGGCTGTTACATGCTCTACACATAGGTTCTTACCTTCCGTTTTTAAAACCCAATTCTTCCCTAACAGGTTCTTACACTACTCTGGAAAAAACAAATGGCTACACTCTTTCCCCGGCAACGGCGCCAAAATGTGGAGCTATAAAAAGGGTCTCTTTCACCTCTAATTACCTCACATTAGTTGTCAATCCAGGAACGTTTTGTTATTTCAAAGAGTGTCTCAGTCTGAGGCTATCCTTTGCTAAAGTAATGCTAGTAGTATAGTGTTCAGAAATACAAGAGTAAACGGATGCTTGTTTACAACAAACTACTTCAAAAGATTAAACTACACATTCAGAAAACTAAGCAATTTATCAGTCAAGGGTTCAGTGGCAGTAACTCATCCCTTTGTAAACTGATGGAACTAAGGTAAATCAGAGAACAGATCGTGGATCTGGGAGCCAGGCAGTAAATGTCAGTGCTCACTACAGCCCTGGATCTTTCTTCACACCAAAATAACAAAGGACATGAAATAGAACAGCAGATAAGAAATGGAACAGTGAAATATGAAATAGAACGGCAAACCTGAAATAGAACAACAAACAGGAAACTGTAACAACAACTAAGTCTAGCAAGAAGTAACACCTTAGTCTACAAGATCAAATGCACGAATCGTGACCTACAGGAATCAAATGGCAATCCTTCACTCTTAAGGACGAATTGAACAACACACCAAAATGGAACAACATTGATTAATGATGAATTATAGAATAGCACTTCAAAACCACATATGCACACGACACACCTTAATAGTAACCTGATCTCGGTAAACTAGTTATCACTCTTAGTTATAAAAGATTACCACTGTGTTTCAAAATGGAACAACAATGTCTATAGATCCAACAATCGCAAAGAACATAATCGCTAAGATGAATTCCGTAATATCAATGAATAAGTGCACAACACAAAGGCTCTGTAACTGAACATCGACGGTATTCTGTAAAGACTGACAGTATTATATCAACACTTAGAAGAACAGTGATACGTTGCAAAGTCAATGCAATAGTTCTGTCTCAGTAAAGTAAACATAACAGAGCATGTGATGTAAACCAACAAAATACATCAGATTACCAAATAACGCTGATAAGCAAACCACGCGTAAACCAAACATAATAGTACAGGAGCAAGTGTCCTCCAGGGCCGGGCCCTTAGCGTCCAGGGGTACACCGCTTGAAGTTATTCCAGACTCAGGGATGAAATAGCAACCGAGTTTGTATTAATGCATAAAATGGAATTACAGTAGATCAGTTCTCAACGAGACTCGATGATCAAAGTTTCAATCTTCAGAGAAATTACTTAAAACATAAGGATTCGACCCCCTCGAGCTAAAAGTGTTGCCCCGTTTATAATGATGAAGGCGTAGATGTCTAGGTGCAAAAATAGTTAAAGCAGCGATCCCTCAGGATCAAAGGATCCTGAGGGATTCGCCGAACCGTTAGTTCTCAGTTATCTCTTTTCCTTCTTGCGCCGAGCCGACATCTCCACTTCCTTTCCAGGGCTGATTCGCTTTGATCTGTTTTGCCTTGTTTGCATATGGTTCCCCGTCAAAGGGACAACGGTTAACTTGGCCTTGTTCTTTCCTTCAACACGGCAGTCTTTTGTTTTCCCTTCTTTCTGCATAAGAAAATGACAATTGTTAGTGTTTCCGCTTTGCACATTAATCTCACAGGTTTCATTACAATTTCTTATCATTTTCCTAGTTCATGATGCAAAAGGTTTGTAAGTTCTAATGAAAAGATGCTGAAATAATTACCAAAAACATACCTTCTTTAGTACTCCACACTCTGGAACTGCGTCACTCCTCCAGGAGCTGCATCAACCTCTCCCGGCTCAGAGCCTGCTGATCTGCTCCCAGTGTTCTCCACAGAATCTCCCCAGTGCTGCCTCTAAGGCCCAGCGTCAGCCTCTATGGCTTCTGCGTCAGCCTTCTGCGTCCTTTGCGTCAGCTCTTCGGCCTCTGTGTCAGCCCTTCTAGGGCCAGCGCTGTCTCTCCCGGCACTGCGTTTCCTCTCTGCTATGTATTTTTCATCCTCAGATGAAAATTCCTTGCTGAACTGTCCCTCACTGTAACTCTGATCACTAACTCTATTTCCTCAGCATACCTCGCCCTAGAAAATCGAATTCTTTGATCACTTGGTGTATCTCCAATTGACCCTCAAGCCTCCTCTTATACTTTTCCTATTGAGTCTTCAATGACCAAGATTAAGTCCCTAATCAACGACTAAGATTAGAACTAGCTTGATCCTCGTCACTTAGAATTTTCTCACCCATGTTTTATTAATACACATTAATATTTTTATTTTCCTAAGTTTAGACTTAGGAACTCATTAACAATATTAATTATTTTAATAACTCCTCATTTGGGTGGAATTTCTCCAAACGATTTCTCGGTCTTGGAGATTCATGTGCCTTAGCCTCTCCATCAATTTTCAAGGATAGAGAACATCCGATGCTACGCAAAATCAACAACCCCGGTATGAAGGGAATCACTAGATGAATGAGTCAATGAAGACGTAAGAAGTGATTCCTTAGGCCTATTCACAAGAGAGACTCAAATGTATGGTTTGCTTGCTTGGGAAGCAAGGTGTAAGGCTCTCTAAGAAGGGCCAAGGGAGTTTTAAGGGCTAGGTTTTGCAAATGAGACTCCTTAAGGAGGGACCTAGTCCTAAAATTTTTGATTGGATGGTTTGCAAGAAATTTGATACCCTAGGGGATCCAGTGGGGCTAGATCTAGAAAAGAGGAAGGTGAAGGGAAAAGTGAGCTTTAAGGTGATCACTAGAGGAGGACCAGTGCCTTGTCCTTTGGGAGAGATGGAGTCATGGAAGATTTTGAGTTTGGATTGATTTCCACTTGTCAAGGAGGCCTAAAAAGCAACTTCGCTAGGCTTTAGGGCTTAATGGAAGCAACTTCAAGGTCATTTATACTTCATTGAGCAATATTTGGTGACTTATCAAGACAAATTCAACAAGATTGTCTCTAGGAACATTCATTCATTCAAATATGGCCCATACATGATACAACACTGTTTAGAGATTCAATTTCCACAATTTCGTTACAAGAGAAGCAACAAATTAACTCTATAATGGGTAAATTTTTTACATCATGAATACAACAACATAAATAACAAGAATAACATCGAAATAATACTTACATGTAAGAAGATTATATCCAATCACCAAGATATGCCAATCATAGAGGCTCAAAGACAAAGAAGATTATCCTAACATCTAAATTCATCACAAAATTCTCATCCTCAAAAGATAGCGAAAATCTCATAAGAAGATATGATCCAATCCAAGTGATGATGATCAAATGATTCCATCACACTTCTATTTATACACTTCCTAATGAATTCGATTTAGCTAATTAAGCCTAATTTAGCCCCTAGAATAAAATAATGTGCATAATAACACTAGCTTTTGGTGACAAGCCCACCAAATAACTCAATAAAACATGAATAAGCCTCTCAAGAGGGTCGAATGATCAACTAAGTGATTCGTTGGGCCTTTGAGGAGGCCTAATGAAGTCCAAAGGGTGCCATGATGTATAAATGGACTCCCAACATAGTGGACAAGGGGTTGGCCCTTTGTTTTCCAAGAAAAACCCTCTGATGCTCCCGAGTGGGTGTGGGGGCACAAAGTCATCATTATGGGTCTCCAAATGGATTAGAAGTGCCTGTAGACCATCTATAAGGGCTGGAGTGATGACATAAGCCCTGCCGCTGCAGCGGGGAACAATCCTTTGGACCTTGGAACATCGGCTATGGTGGAGGCCCATGGCTCTCAATGCTCACCCTACAAGTGCCAGTGCGGCCCTCTGGAGGGCTAAGACCTTGTATAGGGATACCAAGCCCCAAATGGCAATCCACTTGCAATCCTGCATAAGATCCAATGCATCCCCTTGCCCTCCAATACAACAAATAATTAGAATAGTCAAGTAGAAGAGATTACAAGTCATGGAACCAGTGGGGCACATCATGGTGGCATGCCCTTCCATAGTGGGCTTTGGCAAGTACAAATGTCTCCAAGCTCAAAAGGGGGTTAACTAAGGACCCTATTAGGTGGTTTCAACCTGTAAAGGGGATAGCATGTCCATAGTACATCCTTTAAGATGTAGGTGGCAAATGATGTAATGATGGGATGGAATGGGGGTGAGGGGAAACATCCAGACCACATGTCAAGGTACATTGATTAGCTATAACAAGGGAAGCCCACACTTGGGTATATGAATTTAGGAGGGAACAAATCGTGGTACATAAGTTACCCTAACCTTGTTTTTCCACCCTTCGTCATATGCCTTTTGCCTTTATTGACTTTTCTTTATAACTGCGCAGGGCTCAAGGTGATGTAGAGTATGATGTGTAATATGTAGAGTGGATACCCCTTTAAGGTGGGTTGGTTCATTGCCCACCAAGGGTTGGGACAATCATGGGTTTCTTAATGATAGAGGGGGCTCTTCTAGGGCCCATAGGAACCAGGGTGATGGCCATGGGTAAGGGGTAGAGCTCATGTTTGGCTTTTGCCCATGTGCTAAATTTGTATGTCCCGACCATCTTTTGCATCTTGTGGTACATTTCCTGTTGAGAGTAGCCAAATTATGCTTTTTTGTTTCTTTTTAGCTGCATCAACCTTTGGGGCATCGTTCCAGGCCTGACCCAAGTTGTGGACAAGGGGAAGGGGAGACCAACCCTATGTGGACCCAGTGGACACATGTGGACCCAGATGGGTAAATAGATGAATGGGGCTGAAATGAGTGGAAGGGGAGTGATATGGATGGTACAAGAAGCGAGACCATGCAACCAAAATTGGGATTTCCCATGTAGTGCCAATCCAAAGGTCAGTAAAGGTGATCCGACGGGACTAGCACACAAGGGTAACCACAAGATCGGGCAATGGAGACAAGAATACAAGCCTAACCCATCTTTCCGCCGAATCCCCCCACCAATCCATGCCCAAAAGTGCCCATGACAAGTAAGGAAAATTACTCAACTATACCAATAAAAAGTCATACCTTTGGGGTCAGAAGGCCCACCTTCAAACATACATTCATGAGAAGTGGTTGAGGGTCCCCATGGCTGGCTCAGGTGGCGGAGAAAATGGCACATCTATCTATTTGGTGGCTGGGAGGGGCTACTGGCTGCCGACTGTGGACCATCTAGGAGAAAAAATTCTTCATATATAGACTACCCATAGGTGGTGGGCACATCTGGCTCCAACTGGGAAATGAGCTCTTTGAAAAGTGTGTGAAGCTACTCAAACGTGAGATCATGAGAACACCAACAATCTCTTGGTCACGCATAGACCTGTTACCTGCACATACATAGACTAAGCGCACGGGGCAACATGTTTTTATGGTGTCTCATGATCACCCATGCTTAGTATTAGGTCGTAAAAATCAACAGGAAAGAAAAGATATGCAAATTTAATCTAAATGAAACTTAATATATTATGAGAAATATCATATGATGTTAGGTCTAATGAGAAAATCAGCATGCAATGCATCATACCCTAACATGCATATAGTAATGCTAATACTAAGTGTAATCATAAAGCCAGTGCGACCAACATATCATCATATCAATATACATATGCCTGCTAGTATGATTACTCATGTAGCAAATCCCAAAGCGAATGCGGATATAATTATATGGAGGATGAAACTGGTGGGAGGTGGGAAAATATGATCTCCATTAGAGGTAAAAGGAAGCCCTAGGGGAAGGAAAATAAGCCAATCTAAAAGTGTAAGGCTTTCCCTCTAAGTACACAATGGTGGAATGAAAGATCATTCTCAAGAATTCCCTATCACATTCATTGTTTATAATATTATGCTTTCTTGATGCCACAAGGTCGTGATGAGAGGGGAATGACAGATGAGAGAAGGAAGGAGTGCAACAAATAGGTTGCTCAAGGTGATGGTCACATTGGAGGGGGGAGGTTATGGAGTGATCATAGTCCTCAAGGTGTGTCTAAGGAGATAAAGTATATTTAATGAGGGGCTCCTTCTTGACACTATACTCAACAGGGGGAAATGTTGATTTTTAATGCACCTTGGACAAGTGGTTTCCCATGGGTTAGTCTCTACCTAGGGAAAAGTGTCCAAAATAATTATTTTCCTAAGTGTGACTTTATAAAGTGAAAGTGACTTTATAAGTGGTAAAGTCAATGTTAAATTATAAAGTGAAAAGTGACATTAGGCATAAAGTACAATGTGGGTACTTTATTTAATGGGTGAGTTAAAAAATAGAAAGTGAGAATTAAATGCACATTTATTCTCATCCCTTGATCTAAATGAATCTGAGCCATTATATCTTAGGGTTGCCCAAAAGTCATTTAGGGAAACAAAAGGGGGAAAGAAAAGAGAGACTGCATTCATTCTTCATGAGCAGATTGGAGAAAGGAGGTTGAGAGTTGGAGAAAAGTTCTGAAGGAGAAATTTGTTGCAGCAAGCTGAAGGAGTGATTTCTGGGCAAAACTGGGCACGAAAATCAAGGCATAGAAGGCAACATAAGGTACAGTACGAACGACATTTAACGCTGTGAGATGCATGCCATTCGAGAGAAGTTTTTGAGATTTTTTGAAAAAAGCCGTACAGTCCGTACACCAGTACAAAAATCCGTACAGTTCGTATGGAATCTGTATGGTACAATCCGTATTCGTACAAGACATATTTTCAGCGTCAAGTGGGCACGAAAATTGAGGCAAATTGGGCACGGTTTTCAAGGAGTTTTGGGCTAAAGAGATAAGTTGTATTTTTCTGTTTTGTTTTGTCTGCAAATGTATTTTTCTTGAACTTGAAAGATAAATAAATTTGAAGAGCTCTCTAACAGGTTTTCCCCAGAGAAGATTGAAGGGGTTTTGCCTAGGTCTAAGTTGACAAAAAATCTGTGTATTTTTATGTGTGTTGCTGCTCTGTTTATGTCCATATTTATTTTCAGCATGTGTTGACAGTCCCATGTGTTTTAATCTGAAAATTTCATTTCCAAAATTCTATATGTTGAATGTATGTTTATGGGAAAGGGCATTTAACTGAATGGGAGTGATAAGGTGAAATTAAAATTGGGCTGGGATTGCAAGAAACATTTTAGTTATCAAATTTCAACATGGTATCAGAGCTACGGGCTGAAAATTGCAGTTGAACAACAGACAGTAGCTTGGGACAGCAAACAGTGGTTTGGACAACAAACAATGGTTTGGACAACAAACTGAATTTTTGGGCAGCAAACTGATATTTTGGGACAACAAGGTGAAATTTCACACAGATTGAACTTTTGGGACAACAAGGTGTGCTGGAAAGTTCATTTCTCCATTTTCTTGGTTTTGTAAATTTTGGACAACAATGATGGCCATGTTCTTAAGGATAGAGGATAGATTGGATGGGATATCCAACTATGCTGTTTGGAAGGACATAATTCAGACAGTGTTTGAGGAGGTAGCAGTTTGGGACATAGTGCGGCAAGTGGTTGTACCTCCTGCTGCAGATGAACTTGCTGAATTCACAAAAAATAATGCAAAGGAAAAAAGTATTTTGATGGACAGTCTGAAGGATCATGTGATTCCTCAGGGGAGAGGAAACAGATATGCATATCAGATGTGGACATCTCTAACCACTCTCTATCAGAGTACCAATGAAAGCAGGAATATGGTACTCAAAGAACAATTGAAGAACATCAGGATGACAAAGACTGAAAGTGTAGTTCATTATCTTGGCAGGGTCAAACAGGTATGTGATGATTTGACTGCTATTGGTGAGGCAGTTGCACCCATAGAGTTAGTCAAGATAGTTGTAGTGGGACTTCCTAAGTCTTGGGAGCTCTTTGGAGATGTTGTTACCTCTAGGGAGAATCTTCCCAATTGGGACAGAGTCTGGGATGATTGTGTGCAACATGAGATACGGAAGAATGGCAGTGGTGGGGTGAAGATAGCAGATGAGGAGGATGTAGACTTGACAACCAAGGGGAAGAACAAAGGGAAGGCCAAAAAAGGGGCCTCATCAGATGGGGCTAAGGGAAAAGAGAAGAAGAAGAAGAAATATGCGAATATGTCCAAAGTCAAATTTTGGGCATGTCATAAGATGGGACACTATGCTGCTACGTGTCTTGAGAGGAAGAACAAGGGGAAGAAGGATACTACAGCTTCAACAAAGGTGGAGCAGTTTGCTTCACAGTTTGACCAGGACTTTGCATTTATTACTTCTACATCTAGTAGGAGTACATCATCCGATGTGTGGTACATAGACAGCGGGGCTTCCTGCCATATGATAGGTGCATGAGAGTTCTTTTCATAGCTTGCAAAGAGGGCACTTGATATTTAGATTGTGCTAGGCAGATGACCGCACTGTGAGAGCTATTGGTGTGGGGACTGTGACCTTTGAGAGGGAGCCTTTGCCTCCTTTGAAGGTCATGGATGTTTTGTATGTTTCGGGGATGAAGAAGAACTTGATTTCAATGTCTACTATGGAGGAGAGGGGGTTTGATGTCACTTTCTCAGGAGGGCAGGTATTGATGCATCCCAGGGGAGCTTCCATCACTTTGGCCAAAGTGATTGGAGTCCGCTCTGGGAAACTATATAGGTTTAGTTTTCAGTTGACAGGAGCATTGGTGAGTAGCACCGCTGGTAGTACTCACACTGGTACCACCAGTAGTAGAGACTTATGTGAGTTATGGCACCAGAGGATGGCGCATATGCATCATGGAGCTTTGAGAGTATTGAGGGAGATCACTACTGGAGTTCCTGATTTCAGTGTCAAGCATTATGAGGTCTGCAGAGGGTGTGCTTTGGGCAAGTACACCAAGTTACCATTCCCAGTGAGCGACAATAGATCTACATGTATTTTAGAATTGATTCATACTGATGTTAGTGGTCGTATGTCTCATGTGTCTTTGGGTGGTCTTGTCGCACAAAGTGTCTAGGCAGTGCGACAACGCTCAGAGTAAGGGCTGTCACTCTTAATCCTTACTCACTCCGTTTAGACTCTCTCCTAGGCAAGTCAAGGGGGGTAGTCCCTAAGGTAAATGGATGAGAAACACTGTGGATCACGGGCTCTAGGAGATTTTAATGATGAACAACTTGATGAATCTCAACGATTAAAGCAGATTGATAGATTAAATGCCAACGTAAACAAGACACGACCACAAGATAGAAACAATTATAGACCAGTGCCTTCGATATTTGAATTAACCCTCAATAAAACAAGCTATCCAGAACGATTTTCAATATGTGACGAAAAGTGACAATCATAAATAATCCATAAAAATGCCGAACACCGCATCACAGAAGATATTCTAGATTTAAAATAATTATTGTTAATGATCCAAGATCTAGAATTAAGTAATTTTCTCCAACAATCACTATGATTTAACACATTTATCACTTGACCATAGAAAAATCATGGAAAATTGCATTTAATGACCAAATGACACTAACGAACTTTAGGTTGAAATTTTTTAATTTTTCCTTAGGCAATAACTTTTAATGGTAACTAAAGAAATTAAAATATTTTAATGCGACAGAGAAATGAATCGAATGGTTAAAAAAAATAAAATTTTAATGGGCCATAGGCCACATTAACATTTTTTAACGTTAAAGCGCAAATCCCTTAGTTTATTTTATTCTCAGTCACAAAATATTTTTAGATTTTTTTTTATCTTTTAGGAAATTTTAATGTTTTAAATTTTTTCTAATTTTAAATTTTTTTATATGTTTTTGGATTTTTTAAATTTTTTTAATGTTTTTTAAGACTTTTAAATTTTTTTAATCAAAACCAAAATTAAAAAAAAATAAAAATAAAAATGAAAAATGAAATCAAAAGAAAACAAAATCGTTTATTTTTTATTTCAATTTTTTAGGATTTTTAGATGGTTTTTTAAATGAAAATCAAAAGTTAAAAATAAAAGTCAGAACAACAGAATAAAAAAAATGTGAATCTAACTAACTAATGCTTCAAGAGATTAAATCACATTCTAAATATATGGAACCTAACCCTAAGATCAAATGAAACAATTTTTTTTTTCTTTTCTTTATATACTAACCCTACCCATACGTGACAAATAAACAAAAAAAATCAAATGCGTGTTTGCTTGTTGTTGGCAGGACGACAGAAAGGGTTCGAAGGCTGCGTGGAGAGAAGCGAACGACAGAGGAGATTGCGGTTTGCTTGACTGACGCAGGTGGAGGGAGGTGCAACGAAGGGTGAGTAGGATTGTTTTGCAGGACGCGTGAAGCTGGGAGTGCGATGAATGGAGCAGGGAATGCGTAGTGATAGGAGGCCGTAGAGATGATAGAAGGAAGGGGATTTACGCAGAAGGAGAGCTGCGTGGAGCTCGAGCAGCGATGGAGTGGAACACTGCGGGTTTGAACAGGAAGGAGGAGCAGCGAAGAGAGGATTAGGTGCAAGTTGCGTGAGGAGCAGAGGAAGACTGCGAGGGAAAGGAGCAGAAGATGCAGCGAGGAGATGGCAACGATTTTCTGGCAACGTGGGAGGAAACTACGCAGGTCTGGGCAGTGGGGACTGATTCGATAGATGGACGGGTAGCAGTGAAGAATGAAGGGTATGGAAGGCTTCTATGGCAACGTATGGTGAGCTGCAGCAATGGGTGAGGATGAGAGACGCGTGAAGGTTAGGCAACAGACAGAACTCAGGCAGAAACTCAGATTTCTCCAGATCTTTAAAAAAAAAATCCAAAGCCCAAAAATAATTTCGAATTTTTCTAGGAAACAACAGAGAAAACAATTTCGAAATCTTGTTCTTAGGAAACCCCAGGCAGCAGAGAAACTGCAGCCCAAGAACCGAGGAGAAATTTCCAGACCAAGATCTTATACTTCAGCTTAAAATTTATCAATGAAACCCTTATTGAAATTTTCCAGATTTAATTAAAATATTAAATCCACCTGCCTCAGATTTGACCTTGAAACCCTCACGAAATTTCCAGATCTGAATTTAAATTTAAACCTTTGGACTGCAAAATCTGGACATGATCCCTGCCAAAATGATGCTGATGAAAACCAGAAATCCAGATCTTACCCTCCAGGGCCTAGATCTGGACTCTGCACAAATTTCAGCTTCAGATCTGTAGCTGCAATACAACAAAAAACACCCAAACGATATACACAATGACCCAAAAAACACTAAAACCCTGAAAACCAAAATCAGAAAACTAAAATTAATTATAGATCTATGTACATAAATGGCAGATCTATCAGATCTAGGGAGTGTGAGTCCGACTCCGCTCCAAGATCTGATGATCTGAGGCTCTCAATAGCCAGATCTAACGATTTAGCATAGAATTTTTTTTTTTTTTTGAATTTTATAGGAGGTGCTAAGCTCAAAACCCTTCATGCATCACCCATAAAAAAAATCTTATGATAAGCCTGTGATCAAATTTAAATTGGGCTCTTCAGAAAACACAGATCGGGAATTGGCTGGTTCAACCGAGAACTTCCCCGAACGCCCTGATGATCTAATAATCAAGGATTTTCCTGCAAAACTCAATTCAGCCGTCAACATAGAGCGAAAAAACGATAATAAAATTCAGATTTAATAGAGATACCTGCTATTATATTCAAAACTCAAATTATCATCCAAACCGCAGCGACTGAGCAAGATACCTGTACTCAAATCGCTCTTCAGAAGCTATTAGTAATGGAAAAAAGAAATTACACACAAAAATAATACATCTTACAGTATTTCCATGAAGAATAACACCGACAAAATTTAACCCCAAAGTCTTTCTTTATTTCTCATAGAAAGATTACAAGAGAGAGCTTTTCGCTTAGTACATGATCAAAGGATCGGATGACTCTGACTGACAAAATGACCTCCTATTTAAAGATAAATCCTCCAACGGCTAGTTCGAGTAATCCTCGTCAAAGCAATCTCGACCGTTGATGAGGATTAAAATTTCTTTTAATCTCATCTGTCGAAACTTTAATTTGAGGAAATTCGAATTTTTCAATTAAATGAATTTTAATTAATTCCAAAATTAATTTTTTGAATTAATCTCCTCAAAATTTTGACTTTGACTTAACCCCACAGACCAAAGGCTTAAAATTTAGCAAAATAATTAATTTACCTTAGTCCCTGGACCTCTTAAAATTTAATTTTTTAAGGACCAACGATTTTTTCCCTAAAGAATTTAAATTTACCTAGGACCTAGAATTAATTAAATTTCTGGTTTAGGGTTTTAATTAATTTTGGCAGGGGATAAATTAGTTTTCCAACCCTCAGGACACTTTACATCATGATTTTCACATTTTTTACATTACAAGGGGAAAAACCCATCTGAAAAGGACCCTCACAGACTACCCAATTCTGCGACACAAATATAATCTAGCAGATCAAGCAATTTGTAATAAAATAACCTAACCAAATAGTTAGGATTATTCCCAAATCACTTTTACATAGACACTAGGACTCCCCTAAGATCCCAGTGAAAAAATCCACTCCGGCTTTGGGGTAAGGCTGAAGGAAAACACTGCCGACCATCCCAAAATGGGTCGGTGAGACAAAAACCTCCCGGCATGTAGATCGTCACCAGAAAAGTAGGTTTACCTAGGTGATTACATACACGACATAGGTCCGCTGAGATTATTTACATTATACACATGCAGACTAGGTTTACATTATAACATGACAATCAGGCTGATGATGATAGCTGGACGATAGGAACACATTGATCAGGCACTATCCCTTTTGCGAAAAAGGGGGTGTACTGCTATGGGTTGTTGACATGTAGTGGTCAACATCTGGCTCTACTTGGGGACACGTTGCTGTCCTGGAGGAATGTGAGAATCCAGAATCTGCATCCACGCAACACACAACAAAACATAAGTAGCGTCCATCCAGAAATCATCATATAACACTAAGCACAGGAAAGATATAAGCTCTTCATTTATTAACATGAAAAACACAAATCTAACTACAAAATGAAATACTGAAATAAAAAGGCATAAGGTTAGAAATACAATACAAAGATGCCCCATGGCATCAGATGTGTTCAATATAGTGTATACTGAGCATTTGCCTGCTTTTAAGCAAATCTGTCGGCTGTTTCTTGGATGTGCCATGTCCAATTCTGCATACGGTAGGACTTTTTCCTATCCGAAAATCAAGCTGTTCGCGGCCATCTGATGCATCAGATTGCTTTCTCATTCTCTTTCTCTTGCGCTTTTTCTTTGTGGTAGGGTGTATCACTGATGACATGGAACATTCTGCTTCAAAACTCTCAGATGAAGTATGTAAGATATGCATGACATGTCTCTCTTCATTCTGCATCTGCTCTGTCAAGAATGATGGATCAGTCTCACAGGTGTCATGAGTTATAACTTGATCTTCTATCACTGGTGGATTAACCATGTGAGCGTCAACCTGATTCTTATCAATTTCAATTTTATTCGGGTCACCTTCAATTAGCCACTTTTCAATGGAACAAAGGACCTCAATATGAAATGACACGGGGTAAACGAATAATCCGTGATGAATAATGAAGGACCAAATGGATGATAGAGAGAGACCTTTGCTCAAGAAAATCAAGAGATCCACAAGAAGGGAGCTTCTAGTAGAAATTCTTGTAGAAATGAAAGAAGTGGAGTCGCCACTTGAACATGAATCTAACTCTAGGATCCAAAAGGCAACAAACAACCGGATATAAGGGAGGGCTTCTTGTCTGAGAAATAATAAATGGAAGAAGTGGAGTCGCCACCCAAACAAGAAACAAACCGAAATGTCCAAGTGCTAAAGGTGCAGATGAAACGATTAACGAGATGATGAAAGATAGGGCGATGAAAAGATCAAATGACGCCAGGAAATGCTGTGCCGCTTGACAGGCTAATGAATGGCAGAAAAGATGAGATGATTAAAACGATGTCGAAGAAACCAAGGACATAAAAAACTCTATGCCTGGCAATGCTGCCAAAAATGTGGGCGTTGCCGGTAAAAATGATAAAGATGATATGAGGAGAATGAAGATAAAATGTCGTTGAAGCGCCGAGAATAAAATATCCCCCGAAACGACGCCAAAAATGTTGGCGTTGCTGGCTAAAATGAATGATAGAAAGATGAAAGATGAATGTTGTGAGGACCAAGGATAGAAAAACTCTATTCCTGGCAACGACGCCAAAAATGTTGTCGCACAAAGTGTCTAGGCAGCGCGACAACGCTCAGAGTAAGGGTTGTCACTTTTAATCCTTACTCACTTCGTTTAGACTCTCTCCTAGGCAAGTCAAGGGGGGTAGTCCCTAAGGTAAATGGATGAGAAATCCTGTGGATCACGGGCTTTAGGAGATGTTAATGATGAACAACTTGATGAATCTCAACGATTAAATCAGATTGATAGATTAAACGCCAACGTAAACAAGACACGACCACAAGATAGAAACAATTATAGACCAGTGCCTTTGATATTTGATTAACCCTCAATAAAACAAGCTATCCAGAACGATTTTCAATATGTGACGAAAAGTGACAATCGTAAATAATCCATAAAAATGTCGAACACTGCATCACAGAAGATATTCTAGATTTAAAATAATTATCGTTAATGATCCAAGATCTAGAATTAAGTAATTTTCTCCAACAATCAATATGATTTAACACATTTATCGCTTGACCATAAAAAAATCATGAAAAATTGCATTTAATGACCAAATGACACTAAGGAACTTTAGGTTGAACTTTTTTAATTATTCCTTAGGCAATAACTTTTAATGGTAATTGAAGAAATTAAAATCTTTTAATGCGACAGAGAAATGAATCAAAGGGTTAAAAAAAATAAAATTTTAATGGGCCATAGGCCAGACTAAAATTTTTTAACGTTAAAGCGCAAATCCCTTAGTTTATTTTATTCTCAGTCACAAAATATATATATATATATATATATATATATTTTTTTTTTTTTTTTTTTATTATCTCTAGAAATTTTTAATGTTTTAATTTTTTTTTAATTTTATATTTTTTAAATGTTTTTGGATTTTTATAACTTTTTTAATGTTTTTTAAGACTTATATTTTTTTAATCAAAAAAAAAATGAAGAATGAAAAATGAAATCAAAAGAAAACAAAATCGATTTTCATTTTTATTTTAATTTTCTAAAGGGTTTTTAAAAATTTTAAATTTTTTTAGAATTTTTAGATGGTTTTTTAAATGAAAATCAAAAGTTAAAAATAAAAGTCATAACAACAAAATAAAAAAAAATGTGAATCTAACTAACTAATGCTTCAAGAGAAATTAAATCGGATTCTAAATATATGGAACCTAACCTTAAGATCAAATGAAACTAATTTTTTTTATATACTAACGCTACCCATATGTGACAAGTAAACAAAAAAAATCAAATGCATGTTTGCTTGTTGTTGGTAGGACGACGGAAAGGGTTCGAAGGCTGCGTGGAGAGAAGCGAATGACGGAGGAGATTGCGGGTTGCTGGACTGACGCAGGTGGAGGGAGCTGCAGCGAAGGGTGAGCAGGATTGTTTTGCAGGACGCGTGGAGCTGGGAGTGTGATGAATGGAGTAGGGAATGCGCAGTGATAGGAGGCCGCGAAGATGATAGAAGGAAGGGGATTTACGCAGAAGGAGATCTGCGTGGAGCTGGAGCAGTGATGGAGTGGAAGACTGGGGTTCTGAACAGGAAGGAGCAGCAACGAAGAGAGGGTTAGGTACAGGTTGCATGAGGAGCAGAGGAAGATTGCGAGGGAAAGGAGCAGAAGATGCAGCAAGGAGATGGCAACGATTTTTTGGCAGCGTGAGGAGGAAACTACACAGGTCTGGGCACTGGGGACGGATTCGATAGATGGACGGATAGCAGTGAATAACAAGGGGTATGGCAGCGTATGGTGAGCTGTAGCAATGGGTGAGGATGAGAGACGCGTGAAGGTTAGGCAACAGACAGAACTCAGGCAGAAACTCAGATTTCTCCAGATCTTTTAAAAAAAAAATTCAAAGCCCAAAAATAATTTCGAATTTTTCTAGGAAACAACAGAGAAAACAATTTCGAAATCTTGTTCTTAGGAAACCCCAGGCAGCAGAGAAACTGCAACCCAAGAACTGAGGAGAAATTTCCAGACTAAGATCATATACTTCAACTTAAAATTTATCAATGAAACCCTTATTGAAATTTTCCAGATTTATTAAAATATTCAATCCACCTGCCTCAGATTTGACCCTGAAACCCTCACGAAATTTCCAAATTTGAATTTAAATTTAAACCTTTGGACTGCGAAATCTGGACATGATCCTTGCCAAAATGATGCTGATAAAATACCAGAAATCCAGATCTTACCCTCCAAGCCTAAATCTGGACTCTGCACAACTTTTAGCTTCAGATCTGTAGCCGCAATACAACAAAAAACACCCAAACGATATACACAATGACAAAAAAAACACTAAAACCTTGAAAACCAAAATCAGAGAACTAAAATTAATTATAGATCTATGTACATAAATGGCAGATCTATCAGATCTAGGGAGTGTGAGTTTGACTCCGCTCCAAGATCTGATGATCTGAGGCTCTCAATAGGCAGATCTAATGATTTAGCACAGAAAATATAATTTTTTTTTGAATTTTAGAGGAGGTACTAAGCTCAAAACCCTTCATGCATCACACATAAAAAAATATCTTATGATAAGCCCGGGATCAAATTTAAACTGGGCTCTTCAGAAAACACGGATCGGGAGTTGGCTAGTTCAGCCGAGAACTTCCCCGAACACCCGATGATCTAATAATCAAGGATTTTCCTGCAAAACTCAATTCAGCCGTCAACATAGAGCGAAAAAACGATAATAAAATTCAGAGTTAATAGAGATACCTGCTATTATATTCAAAACTTAAATTATCATTCAAACCGTAGTGACTGAGCAAGATATCTGTACTCAAATCGCTCTTCAGAAGCTATTATTAATGGCAAAAAAGAAATTACGCACGAAAATAATACATCTTACAGCATTTCCATGAAGAGTAACACCGGCGAAATTTAACCCCAAAGTCTTTCTTTATTGCTCATAAAAAGATTACAAGAGAGAGCTTTTCGCTTAGTACACAATCAAAGGATCGGATGACTCTGACTGACAAAATGACCTCCTATTTAAAGATAAATCCTCCAACGGCTAGTTCGAGTAATCCTCGTCAAAGTAATCTCGATCGTTGATGAGGATTAAAATTTCTTTTTATCTCATCCGTCGAAATTTTAATTTATTGAGGAAATTCGAATTTTTCAATTAAATGAATTTTAATTAATTCAAAAATTAAAATTTTGAATTAATCTCCTCAAAATTTTGACTTTGACTTAACCTCAGGGACTAAAGGTTTAAAATTTAGCAAAATAATTAATTTACCTTATTTCTTAGATCTCTTAAAATTTTATTTTTTAAGGACCAACGGATTTTTCCATGGAGAATTTAAATTTATCGAGGACCTAGAATTAATTAAATTTCTGGCTTAGGATTTTAATTAATTTTGGCCAGAAAATTTAATTAATTAACCTATGAGGGGATAAATTATTTTTCCAACCCTCAGGACACTTTACATCATGATTTTCACATTACAAGGGGGAAAACTCATTTGAAAAGGACCCTCACAGACTACCCAATTCTGTGACACAAATATAATCTAGCAGATCAAGCACTTTGCAATAAAATAACCTAACCAAATAGTTAGGATTATTCCCAAATCACTTTTACATAGACAACAGGACTCCCCTAAGATTAGAGTGACAAATCCACTTCGGCTTTGGGGTAAGGTTGAAGGAAAACTCTGCCGACCATCCGAGAATGGATCAGTGAGACAAAAAACCTCCCGACATGTAGATCGTCACCAGAAAAGTAGGTTTACCTAGGTGATTACATACACGACACGGATCTGCTGAGATTATTTACATTATACACATGCAGACTGGGTTTACATTATAACATGACAATCAGGCTGATGATGATAGCTGGATGGCAGGAACACATCGATTAGGCGCTATCTCTTTTGTGAAAATGGGGGTGTACTGCGATGGGTCGTTGACACATAGTGGTCAACAGGTGGTTATGAGTATTATGTTATATTCATTGATGAATACTCTAGGAGGACTTTGATATATTCCCTGAAGACCAAGGGTGAGGTCTTTAGTCGCTTTAAAGAGTTCAAAGCTCTTGTGGAAAAGCAGATAGGTAGGAAGATTCGGGTCTTGAGGTCAGACAATGGTGGTGAGTACACCGATGGTGGGTTTTCTGACTTCTGTGCACAGGAAGGCATTATGAGAGAGTTCACGGCTCCTTACAATCCTCAACAGAATGGGGTGTCTGAAAGGAAGAACAAAGCTATTGTTGGGGCTGCTAGAGCGATGATTCATGATTAGGGGTTGCCTTTGTTTTTGTGGGCTGAGGCTTGCAATACTGCTGTTTATCTTCAGAACATGAGTCCTCATAGAGTATTGGGGAATATGACTTCAAAGGAGGCTTTCACTGGAGAGAAGCATCACGTGGGACATCTTTGTATCTTTGGATGTCTCACATATTCTTATATCCCCAAGGAGCAGAGGACGAAGCTGGAACCCATGGCAGAGAAGGGTATCTTTATGGGTTACAGCGAGATTTCGAAGGCCTATCGGATCTTCATTCTTTCTAAACGGAGAGTGGTGATTAAGAGTGATGTGAAGTTCGAGGAGGAGAGGGCCTATCGGAGATCACAGGAGTATGATGAGAGAGAGTCACAGACTTCTCCTCAGCAGGGAGGTCAGGTATAGGGAGCAGGACCTCAGGGTTCTGGATTGACTGGTACATGAGGTACTTCAGTGTCAGTGACATCTGGGGCACCAGTGGCGAGTTCACCGAGCACTTCTTTAGGGAGTCCACTGGTACAGAGTTCACATGGCACTTCAGCTGACACATGCATAGGTGCCAGTATAGGTTCTTCGAGGACAGGTGCTGGTACAAGCACACCAGGGTCAGTTGGTAGACCTTCAGGTTCACCAGACTGGGGGGCAAAGGATGAGGTTCCCTATGGGGAAGCTTCTTCAGGGAAGAGGAGGCCCAAGTGGCTTCAAGACACCTTGAAGGAAGCGGAGTCTGTTGGTCCTCCGAAGAGGGTGAACAGGGAGAGTGTGCCACCTGAGCGGTTTTGCAGTTATGTAGCCAAGGCTACTAGCATTGTTGACTCTGAGCCTACTAGCTATGAGGAGGCTGCCAGCCAGGAGGTATGGAGAGAGGCTATGGTGGAGGAGTATGCCTCTATCATTAAGAACAATGTTTCGAAAGTGATGCTTAGCCCTGAGGGCAAGTCAGTTGTGACTTCCAGGTGGCTCTACAAGATCAAGCATGCTGCAGATGGCAGCGTTGAGAAGTTCAAGGCGAGGTTTGTGGCTAGAGGGTTCTCTCAGATAGAGGGAGTTGACTATGATGAGACCTTCACTCCCGTAGCTCGGTACACTTCTATCCGGTCCCTTATTTCTATTGTTGCAGAAATGGGTTGGTAGACCCATCAGATGGATGTGAAGACCACATTTCTGAATGGAGTTGTAGAGGAGGAGGTGTATGTTGAGTAGCCACAGGGCTTTGAGGTACTTAGGCAGGAGACCCATGTATGCCGGTTGAGGCCAGCACTCTACAGAGTTAAGCAAACTCCGAGAGCTTGGTATTTGAGGATTGATACTTACTTGCAGCAGATGGGTTTCATGAAGAGTGATGTAGATCCGACCTATACTACATTGTTGCAGGGGATGATCCGCTCATTCTTGTGCTGAATGTTGATGACTTGTTCATTACTGGGGCAGAGAGACTGATTAGTGGTTGCAAGGAGGATCTTGCTATGGAGTTCGAGATGAAGGACATTGGGCTGATGCATTATTTTTTGGGGCTTGAGGTGTGGCAGGAGGAGGGGCATATATTTCTGGTGTAGGGGCAGTGTGCTGTGGACAGTGTTTTTAAAACCGGAACCGGTGACCGAACCGGTCCACCTAGCTAACCGGTTTACCGACCGGAACCGGTCTAACCGGGACTGGTTTGGTCTAAACGAACCGGTTTTTAAAAAATACATTAAATAATTAATTTTTAATGAAAAAAAACTATTTTTAAGATGTAAAACCATGATTCCAAGCCAATAGAGACAAAATATGCAAAGTTTGCTCATTTATATACCATGCAAAGGTGAATATATCAAAATGGCACCGAGTGCAATACATATCATCGACAAAATAGCAAAATACATAAGAAATGAGGCTCTAAATGGCCTATAGAGTCCAAAAACCATGCTGCAAGCTATGAGGCCATTGGCCTACTACAAGTCTACAGTGTACACATGATCAATCATCAAGATCATCACCACTACTAGACACATGATCATCATCAGGAGCTACATAGACATCATCTGGTTCAGAGTCTGAGGATGCCTCTGCCTCATCTGCAACATCAGTATCAATGCCACCAATGACAATAGAAGTGGACCTAGTGGAAGCACGAGTTTGTCGACCTGCACGACTAGTGCCTTCCATTGGTTCCTTGCCTTTCCTTGATGCCGCTACTGATCCTGGTTCTGATGCCGCCACATAATCTGCCTCATCCTCCGCTAAAGCCATGTCGATATCAAAATCAGCCTCAAACACAGGATCTTCAGTCTCCTCCACCCATTCTGATGTTGGATCAATATCGTCCAACACAATGGGATCTAGATCAGGTGATTTGCTCATCATTTGGTTCCTCCTCAGTCGAAGGTTGTATTGCACAAAAACAAGATCATTTAACCGTTTTTGTTCCAAACGGTTTCTCTTCTTCGTGTGTATGCGCTCAAAAACAGACCAATTGCGCTCACAACCTGAAGCACTGCAAGTTTGACTGAGGACTCTAATTGCAAACCTTTGCAATTGAGGACACTGGCCACCAAATGACTCCCACCAATGTGCTGCAAAGAAAAAGACAATAATTAGTAACTTAGTTTATAATTTGAATTGTAAAGAACGTAAACAATTTTAACTTGAAATGAAAAACAAAATGGAAATTGGAATTGCTTACCTGGTTGGTCCACATCTCTTGCCATCTTTGCCAAGTTTTTGCCAAAAGTACCACTTGCTTGATTGAAAATAGTAAGCTGTCTATGTATATCCAACTGGTCTACATGGTTAGGGACCATGCGCTCCAAGCAATCAATCAATCCAGCTCTGACCTCCCCATCATGCTGATCTCCTAGCCGATTTTTATAGTGATACCTTGGGTTCAAAAAATACCCGGCTGCATGTATAGGACGATGGAGTTGATTGTTCCATCTGTTATCAATGATCTCCCATATACGGCCATATTTAGCTAACCTGTCATTGTAAGTTGCCCGTATCTGCTCCTTTGCCTGATCCATAGCTTCATAAATGTAGCCCATGGCCAATCTTTCCCCATCCACCAACCTTAGCACCTTAACAAGGGGCTCGGTAATTTTCACAAGCTCTACAGACCTTTTCCAAAAATAAGTGTCTAACACTTTCTTTTTGGTGTCTTTTCCATCTGGTCTACGAGCCCACCGAGATTCAGACCATTCATCAGAGGAAAACATTTTCTGCAAGTTTCTATGTTGACCATTGAGACATTGCAACGTGAGGAAGTGAGTTGCAAATCTCGTAATTGCAGGCCTAACAAGCTCTTTGCCTCCAGTGTGTTTCCTCATTAGGCTCAATACCCATGAGTGGTTGTAAATGTATTTTGTAATGCACTTGGCATGCTCTACAGTGTTTTTTACCCACTCCACCTTGCCTATATCCTCAAGCATGAGGTCTATGCAATGTGCAGCACATGGAGTCCAAAATATGGTCTTATATTTGGCCTCAAGCATCTTTCCAGCAAGAACATAGTTTGAGGCATTATCAGTGATGACCTGCACAACATGCTGCTCCCCAACTTCCTGAATAATGTTATCCAAAAGCTCAAATAGAAGGCTTGCATCCTTTACCCTATCAGATGCATCAACTGATTTCAAAAACATGGTTCCTTGAGGGCAAGAAACAAGGAAATTAATGATAGTGCGGTTCTTTCCATCGGTCCATCCATCTGACATAATGGAACAACCTGTTTTGACCCATGACTCTCTAAACTCAGTCAAATACTCATCAATGGAAGATATCTCTTTTTGCAAAAGAGCTCCCCTCAAGTCATGCATACTAGGGCCTTTGAAGCCCTTTCCTGCAGCTATAACAGAGTCCCACATAGCTTGGTAATAAGGTGAGCGAGCAGCATTAAATGGGATATCTGAATCATACCACCATCTAGCAATGTATTGGTGAGAAGTTTCTTTGCATTGTTTTTTCCAATGTTGATCCAAAGTGGGTTGAGAACTTGGTTGGGAGGAAGTGGGATTAGATTTAGAAGAGGCAATGTTGGCAGAAGATGAGAAATAACTTTGGATGTTTGGTCTCTTTGTTCCTTTTGATGGTTGGCCAACTCCAACAGAAGGATGAACATAGTGAAAGGGGTCATTGGTGGAAGGGATAGAAGTGGAGTCTTGAATCTCATAATCATCATACCCACTGTCTTTCATAAGATTCATGGCTTCCATTAATTCCCTCTTCCTTGCAATTTCATCTTGGATGGCCTTCTCCCTAGCCTTATCCTCATAAAATTTTTCAAGCTTGGCAATGTATTCTACCCTAATAGGACCTAACAGTGCATTTGGTGCATCACATGGCTTTACTTGGCCTCTTACCCCAGCCAAGTGTTGTTTCAACCTAAGAATACCCCCACCTCCAATAGATTTATGGCATAATTTGCATATCATTTTTCCCTCAACTACATCACAATGAGCCCATGCACTGTCCTTTCCTTTTGGAGCCATGTTTGCTTGAAATAATAACAATTTGCAAATAAATCTGCCATTTAAAAAAAAAATTGCAGCTAAGGAACATGGAAAACCAATGATAAATGTAGGAAAAAAAATGCACATGCAAGCTAAAAAATTTGATAGCATAGAGCTAGAGAGTTCATAGGCTTAGCATAGATGATAGATCATTGAAATGAGAAGTTTATAGCACAAAAAAATTAATTCATGGACAGCAGACCCAAATGAGGAATTATCAAGTGCAAATCCTTACCTGGAAATGCAAAGTAGCTCCCTTAGCCTCCTCTTGATGATGGCAACTCCACTGACAGCTACACACTATCTCCAAAATAGCTCCAACTCCAACTCCAAGATGACTACTTCAGCAAAAACTCCACACTCTCCAAGCTCACAAACAAACTCACAAACACTCACAAACACTCCAAATCAGTTGTGTGAGACAAATGAGGGTGAGAGGGGTGTCTTATAGCAATTGTGAGGGTCTTTTTGGAGGGAAAATCCCTTTCCCTCACCCCCAAAAACCCTAAACCGCCCTCAGCTGCAAAAAACCGTCCGCTTTTTACCTTTACCGGCGGCCTGTCCCTAAACCGGCCGGTTTAGGACGGAACCGGCCGGTTAGCAAAAAACCGGCCGGTTAGGACCTAAACCGGCCGGTTTTGACCGGTTAGGTCTAAAATCTGGGCAAGTGAGGGTGCTGACCGGGTTTTTTCACCGGTTCTGACCAGTGAGCCTCCTAACCGGCCGGTTAGGCCGGTAACCGGTCAGACCGGAACGGTTTTGAAAACACTGGCTGTGGATGTGTTAAGCAGATTTCACATGGCAGACTGTAGACCCATGTCTGCATCTATGATCGCCAACTGGAAGAAGCTTCATGCTTCAGATTCTAGTTTGGTGGATCCCACATTGTATAGGCAGCTTATTGGGTCCTTGATGTATCTGGTCAACACTAGGCCAGATATATGCTTTGCAGTGAACACACTTAGCCAGTTCATGGTTGAGCCCAGGAGGGTGCACTGGGTAGCTGCAAAGCACATTCTTTGCTACGTGCAGGGGACTGTTGATTATGGTCTGGACTATAGGCGGGGAGATGGAGTGAGGTTGGCAGGTTACACAAATTCAGATTGGGCAGGCTGTGCTTCTGACAGGAAAAGCACTTCAGGGTGTTGCTTCGGATTGGGTTCGGTAGTTGTGTCATGGTTCAGTCGAAAGCAAAAGTCAGTTGCTTTGAGCTCTTCTGAGGTTAAGTATATGGCTGCTAGCCAGGCTAGTTGTGAGGCCATTTGGCTTCGCAAGTTGTTGTATGGCCTATTTGATCAGGAGTTGAGACCGACAGTTATTCACTCGGATAATCAGAGTTGCATTAAACTCACGGAGAGTCTAGTGTTTCATGACAGGTCAATACACATTGATATCAAATATCATTTCATCAAGGACTATGTTCAGAAGGGGGTAGTGAAGTTGGAGTATATATCAACAGATGAGCAGGTGGCCGATGTTCTCACGAAGCCCTTGCCAAGAGGCAAGCATGTCCATTTCAGGGACAAGATTGGTGTGGTGAGAAACACTTTCCTTGGTAAGAGGGAGTGTTGATTTTTAATATACCTTGGAAAAGTGGTTTCGTATGGGTTAGTCTCTACCTAGGGAAAAGTGTCCAAAATAATTATTTTCCTAAGTGTGACTTTATAAAGTGAAAGTGACTTTATAAGTGGTAAAGTCAATGTTAAATTATAAAGTGAAAAGTGACTTTAGACATAAAGTACAATGTGGCTACTTTATTTAATGGATGAGTTAAAAATTAGAAAGTGAGAATTAAATGCACATTTATTCCCATCTCTTGATCTAAATGAATCTGAGCCATTAGATCTTAGGGTTGCCCAAAAGTCATTTAGGGAAACAAAAGGGGGAAAAGAAAAGAGAGATTGCATTCATTCTTCATGAGCAGATTGGAGAAAGGAGGCTAAGAGCTGGAGAAAAGTTCTGAAGGAGAAATTTGTTGCAGCAAGTTGAAGGAGTGATTTCTGGGCAAAGCTGGGCACGGAAATCAAGGCATAGAAGACAATAGAAGGTACAGTACGAACAACATTTAATGCTGTGAGTTGCATGCCGTTCGAGAGAAGTTTTTGAGATTTTTTTTTGAAAAAAATCCATACAGTCCGTACAGAATCCATACAGTACAGTACAATACAAGGAAGGAGAAGCATTAGAAGCAAGAGCTTGTGACATCACCATACGGAAAAATGAAGGACTGTTGGAACAAAATGGTTGTCAATATTTCTTTTGGTGACCTCATTGAAAGATCAAAGGAAAAAGTCATCCAGGATAAGTCTCATCATACATTAGTCAAAATGGAAACATCTGCTGAATAAGAATATGCGAGATCCTCAAGATTCTTTGATGGAATCCTCATCGGAGGATTCACAGATCTAGAGTGGAAGCAAGTGTTTCATCAGGAACTCCAATTTATGGAATTCATGGGATGATGGTATGATGACATGAGAAATGAAGCAAATCAAAGGGTTGAAGATCTTTTCAATCAAGGAAGCTACTGGAAGAAGCCTAGATGACCTAACGGTAAAATGAGGTATGTATGCTTGTATTTAATATTATGAAGTCATGTCCTATGGTTGCAGGTAACATGGATCACTACTTCTATCTTGAGAAGCATAATCAAGAGAAAAGGAACTCCTCCTCTGAAAGGATGCAGGAAGGCATAAGTCACATTAGATGAAATCAACATAATATGCCCTCATATGAAGTATGAGGTGGTTGACTACAATTAAGGAACTCTGAGTCGAAGCTCTTGGGAATGGAATGTGTAAGAGGAAAGAGATCATAAGATATGCAACCATGATAAAGGTGATCAACATCCAAAAGACCAAATAGATTTGACTACGAAATCTCCTGGAAAGACATGAAGACTGATGAAAGTCTGAAAAAGATGGAGACCGTTGACAATGGATATCTTTGGGAAATGTGTCAAGATGTATGCATGATGCTGATACCTTCAGGAATATGTCATGATGAAGAGCCATCCCGTAAGGTACTAGTTGATTTAATGTTATGCTTTGATTTCTTGAATAATATCTAGATGAGTTCACGCAGGGCTACTGAAACAAGAGTTGTAAGTGCAAGTACAACTAGCATTCATGTGGTGAATGGAAATTCTTGAAAGAAGCATGATGAGAAAGAAGTATCCACATGAAGAAGGTTCTAGATAAGTACCAAGAAGGCCACTTTCCATGAAGAAAGGAATGATGTGATGAACCAAGGAGGAAAGTGATCAATGGCTAATGCCCTACAAGGAAGAAGCTCGACTAAATTTCATGATATCACGGAAAGAAATTGATGAAGCGGCTGAAGGACCCACAAAGAAGAAGCTGCTGATGAAAAGGAGAGTCCCTAGTTAAGAGGGAGCTTTGACAAGTCCCTACTTAAGAGGGAGCTTGGGCAAGTTCCTGGTCAGAAGGAGCTTGGGTACATTCCTTTACAGGAATAAGCATATCTTCCCTAGTTGAGAGGGAGAGATAGACACAATATTCTTGTTTTCACTTGGGAAGAAAGAATGGAGGATTGGGTAATCATTTGGCATCCGATACTCTTTGAGGATGTCTAGGGCATCCAAGATAAGAGTAGGCAAGAGGACCGATATTCTTTGAGGGCTAGGAACCCAAGATAAGAATGGTCCTAGAAGTTCATACTCAGAGAACACCCAGGTGGGTATGTACCTTGAGAGACAATGATGAAGGTGTTCATAGTTATTGGTCTCGCCAACATTGTGCTCTAATTTGATGAGAGATAGAGTTGTTAGTCAAGGCCTTGCTGTGGAAACAATTGTGGTTACTATGATGCTATATAGATGGATTACCAATCCGACTCTTCTTATGAGAAATTCTTCAGATTGAGAATGACCAAGTACCATTATGGATACCCCCCTAGTTAAGAGGGAGTGTTATAAAATGTAACTAGGTTCATTCTTCATAATGACATTGTAATATGATTTTGTAACCAAGAAAATGAATTTATTATTATGCTTGCTTCATGGGTTTCGTGAGCAAGAGTTTTTATATAGATGGCTCCCATTGAGAGCCTTAGGATTTATCTTTAAAGTCAAAGAGTCAATTGTGAAAATTCCAAACATGAAATTCTACTGCAGTAACTGATTTATTTCTCCTACTTATTTTCCACAATAAGTTATTTACAAAACCCTTTAGTAAACATCAAAATAAATTCTACTGTAGTTGTCACATAATAGTATAGAGAAAAGAACAAAGAAATACAAGCACAAGAATCAATCACATCAACATAGTTATTTTTGGACAATTGTCCTCAGAAAAAGCCAATGCGGGAAAACCAGTGCAGCATATGAGGGTATAGTTATTAATCTTCAACAACAATCTCTTTACAAGGAACGGTTTTGCAGAACATAGAGAAATTTATGAGAAAACCCCTGAGATAATTTTTCTCCTCACTTTGGAGAAATTCTGACATCCTAGAGACCCTCCAGACTTCTCTGCGTCACCTCTACGTCATCTACGTGAGGACTGCATGAGAATTGCGTCCCTAGCTACGTTGCCTCTCAGAGCTCTCCCTCTGCGATGTCTCTCTGATGCACTGTGTCACCTCCTCAGTCTTTGACTGATGTTGATGCCCTCCTCTTCCTTCACCCTGCAACTCTCCCTCTGAAATCGAATTCTTACTCCTTGAGAATTGATTTCCCTTGGGTTACTAAGTATTTGCCCAGTGTGTCTCCAACTGACCCTCAAGCCTCTTCTTATGCTTTTCTTGTTGACAAATCAGCGACCGAGATTAAGTCTCTAATCAACGGCTAAGATCAAATGAGACTTGATCCTAGTCTCTTAGAAGCTTCTCACCCATATTTTCGTTAATACCCATTAATTTTTTTATTTTCCTAAGTTTAGACTTAGGAACCCCATTAAAAATATTAATTATTTTAATAAAATACAATTCGGGTGGAATTTCACCAAACGATTTCTGGGTCTTGGAGATCTCATGTGTTCTAGCTCCTACACAAAATTTCAGAGCTAAAGCACATACGATGCTACCCAAAATAAACACTTCCTCTTAGCGAGCAATGTGTTATAACAATACTTCCTAGTAGAAGTATCACACTGATCCACTGCATTGGTCCTCTGCGTTGTTGATATTCGGCTTGCTGCCCTTCATCTATTGCGCTGCTGCAACCTGTACTGCTGCCCATGACACTGCCACTGTCACTGCTGCATCTGTACTACAACTCCCTCTCAATATGTTGCATCACGCTGTCCATAGCATTGCCATTGCTAATTGCTGCACTGCAACTCCCTGCACTATCCGCTTCTGCTACTGTAACGGATTATCAATCATCCCCATCTTTTCCTTGATATAAACAAAATTTGTTCTTCCTAGAGTCTTCGTGAGAATGTTTGCCACCTGTTCTCCTGTCGGAGTGTACCGTAACTATACTGCTCCTCGTTGGACACAGTCTCTGATAAAGTGACACCTGATGTCAATGTGCTTCGACCGATGATGAAAAAATGGATTCTCAGAGAGCTTGATGCAACTCTGGTTATCACACAAAATATTTGTCACTTCCATCTTTCTCCTGAGTAGATTCACAAGCAACTTCGTAAGCCATATTGCTTCACATGATGTTGTGCTAGCTTCCATATATTTAGCTTCAACTGAGCTCAGAGCTACGGATTTTTGTTTCCTACTACACTAGGAGGTCATTCCTGATCCAATGTTGAAACGATACCCATTGGTACTTTTCCAATCTACTGAACTTCTAGCGCAATCTGCGTCAGTGAACCCACTCAACTTGATGTCATTGTCTCAGGTGTACATTAATCCATGCTCGACTGTTCCTCGTACATATCTGAGAACATGCTTGGCCGCTGCCCAGTGCGCCCTCTTTGGTTCCACCATGAACTGACTGAGGGTGTTGACAGTGTAACAAATGTCTGGCCTGGTATTGACCAGATACATTAGGGACCCTATGAGCTGCCTGTACAAGGTGGGATCGACTTCTTTATCTTCAGACGCATCAATCTTCTTCTAGTTGGTAATCATTGGAGTAGCCATAGGTCTACAATCCTGCATTCTGAACCTTTTCAAAATCTCTGTAGCATATCTTCCCTGTCCAAGGAAAATTCCACCCTTCTGCTGCCAAACTTCCAACCCCAGAAAATAATGCATCTGTCCCAAATCCTTCATGTTAAATTCTGTAGCTAGGTTTTCCTTGCAATCTTTGATGAGCTTGGATGAACCAGTTAGAAAAAGGTCATCCACATATAACATCATAATTAGAGGCTCATTCTCTATAATCAGATAGTAGAGGTTGGGATCTGTGTCACTCTTGATGAAATCCATCTTCTGCAAGTAACCATCAATTCGACCGTACCATGCTCTAGGCGCTTGTTTAAGCCCATACAAGGCTTTCTTCAACTTGCACACGTGAGATTTCTTCTCATGTCTCAAAACCCTCTGTTTGTTCAATGTATACTTCTTCTATCACTCCGTTCAAGAACGCAGTCTTGACGTCCATCTGGTGAATCTCCCACCCCATCTGTGCTACAAGGGATATCACGGATCTGATAGAAGTATACCTGGCTAATGGGGCGAAGGTTTCTTTGTAGTCTATTCCTTCCTTCTGAGCATACCCCTTAGCCATGAACCTGGCTTTGTATTTTTCCACACTGCCATTTGCAGCATATTTAACCTTGTAGATCCATCTCGAACCTACAACTGACCTGTCTTGAGGCCTGGGTACCACTTCCCAAACATCATTGACCATTTTGGAACTGTATTCCTCCACCATAGCATCTTACCCATACTTGATGTTGAACGACCTCCTAAAAACTAGAGGGTTCTCCAACTTGAGCCACCAAGGCTTGGTACCTATTTGGTTGTCTACGCTCCCTTTTCTCATTCCTAGGAGCTCCAATGAAATCTTCTGCATCCCGTAGTATCTGTCGAAGTTCCCGGCTCGTTCTTCCACTAGTAGTGGGTAAATCTATTTGCTCCTCCTCTTGAGACTCCACCTGCTGTGATATCTCTGGATTCTTGTCTTTTGGAGAAATACTGGTGCTGGTTTCTGCTGGTCGAAGTGGCTGGACCAATGGATCATCCTTAGACTGCTCTTCGGAAGGCATTTCTCTGGATTTCCTAAAAGCTTTGTGCTCCATGAACTTTACATCCCGTCGTACTATGATCTTCCTATTTCCCAGAAGGTAGATTCTATATGCCTTAGCATTCTCGCTATATCCCACAAGATATCCTTTTTCTGCAGTTTGATCCGACTTCTTCTTCTTTTTTTCGGGTATATGGCAGTATGCCAAACTCACAAATATTTTGAAATGACTCACTTCAGGCTTCTTGCAGGTGAAAACACTCTCCGGAGTAATCTTACCTAATGCCCTGTGAGGAGTCATGTTTTGGACATATACTGCTGTGCTACATGATTCTTCCCGTAGAAATTTGGGCATATCCTGATCATACAACATTGCCTTTGCTGCTTCAACAATAGTCCTGTTCTTCCTTTCTACTACTCCATTCTGTTTCGGATTATATGGAGCTGTCCATTCTCTTTTGATGTGTTCGCTTGCGTAGAAATTAGTGAAGTCCTTATCAATGTACTCTCCACCATTGTCTAAGCGCAACACCTTTATCCTCTTCCCTATCAGAGTCTCAACCAAAGCCTTAAACTCTTTGAATCGATAAAAAACCTCATCCTTGGTTTTTAGAAAGTAGATCCAAGTTTTCCTGGAATGGTCATCAATGAAGGTGACGAAGTATTCGGCACCACTAAGAGCTTTTGTGGACATGGGTCCATAGATATCTGAGTGTATCAATCCCAGAACAGTCTTAGCCCTATTGTTACTTCTGGAATAAGCTGTTTTGGCATACTTGCCTAGTGCACACCCTCTGCATACATCGTCTTGTTTGGTACTTAATTCTAGAACTCCTGTGACGATCCTTTTGAGAATTCTTTGAGCCTCATGGTGTAAGTGCCCCATCCTCGTGTGCCATAGTTCATTGAAATATTTTTCTCCACTGCCGCCTATCAGTGCCATTGGAGATTCTAGCTATAACTTATATAGTCTATTACTTCTGACTCCAATTACGACCTTCTTCTTCCAACTTGGATGTTTGACATATACTTTCTTCCCAATGAAGAAAACATCATAGCCCTTGTTTTGTAACTGAAACACAGAAAGTAAGTTCATCCCCTATCCAAGCACATGCAGCACATTGGTAGCTGTTGAAGTTTCTAATATTCCTTAGTTAGAAACCCTTCATGCACTTTTTCTGATTTATTTGTACCTACTTGTTATTTTTTCTTTAACAAGTTATTTACAAAGTAAACATTGAAAATAAACACTAGTGCATGCTCAACATATTACAGATCAACAACTAAAAGAAACAAGAACAAACACACCACATGACAGCATTATTTCTGGACCAATGTCCCCGGAAAAACCCAATGCGGGAAAACCGGTGCAGCTATCTGAGGGTTTTCTTATTAAGCAATATCAGAGTACAATCTGGGTGCCAGAACTGGGCTACCCAACAGAGAATTTCCTTAGCAGCTATAACTCCCAGTTTGAGGGAAATCTCCTGGCTGAAACCCCGGAAAATCCTTCCGGCAGTTCCTCAGCAAAACTGCTCCTGCAACCCCAACGTCTACCCAATCTGGATTGCGTCAGCCCCTCTTTGTCCCACGCTGGCCCTGCGTAAATCTTTCTTGTCCTGCATCAGCCCTAGGAGGCCTTGCGTCAGCTCTAGGAGCCTCTGCGTCAGTTGCGTTGGCCCCTCTGGTGCTCTGTGGCAGTACTTGGCTACCTTTGCGTGGACCTGCGTGAGCCCTTGTTGGCTCTGCGTCACCCTCCTTGGCTGCTGCGCTGCTGTCCCGACACAATCTTTGCCTTCTCTGTTTCTTTGTACTCAATGCCCCTCAGTTGTTCTCCCGATCACTGATTCTATCTCTCTTAGCAAACCCCGCTTTGGAGAATAGAATGATTGATCATCTGGTGTGTTCTCCAAGTGACCCTCAAGCCTCCTCTTATACTTTTCCTGTTGACATCTCAACGGCCGAGATTAAGTCCCTAATCAACAACTAAGATTAGATCTGACTTGATCCATGTCTTTTGGACCACTCTAACACAGATTCATATTTTTTTCTAAATTTGACTAGTTCTATTAATGTAACAAAAATAGTACAAGGAGGCACCGACCTTTGCAGAGCAAGTCCCAAATTATGCCATGTTTAACAACAAAAGATTGGAAAGGGACTGCCTGCACCGGGGAATCCAGTCCAAAACTATAAGAGTTTGCTGCACACGCAGGGGTAATAGCTTGTACTGCCAGAGTGGAACGATTTTTTGAACAATCATCAAAATTAACAACATTGCATAAAAAAAACACCAGAATAGACCCATAGTATTGGCAGCTGGGAACCCAGAATCTGAAAAACTTTAACCAGCTAGGTGTCGTTAGGAGGAGGAGGTTCTTCCACTATCAAACACCTGTATGCCTCCATGTCATCTTCTGCATCCTGTTTGTCTATCGGTGTTTCTTCCATGTTCTTGAAGCGGCCTGGAATGGTGCGTCCCTAAGTTGCTTCACTGCTTCTGTGCGTCCCTGAGCTGCTTCGCTACTTCTGTGCATCCCTGAGCTGCTTCCAGGGGCTTTTCTCTTACTGGTGGTGGTCCCGCCTAAGAGTGCGGGCTGGGTCTCCAGAGTTTTATGGCTCCTCTCTAAATGCCACCGAGATAGTCGCTATTATGCAGGGACGTTCCAGCGTGCAACGAAATTGAAATTGTGCAGAATGACTGGGTTGCAGAGATGATACAGAGGTAGCAGGAGGCTGGGGAGCAGCGTCAACAGGTCGAGGACCTGCAGTCTGAGCCCGCCCTTGACCGCTGCGAGTGGCAGGGTAGCGTCCAGAGAAATGAGCCGTCGAAGGGGAGGATGAGTCAGAGGGGGACGAGTCAGAGTGGGTCAAGGAGGGGGGGCGAATTGTTCTTCCTCTGCTACTGCCCCTCCTGCAGCGCATACGATGACGCAGACAAGGCATGCTCACCTGGTCAAAATTGAGTGGACGAGGACGAGAAGGAGCAGTGCCAAAGAATGAGTGGTCAATGAGAACAGAAGGACCAGTTATCAGCGGTTCAGAGCCGAGATTCAAGACCGAAGAACCAGTCCGAAGGCAACATAGAAGACTCTGCGAGAAATGTGCACCATCCACCATCTCAATGCAGCACAGAATTTGGCAGCATCTCCCCGTTGTCGTGCGCAAGCTCGGCTCTGCAGCAGCAGGGAGACAATTGCAGTTCAGAGGAGGCGAAGCGGGGGGAAGACGGTTTGAAGAGGCCATCTTAGAAACCAGATTGATGAAGTCTCGACTTGCGCAGTGCATTAATATGCCATTAATTTCGGCAGTGACCTTTTGGGTGGAAGCGTGGGTGGCCAGGTGGCCTTGCCACTTGCCAACCCAAGGTCGCTGCATAGTGCCAGCGTGCCTAAACACCCGCATCTGGGAAACAAAGATTCATATTAATACACATTAATATTTTATTTTCCCTAAGTTTAGACTTAGGGACTCCATTAAAAATATTAATTATTTTAATATCTCCTGATCTATTTAGAATTTTCCCAAATCCTTTCTGGGTATTGGAGATCTCATGTGCCCCGACCTCTCCACCAAATTTCATGGCTAGAGCACATCCGATGCTACCCCAAATCAACACTCCCTCTTAGCGAGCATTGTGCTCTAGCAATACTCCTCACTGAGTACTACTCTGATCATCCGACATCGGTACCTATGCTGATGCTAGACCTTCCTACCCAACATCCTCTGCACTGCTGCATCCTGTACTACTGCCCATGGTTCTGCCACTGCCACTGCTGCATCTGTACGACAGCTCCCTCTGCATCCGTGCTGTTGCTGGTCCTTCCTCCCTGCACTGCATCTGCACTGTACCTCCTCTCATCATGTTGCATCGTGCTGCCCACTGTTGCACTGCAACTCAGCTACTGAAAAGTAAGTAACTGATCTTCCAACTGATCTCCCTGTTGGGCTAGAGACACCCATTAATGCTGAAGCTCCCTCTGCTGCTGACAAGTGCTCCCTCTCTGACCTTTGCGCTGCTGCAACAACTCCCTACATCTCGCACCGTTGCACACCTCTCTGTGCCATCCTGCACTAGTGCAACACTCCTGTGCCTCTCGCACTGCTGCAGCCTGCTAGCCTTGCGCTGTCTCGGGACTCCTGCACTGTAGCTTTCTTTGCCGCTCCATCTGCATTCGTCTCTACCCACTCAGCCAGTCCTGCTACTACTTGTCGAGGCTCCCGTAGCAAGGTCTAATCCAAGAGGCTGGGTACCTTGAGGATCCTGCCCTTCATCGCCTGTAGTCCGACTGACTACAGCTCGATGTCTCCCCACTTCTGCTCAAGTGGTGCGTGTGCACTCATGGCACAATCATCGTTTGTCAAAAATTCCTTCTCTGCCCGTACTGGCGCTGCCTTAGTCTCGGAAGACTCTCCCTTACTCTTCTTCCTTGAGCATTGGGTCACATAATGACCCATCTCCCCACAGTGGAAGCACTTGATCTTGGAGAGATCTTTCTTCTTCCGCTTCTCTTGCTTTCCGTCAAATGCTAGGGCCACATCCTCCTCTTGTTGAACTTTGATCCCTTTGCTACTGCTACCTGTCTTTGACTGCCGTCTGATCTCTTCCTGGCGAAGAGCTGCCCACATCTCATCCCAAGCTAGGAGAGTCCCTCTGCCCAGGATACTCTGGACAAACAGTTCCCAATCTTTTGAGACAACATTCAGGGTTGTCCTCACCATAAGCTCCTGATCCGGTATCGCTCCTATAGCAGTGAACTGGTCTCGTATCTCATCTAGTCCTACGAGGAAGGTGTCAATCGATTGACCCTTCTTCATCTGATACGACCTCATCTGGTTCCCGAGCAACATTCTTCTTTGCACAGAAGTATGCTGGTACAGGTTCTTGATAGCCTACCACATCTCAACTACCATTTGCTTCTCGGCTATATGTGGTACCACATGATCCTTGACCCCGTCAAGGATAATGCACTTGGCCCTCGCGATCGCCTCTTCGTACTTGTTGTTATCATTGGGGTCGATTGGGATAGCTATAACTTTCAAGGCGAAGTTCTTGACACGATTCCTGTCAAGCACTGATAAGATTCTGGCTTTCCAGACTGCGAAGTTCGATGCTCCGTCTAGTCTATCCTGGTCTCTTACCCTGTGTAGTGCCATGACGCTCCTCTACTTCCCTCCTGGAAGTTCTCTGTTCAACTCCTCTGAGTCTCTACTTCTTGTCTGGAAGTTCTCTTCTGGACTCCCTTTGAGTCCTAATTTCCCTCCTGGAAATCCTTCTGCCGCTTGTTGAGATGTCCCCTACTCTAATCGTTTTGTGCAACTGCATTGCTGATCCAGGTTCCTTGGCAAGAAACCCTCGGTAACAACTCCTCTGGCCCTGCTCTGTTAGGTACTGTTCTGAATATAGTACCTCACCAGCTCCACTCTACAATATTCTTGCAGCCTTCTAAACTCCAGCAACTGCCTCTCTGTGAACTGCGTCAGCCCCTCTCTGCCCCATGCTGGCTCTGTGTCACTCTAGATGGGTCTACGTCAGCCCTGGGATTCCCTGCGTCAGCCCTCTGGCCCTCTGCAACAGCAACACTGACCTCTCTGAGGCTCTGCGCAGTTCTTGGCTTCTTCTGCGTGGCTCTGCGTCACACTTCTTGGCTTCTACGCTGCTAGAAACAGCTTCTGCCACCTTGGAACAACTGTTTTCTGCTGCTATTGCTCCGCTCGGCTGATGTCTTTTAGTCCTCCTGTGATCTGCAATCACGCTTCGATACCATGTTGAAGTTTCTAATTTTCCTTAGTTAGAAACCCTTCATGCACATTTTCTGATTTATTCCTACCTACTTGTTTATTTTTTCTTTAACAAGTTATTTACAAAGTAAATACTGAAAATAAACACCAGTGCATGCTCAACATATTACAGATCAACAACTAAAAGAAACAAGAACAAACACACCACATGACACCATTATTTTTGGACCAATGTCCCCGGAAAAACCCAATGTGGGACCACCGATGCAGCTATCTGAGGGATTTCTTATTAAGCAATATCAGAGTACAATATGGGTGCCGAAACTGGCCTACCCAACAGAGAATTTCCTTAGCAGCTATACCTCACAGTTTGAGAGAAATCTCTTGGCTGAAACCCCGAAAAATCCTTCCGGCAGTTCCTCAGCACAAAACTGCTCCTGCAACCCTAGCGTCTGCCCAATCTGGACTGCGTCAGCCCCTCTCTGTCCCATGTTGGTACTGTGTTAGCCTTTCTTGGCTTGCGTCAGCCCCAAGAGGCCCTGCGTCAGCTCTGGGAGCTTCTGTGTCAATTGCGCTGACCCCTTTGGTGCTCTGCTCTGCTGGCTCTGCGTCAGCCCCAGGAGGCCCTGCGTCAGCTCTGGGAGCCTCTGTGTCAGCTGCGCTGGCCCCTCTGGTGCTCTGCTGGCTCTGTGTCACCCTCCTTGGCTGCTGCGCTGCTCTCCCGGCACAATCTCTTCCTTCTTTGTTTCTCTATACTCAATTCCCCTCAGTTGCTCTCTCGATCACTGATTCTATCTCTCTTAGCAAATCCCGATCCAGAGAATAGAATGACTGATCATCTGGTGTGTTCTCCAAGTGACCCTCAAGCCTCCTCTTGTACTTTTCTTGTTGACGTCTCAATGACCGAGATTAAGTCCCTAATCAAGGACTAAGATTAGATCTGGCTTGGTCCATTCTTTTGGGCCACTCTAACAGAGATTCATATTAATACACATTAATATTTTATTTTCCCTAAGTTTAGACTTAGGGACTCTATTAAAAATATTAATTATTTTAATATCTTCTGATTTGTTTAGAATCTGTCCAAACTCTTTCTGGGTATTGGAGATCTCATATGCCCCAACCTCTCCACCAAATTTCGTGGCTAGAGCACATCTGATGCTACCCCAAATCAACAGTAGCTTGAAGCCGATGCCTTGCTTCTGTTTGAAAAACTATAGTACCTCTTCCAACGGGGGAACATTTTGACTTATTTCCCATGGTGATTTGGAAGTTCATATGTTTTTCTTGATAGCTTGAAAAACATTCTCTTATTCCTGTCATGTGCGCAGAAGTTCCACTATCGATATACCAAACCTCTGAGGAAGTAGAACTTGCCAAGCAAGCAACTTCTTCTTCCAGTCTGGAAGCTAACATAGAATAGTCGTGATCCATATTCTTCATGCTTTCCTCTTTCCTGGGAGAACTGCGTGAGTCCTTTTGAGTTGCTGCTCCAACATCATGCTCCCCACTCATTGCAGTTTCTCTAATCCGGTTACCCGAACTTAGCTCCGATACCATGTGAAAATTCCAAACACGAAATTCTACTGCAATAACTGATCTCCAGATCTTTGGAGTGTCCTGTGTATATTCATATACCAAAGGATAAAAGAAAGAAGCTAGATCCTTCCGGTATGAAAGGTATATTTGTTGGGTATAGTAACTCATCGAAAGCTTATAGAATCTATATGAAAGATGGACATCACATTGAAGTTAGTCGTGATGTCATATTTGATGAGAGTATAGCATTCAAGAAGTCAAAATAACTTTCTATAGATTTTGATGATGAAGAACTTTCGATATTTGAGGAGGAAGTTGACAAGGAAGGAGAAGAATCACACCATGAAGAAGAAGGGCCTAGTGAACTTGTTCAACCCATGGTCATTCTAGAAACAAGGAAAAGACCTAATTGGTTGAAATCCACACTACTTGATGCAGAAGGTCATGGGGCAGCGCAAGGATCATTTAGAGAAAGTAAGAGACCCAAGAAATATTCTAGGTATGCTGCATACATGACAAAATTAATAGAAGCAGAACCATCCACCTTTGAATAGGCTGTAGAACATCGAGAATGAAAGGATGCCATGAATGAAGAGGATGAACCTATAATGAAGAATGGAGTCTGGGAGATCGTACCTAGGCCTGAATACAAATTTGTGGTTACTTTGATGGAAGTATAGATAACTATAAAGCAAGATTTGTGGCTAGAGATTTCTCTCAACTTGAAGGCATCGACTATGAAGAGACATTTGCTCCAACAACAAGATATACAACGATTTGATCATTAGCCTCTCTAGCAACATCGATGGGATGGAACATCCACCAAATGGATGTCAAGACTGCGTTTCTGAATGGCACCATAGATGAAGAAGTCTGTATAGAACAACCCTTGGGATTTGAAGTCAAAAACATGAAGGCTTATGTTTGCAGTTTGAAGAAAGCATTATATGGCCTCAAGCAAGCGCCAAGGGCATGGTATGCTAGAATGGATGCAGACATACAAAGAATAAGCTTCACAAAAAGTTCTGCTGACTCAAACCTTTATATTAAGGTTGTAAATAATGAAGCTGTAATTATTCTTTTGTATGTAGGTGATCTTCTCTTGACAGGTGTAGAAGGTCGAATTGAAGAATGTAAGAAGCAATTGGCAGTAGAATTTGATAAGAAGGATCTTGGGTTGATGCATTACTATTTGGGACTATAAGTCTGGCAAGGACCAAATGAAATCTATTTGGGTCAAGGAAAGTATGTGATCGAGATTCTAAAGAAGTTTGACATGATGGACTGTAAACCTATGACCACTTTGATGATCACAAACTTGAAGAGACTAAGGAGTTCTGAATCAAGCCATGTGGATCCTTCCAGGTATAGACAACTCGTTGGCTCATTGATGTACTTGGTGAATACTCGACTAGACATATGTTTTGTAGTAAATGTACTCAGTCAATTCCAAGTGGAGCCGAAGCATGATCATTGGATAGCAACAAAGCATATTCTGAGATATTTGCGAGGAACCATCAACTACTGTCTGAAATATGATAGAAGGAATGATGTCCAATTGATTGGATATACAAATTTCGACTGGGGAGGTAGTGAACAGGATGGAAGAAGCACTACGGAAGGATGTTTCAGTTTAGGATCCTCAATGGGCTCATGGATGAGCAGAAAGCAAGACACCGTTGCTTTGAGTAGTGCTGACGCTGAGTATGTTGTAGCATGTGAAGTAAGTAGAGAAGCAATATGGTTAAGGAAGCTGCTCAGCACGATGCAACATGATGAGAGGAGGTGCAGTGCAGATGCAGTGTTGGGAGGAAGGACCAGCAGTAACACGATGCAGAGGGAGTTTTCGTACAGATGCAGTAGTGGCAGTGGTAGAACCATGGGCAGTAGTACATGATGCAGTAGTGTAGAGGATGTTGGGCAGGAAGGCCTAGCATCAGCATAGGTACTGATGTCGAATGATCAGAGTAGTACTTAGTGAGGAGTATTACTAGAGCACAGTCCTCGCTAAGAGGGAGTGTTGATTTGGGGTAGCATCAGATGTGCTCTAGCCACGAAATTTGGTGGAGAGGTTGGGGCACATGAGATCTCCAATACCCAGAAAGGGTTTGGGCAAATTTTAAACAAATCAGGAGATATTAAAATAATTAATATTTTTAATGGAGTCCCTAAGTTTAAACTTAGGGAAAAAAATATTAATGCGTATTAATATGAATCTGTGTTAGAATGGTCCAAAAGACATGGATCAAGCCAGATCTAATCTTAGCCATTGATTAGGGACTTAATCTTGACCGTTGAGATGTCAATAAGAAAAGTATAAGAGGAGGCTTGAGGGTCACTTGGAGAATACACCAGATGATCAGTCATTCTATTCTCTAGAGTAGGGTTTGCTAAGAGAGATAGAATCAGTGATCGGGAGAGCAACTGAGGGGCATTGAGCATAAAGAAATAGAGAAGGTAGAGATTGTGTTGGGAGAGTAGCGCAGCAGCCAAAGAGTGTGACGCAGAGCCAGCAAGGGCTCACGCAGGGCCACGCAGAGGCAGCCAAGTGCTGCGCAGAGCACCAGAGGGGCCAACGTAGCTGACGCAGAGGCTCCTAGAGTTGACGCAGGGCCTCCTGGGGCTGACGCAGGGCCAACGTGAGACAGAGGGGCTGACACAGTCCAGATTGGGCAGACGCTGGGGTTGCAGAGCAGTTTTGTGTTGACGAACTGCTGGAAGGGTTTTTCGGGGTTTCAGCCAGGAGATTTCTCTCAAACTGTGAGGTATAGCTGCTAAGGAAATTCTCTGTTGGGTAGGCCAGTTTCGACACCCAGATTGTACTTTGATATTGCTTAATAAGAAAACCCTCAGATAGCTGCACTGGTTTTCCCGCATTGGGCTTTTCCGGGGACATTGGTCCAAAAATAATGGTGCCATGTGGTGTGTTTGTTCTTGTCTCTTTTAGTTGCTGACCTGTAATATGTTGAGAATGCACTAGTGTTTATTTTCAGTATTTACTTTGTAAATAACTTGTCAAAGAAAAATAAAAAGTAGGAAGGAATAAATCAGAAAAAGTGCACGAAGGGTTTCTAAACTAAGTAAACTTAGAAACTTCAACATTTCATGCTCAAGTTCTTTTATTTTATAGGTCAAACACCCATTGAGTGCTTCTAGGGTTTGTCCTAGGTATAAGAGTCATTGTCATATATTGAAGATCCCATGGGCACATTGTAAATTGTAAAGAAAATATTATTTTGTCTTTAAAGTGTCAAAATACCTCCAAGATCAAGTCGGTCTACTGAGCTGTCAAGTCGACTTACATGAAGAGCCACGTCCACCCTTGAATAAGCCTAAATATAAAGGAAATCGTCCTCCACTTAGATCGCTCACTCACTCATCTCTTATGCGAAGAAGCAAAAGAAGAAGAAGTCGAAGAAGGAAGTGTGAAGAAGAGGAAGTTGAAGAAGTTGAAGTGTTTTTGGGCCTTATCTATCTCTCTTGGGAAGATCGAAGTTAGGGTTTTTGCACTGGGATCTCTTGTGGTTCGATTTTGGAAGCAGAAGAGAAGGGAAGGCAAGCGAAGGTCTCTTAGGGCATCTTAGTAGCCCTAAGACTCAAGACAAGAAGAAGGCTCTTAGAGGGAGATCGAAGTCTCCTAGAGAAGCAACAACTGTTGCAGCAGTTGCTGGGGAGAAGAATTTCGGATCTACTAGGAGGTCGAAGATATTGCAGCAGGAAGCTGTGGTAGACTTGATCTTGGAGGGTATTTGTATGAGTCTCCAGGTCATGGCATTTGTCAATTGAAAGATCTAAGCAAAGAAGAGATATACAGGTTTTCCCCTCAGGAGGAGGGGTTTTGGCCCTGGCTTGCAGCCTATATACTGTGTCACTGTTCTTACTGTTTTGGTAGTTGTTTGATCTATTGCACATTGGAATAATAACAAACAAAGCTAATAAGTAAAAGATAACACAAACAATTATCAAGTTAAGAGAATCAACATATTCATTGCCCTATTGAATTCTCAACATATCCCTGGTACGGGAGTCCATAAATGAGGTCACAGGAAGCCACAAAATGCTTTTCTAGAGTACTATGAAGTTGGAGTTGAGGAATTTTTGTACTCATAAATTATTAGAAAAATGTTCGGTGGTTTTTCTCCCAATATGGTTTCGACCTAAAAATCTTTTGTGTACTGCTCTTGTGATGTGTTGATGATTATTGTTTTGTTGTTCATGCTCTAAAAAATTATAATTAACTATTTGTAACTGAAATATTGATTCACCCCCCTCTCTGTATAGCCAACATATATCTGTTGAAAATGTAGCTTGGAAGGTGATTTTGCATTGGTCAAGTGCAATGACATGTAGACAATCACCAAAAATTCTCTTGCAACAATTATGTAATTATTTCTCAAGTTTGGACATTAGGCATGAAGTCATTAATTTAATTTTTGACTTTATTGGCCAATTTTTATAAAGTTAAAAGGGTCAACTTGAGATTATATCTTGACTATAGATCTCAAGTGTGGAGATGCAATCTCAACCCTCCATCACTTTGGAGATTAGTTCAGAAAATTACAAAAGAGGAAATAGGCTATTGGAGAGGTAGATTGATTGGCACAAGAACTAGGCATTCAGCAGAGCAGGAGGTTGAACAGACAACATGTTGGAAATAATATTGAGAGGGGGGGGGGGGTGAATCAATATTATCAAGTCACTTATTTTCTTTTTCAAACCCAGATCATATACACTACTTCAGTTAGATAAAACCGCGTATATACGCAACTACAGAGAAGGAAACCCGCGTATGCAATGCAGACTTATAATTTAATTTATCTTACTGATGTTGATCATTAATCTGTGTATTAGAATCAAATAAACAGTAACTAGAAACAGTAAAACAGATCTGAAGACAATCACACACACAAGAACACAAGATATAAGGTGGAAACCCAATGTGGGTGAAAACCACCTGCTGCAATTCGTCTCTATCTTCTTTTAATTAGAAACTTCTTTTTACAATGTACTGGTGCAGTCCTTTACCAGTACGCAGGTTGCAACCTGCAGAGAGCTACAACCCTCTCTCGTTCTCCAGCTTCTCCTGGAAGGGAGCTACAACCCCCTTAGCTCTTGCACTAGCCAAGATACTAGTACGTAGGTGCTGGCCTATAGAAGGCTACAACCTTCTCTTTCTTCCAGGGACCACATTTCATAAATTTTTAGACTGGATCCATGAACATCAATCAATCATCAAAAATTTCTGCATCAAACAATCTCCTTTTCACCAATTAGAACTGAATCAAGTAGATACTTCTCTGACGGCTGTACCCAAAACACAGTAATAGTAACCACACACCAAATTCTGAACCCAGAACACTGCAGCAATAAACAGAAGAAGCTAGATCACAACTCAAAAGATATACGCTACTTCAATAACCTTAAAACCTGCGTGCATACGCTTCTGTGTTTGGACCAACCTGCGTATACGCTGTTTTTATTCGTTGAACCAGCGTGTATACACGCCTTCGCTTCACTGAACCTGCGTACAGATCTATAAAGGGTAATTCACTCTTTCAAATATTCAGACACTAATTAACCCAGATTATCAGATTTATAGATCAAGCATGTGCCACATATAACAGATCAAAATCATACAAAGATACTATCATTCAAGCCTAAAGATTATGACCCATCAATAGAACTTATCCTTCTCTTTGCGCTGAGGTTCCTTCTTCATTCAGATCCAGATCTGCACCATAACCCAAATCACCAATATTTCAGATCTAGCACTTATTAGATATTCAATTAATTCAGAGGATCCTTTGCCAAACGATCTCCTTCCTCTTTTATAGTCATAGGCCTTTGACAATACCACGGTCCAAAACCATAATAAAACAATACCATGGACCCTATACTTGGGATCAACACTTCTGACGAGATACCATGGTCCAAAACCATAGGTTCAAATACCAAGGACTAACTACCACGGACCAAAAGTAAGTTCTCCAACATATACGCGCTTTTCCTTGCGTGAAAGTGGGTGTATACGCATACGCGCCTTTGTAACGTCTAACCCACGTGTATATGCGCCTTCGTCTAGGTGAACTTGCGTATATATCTTTTTCCTTCATTCTGAGAGCCTGTACTGAGATCTGTCACCAAAGAGAGTTGCCATCAAGGACAACACCTGTGCCATAGGTCCAAACCTGTGCCATAATGCCAACAATCTCCCCCTTTGGACTTGATGGCAACCCCAAGATCCTCAAAGTCATTCTCCCCCTTTGTCATCAAGAGCAAAGGGTTGTGCTCCCCCTAAGTACATGCTGACATCTCTGCCCTGCTGTGCTGACCATGCTCCCCCTGACTGTAGGCAAGATCTGCAAAAAGATGTTCATCAAGAAGAACCATGACTTATACATCATAAAAGACCTTCCTATCACCAGAAGACTCAATACATACATCCATCACCCAACCAAGTGGGGATCATCCACCCACCCAAGTGGGGATACATCAGAAATTTACATATGACAACCAAGTACATTACATCTTCATCCTAGGCATAGTGGGGAAACCAAAATAGGCCGTTACATGACCTTGACACCATAAAAGAGATACATGACATAGAGATGAAATATCTAGAGCAAGACTTATGAAAGTCACCAATAACTGATATCAATAGCATCTGTCAATCACCATTCAGATCAGCAACTAAGATTTCCTTCTGTTCTCCCTTTGCCTTTGTTCCACCTGAAACCAACAACAGCTGTGAACTAGAACCAAAAGCTTCTAAGATAATGCCAACAATGCATCATTAGAAGTTTATCCGCTCCCCCTGAACCTGTGCTAGATGGTCTCTGTTAGACCCATATCAGAATATCTTCAACTAGAGCCTGTCCCTACTGATATCCATCAAGCCTCCATATACACGACTGTCTCTGCACAAACCGACGTATGTACGCGGATCCTCCTCAAGCAACTCGCATAAACCCATTTTTCTCTGAAACAGACAAGTTTTAACAGCAAGATGATGCATCAACTACTCCCAGCTTCTGTCTGAGGTATTCAAATGTTTCCCTGGGCAGTGGTTTGGTGAGTATATCAGCAACTTGTTCCTTAGAGGGAACATACTCCAATTTGACCTTTTGTTCCAACACTTGTTCCCAGAGAAAGTGATACTTGATCGGTATGTGCTTAGTCTTTGAATGCATAACAGGATTCTTTGAAATGCTGATTGCACTTGTATTATCACATAAGATGGAGATAGGTGGTGTACAAGTGATTTGAAAATCCTGTAAAGTTTGCATCATCCAAAGGAGTTGAGTGCAACAAGATGCGGCAGCCACATATTCTGCTTCAGCTGTAGATAAGGCAATCGAACTCTGTTTCTTGCTGAACCAGGATACTAATCTGGAACCCATAAAGAATGCACCACCACTAGTGCTTTTCCTGTCATCCACGCTTCCAGCCCAATCTGCATCTGTATAAGCATGAAGAGTGAGATCTGTATCTCTTGGATACCACAGGCCATAGTTTTGAGTTCCTTGAAGATACTTGAAAATTCTCTTTACTGCCTGAAGATGGGTTTCCTTAGGATTTGCCTGAAATCTTCCAACTATTCCCACTGCATGCATGATGTCTGGTCGGGTACCTGTCAAATAAAGTAGACTTCCAATCATGGATCTACAGGTTGGTTGATGTACTGCTGCTGATTCATCATTTGCACTGAGGCTGCATCTTGTAACCATAGGGGTACACACTGGTTTTGAATCTTCCATGCCATACTTCTTCAAAATCTGCTTAAGGTACTTGGTTTGAGATAAAAAGATACCGCCTTCATTTTGTTGGATTTGTAGACCAAGAAAGTATGTCAACTCTCCAAGTAATGACATTTCGAATTCTTTTTGCATCACCAAGGCAAAGTTTTGACTCATAGCTTCTTCATTGCTGCCAAAGATAATATCATCTACATACACAACAAGTATTAGCAATTTGTTATTTTCAATTTTCATATAAAGATTGCTATCTGCTGATTCTTTTGAAAAGCCTTGTTGATGAAGGTATTTGTCCAAACGATAGTACCAAGCCCTTGGAGCTTGTTTAAGACCATAGAGAGCCTTTTTTAGTCTGCATACAAGATTTGGATCATTCCCAAGAATGAAACCATCTGGTTGCTCAATGTACACTTCTTCTTCTAAGTCTCCATTCAGAAACGCTGATTTCACATCCATTTGAAATACCTTGAACTTCTGAAAGCTAGAGAGAGCAAGGAACATTCTGATGGCCTCAAGTCTAGCAACGGGAGCAAAAGTTTCTTCCAAGTTTATTCCTTCTTGTTGAGCATACCCTTTACAAACAAGTCTAGCCTTGTTTCTAATCACTTCCCCATTTTCATTCAACTTGTTTTTGAAGATCCATTTTGTCCCTATGACATTCTTATCTTTTGGTCTAGGAACCAACTCCCAAGTGTCATTCTTTTCAATCTGCTCAAGTTCTTCATCCATTGCCTTGACCCAGCATTCATCTTTGCATGCCTCTTTTACATTTTGTGGTTTAGTGGAGGAGAGTAATGCCAAATAGCTTGAGGCTTCTGCAATTGTTCTTCTTGTTTGTATACCTGCCTCCTTTTGCCCCAATATTTGAGATTCTGGATGATTCTTCTGAACGTACCTGGATGGAGTCTTATCTTCTATTCTTATCTGTTCTTCTGGTGCCTCTTGAGCTTCTTCTTCATCATAAGTCTGATTTGATGTTGAAGGATAGTCCTCATCATCTTCGAAATCTTCGGAATTCACTTGCCTAGGAATGTTTCCTTCTTCATCAACCACTACATCAATGCTGTCAACAATTCTTCCAAGTCTTTTGTTGTAACACTTATATGCTTTGCTGTGGGGAGAATAACCAAGGAGAATGCCTTCATCTGCTCTAGGTTCAAACTTGCCAAGATTTTCATCATTATTTTTAATATAGCATTTGCTTCCAAAAATTTTGAAATATTTTACCGAAGGAGTCTCACCATACCAGAGATCATGAGGAGTTTGAGTTTTGTTCACCTGGATATTTGTCTTTTTGAGAATAACAACTGCAGCAAATGCGGCTTCACCCCAGAAGGTTGCGGGAGTTCCAGACTCATCAAGCATGGCACGAGCCATTTGTTGAACCGTTCTGTTCTTCCTTTCCACTACTCCATTTTGCTGAGGAGTCCTAGCTGTAGAGAATTCCCTTTTTATTCCACGTTCTTCACAAAAATCGAAAAATTCATTCGAGGAAATTCTCCCCTAGATCAGACCTGAGGCATTTGATTCTGAGATCTGATTCGTTCTCCACCAAGGCTTTGAATGATTTGAACTTTTCGAAGGCTTCGTTTTTGTGCTTCATAAGTCCTATCCAACACATCCTGGAATAGTCGTCACTGAATAATATAAAGTATTCTTCTCCTCGAGGTGACCTTTTCCTAGTTGGATCACATACATCAGTATGGACAAGTTCAAGCAGCCTGCTTGCTGATCCTTCCTTTTCAGGGAAGTTAGTTCTGGTTTGCTTACCAAACTGACATGATTTGCATATTGTATTGTCTGGGATTCTGATGTCTGGAAGACCACGAACTGCCTGGTATTTGCATGCTTTCCTTATCTGTGAGAAACTAAGATGCCCCAATCTTCTGTGCCATAGCCAATGTTCATCATTTTTGCTTAGATAGCATTGATGTTGTCCTTCTTTGAATATGTATAAATTATTTGGAGTCCTTACGCCTTTGATCACTGTTTTTCCTGTATCAAGATCACGAACACTACATCCATTTGATCGAAATATTACCTCAGTTCCTTGATCGCACATCTCGCTGACACTTAATAGATTATGCTTTAAGCCATCAACATACGTGACATTTCCAGCTTTGACCCTTTCTTTCAACTGAACAGAACCTTTACCTTTTATGAGAGCAGGGGTGTCATTTCCAAAAGAAACCTTCTTCTCCTTCTCTAAGGCACTATATGATTGAAGTTTTTCTTTATCACCTGTCATATGTTTCGAACATCCACTGTCGATGTACCATTGATTTTCCTGCCCTTCCGCATATAAGGCTATACCACATCTTTCTAGTTGGGGTTCTTTTATTCTCCATGATTTGGCACTTGAGGTTTGCTCCTTCTGAGTTCTCTGCCGAAACTTGCTCCTGCATTCAGAATCTTCATGACCGAAATTGTTACAAATAGAACATTCTATTTCATTTTCAAGAGCAGAGAAGTTGTTGTAGGTCCTTTTCATGATCCCAGTCATACCCCTCTGTTTATGAGCTTCTCTAGTCATGATTGTCTTTTAGGCAACACATTGAGCTGCTTTGTGACCAAAGTTATGACAAGAAAAACATTGGCCATTGAAGAAACTCCTGTGATTATTAAATCTACCAGCCAAATGATTGTAGTTCCTATTGACATCCATTCTTGAGGCAAATTGAGAAGGTTTTACCTGTGGCTGGTTGTAGCTTCTGTTTGTCCTTAAAGTAGATTGCCCTTGATTTACCTAGTAGTCTTTGTTCATTCGAGGTAAATTGTCCCTGATTTATTTGGTGATTTTCATTGGGTCTTTGTTCACTTTTCCTTGCGGCATCAAGATAACTCTTGGAGGTAGATGGTTTCTGCGCTTGAGTTGTTTCTTCATTATATCCCAGACCTGTCTTGATTAGTGGAGAGCGCTGCACTTTGATAATCTCATCTAACGTGTCAGATCCTTTAACAAATCTAAGATTAAGAGCTTTTGTTTTCTCAATCTCTTTTTTTAGTCCCACAATTTCACATTCTAACTTTTCATGATGTTTTTCCTTTTCAACAAGTTGAAATTGTAGAGTATCTATGATCACATTCTTCTCTTCTAAACAAATTTTGAGTCTAGACATCTCTTCATAAAGACTTTCTTCATCTATAGCATCCAAAAAATCATCATCTTCAAAAGCCATTAAGAGTTTATATTTATTACCTTGTTCATCTTCGTCACTATTTGAAAGTCCATCACTATCTTCATGAGTGTAATAGCTTTTCTTATTTACATTCTGTTTCTTGTTCCATCTAACAGGTTCCTTACCCTTGTCAATCTTATCCTTATGAGGACATTTGGCAGCATAGTGACCGACTCTTCCACAAGCAAAGCATTTGAAAGGTAACTTACCTCTAAATCTTCCAGCACCCCGTTGAAGGTTCTTGACAAAATTTGATTCTTCCTCTTCTTCTGACACGTGTCCTGACTCATAGTAATCTCTTTTGCCTGAGGCCTTGAAAGCAGCTTCTCTCCTGTCTGATGGTCCTTCTTTCCTCATTTCATAAGCAGTCAGAATTTCGTGCAGCTGTGACATGGTAAGGTTTCGTAGATTCTCTTTTTCTTCTATTGCAGAAACTTTAGATTCAAACCTAGGGGACAAAGATCTTAGAACCTTTTCAACCACAATAGCCTCTTTTATTTCTTCACCCAAGTTTTTCATACAATTAACAATCTCATCTACACGAAGGAAATAGTTAGCCACACTTTCATCATTGTGCATTCTGAGATTTTCATACTGAATTCTGAGGGTTTGAAGTTTTGCTCGTTTTACCTGTTCATCTCCTTCATAGCTCAGAACAATCTTGTCCCATATTTCTTTTGCTGATTTATATTGCATAACCTTAACGAATTCTGATTGAGATAGACATCCTAATAGAGTATTGACAGCCTTTGCATTTGTTTCATATTGCTTCTTACCAGTCGGATCTGTAGGAGTTGCTGAAGGAAAAGTGTACCCTGTATCTATGATATCCCAGACTTCTGTACCAAGAGATTGAAGATAGGTTGTAACTCTTACCTTCCAATAGACGAAGTTGGTCCCATCAAAAATTGGTGGCCTGATTGATGCTTCTCTCTTGTAGTTGCTCATGATGATGGATCTTCCTTCAAGCAATCAAGCTTCTTCAAAAGGACCTGCTCTGATTCCAATTGTTGGAAATAATACTGAGGGGGGGGGGGGTGAATCAGTATTATCAAGTCACTTATTTTCTTTTTCAAACCCAGATCATATACGCTACTTCAGTTAGATAAAACCGCGTATATACGCAACTACAGAGAAGGAAACCCGCGTATGCAATGCAAACTTATAATTTAATTTATCTTACTGATGTTGATCATTAATCTGTGTATTAGAATCAAATAAACAATAACCAGAAACAGTAAAACAGATCTGAAGACAATCACACACACAAGAACACAAGATATAAGGTGGAAACCCAATGTGGGTGAAAACCACCTGCTGCAATTCGTCTCTATCTTCTTTTAATTAGAAACTTCTTTTTACAATGTACTGGTGCAGTCCTTTACCAGTACGCAGGCTACAACCTGCAGAGAGCTACAACCCTCTCTCATTCTCCAGCTTCTCCTGGAAGGGAGCTACAACCCTCTTAGCTCTTGCACTAGCCAAGATACTAGTACATAGGTGCTGGCCTACAGAAGGCTACAACCTTCTCTTTCTTCCAGGGACCATGTTTCATAAATTTTCAGACTGGATCCATGAACATCAATCAATCATCAAAAATTTCTGCATCAAACAATCTCCTTTTCACCAATTAGAACTGAATCAAGTAGATACTTCTCTGACGGCTGTACCCAAAACACAGTAATAGTAACCACACACCAAATTCTGAACCCTGAACACTGCAGCAATAAACAGAAGCAACTAGATTACAACTCAAAAGATATACGCTACTTCAATAACCTTAAAACCTGCGTGCATACGCTTCTGTGTTTGGACCAACCTGTGTATACGCTGTTTTTATTCACTGAACCAACGTGTATACGCGCCTTCGCTTCACTGAACCTGCGTACAGATCTATAAAGGATAATTCACTCTTTCAAATATTCAGACACTAATTAACCAGATTATTAGATTTATAGATCAAGCATGCCCCACATATAACAGATCAAAATCATACAAAGATACTATCAATCAAGCCTAAAGATTATGACCCATCAATAGAACTTATCCTTCTCTTTGCGCTAAGGTTCCTCCTTCATTCAGATCCAGATCTGCACCATAACCCCAATCACCAATATTTCAGATCTAGCACTTATTAGATATTCAATTAATTCAGATGATCCTTTGCCAAATGATCTCCTTCCTCTTTTATAGTCTTAGGCCTTTCACAATACCACGGTCCAAAACCATAATAAAATAATACCATGGACCCTATACTTGGGATCAACACTTCTGACGAGATACCATGGTCCAAAACCATAGGTTCAAATACCAAGGACTAACTACCACGGACCAAAAGTAAGTTCTCCAACATATACGCGCTTTTCCTTGCGTGAAAGTGCGTGTATACGCATACGCGCCTTTGTAACGTCTAACCCGCGTGTATACGCGCCTTCGTCTAGGTGAACCTGCGTATATATCTTTTTCCTTCATTCTGAGAGCCTGTACTGAGATCTGTCACCAAAGAGAGTTGCCATCAAGGACAACACCTGTGCCATAGCTCCAAACCTGTGCCATAATGCCAACACAACAAAGTGAGGAGCAGTGAATAGGAGCAGTGAATAGGCTAATTTTAGGGGCAATGAGCATTTAAGGAGGACGTTGAATTAACCAAGCCGTACAGGTCAATTCAATAGGGTAGAATTGGGCCAATTTGATAGGGCCGAATTGGGCTGATTTCACTAGCCTAAGCTGGGTCGATTTGGTTGGGTCGTATAGGCAAAAGACCACTTGCCCATACAAGCTGAATTGTATTAGGGCTATACAACGAGTTAGCTGGGTCAAAGAAACTGCATAGAGCTGGGCCGTACACGAAAATTCTTGAAGTAAATTTCCTATTGTAAATTCTTGTAGTGTACTTGTTGTAATCAATTTTCGAGAAACTGAATAAGAATCCAAAATTTGCTAGTCTTCCCCACATTGGGGTTTCTAGGGTAAAATTGTGTCAAACTATTTTTATGCGTCTTGTTTTCTGTTTATTTATTTCTACTATGCATTATGAGTTAGGAACCCAATGTATTTCTTGCCTTAAAATTCAGATCTGAAGAAATTAATTTTTATTTCTGTTGTGGGTATAATTTTATTGGACATTAAATCTAACTTGGGTTTAAGAAAACTGACAATATCCACCTAAAGAGGTACCCTCCTATTAAGGTAACCTAGAATAGACCATTTTTGAAGATGATTGCATAATGTTATTGCTAGGATTCTCCCATATTCCTAACTTCAGTTAGGGAAAACCTAAGGCGGGGCATGGTGTGTAGGAATTGGAATCTATGGCTGAAAATATCCTCGATGAAGAGGGATACACATCATTGATCTTGGTAACTGAAGAAGGTGGAGAGGGAGCCTCTTAAATCCTGATATAGGTAGTGATAGCATCCTCTATTTTCATAGTATAGGGGACACCTAAAAATGAGGTGAGTCTTTGTCTTTGGCTCCTATAGGTGGCACATTTGCTAGATCCTATCTAACCATGGTATACGGTGGTCAATCTCTATTCGGAGTCTATGAGAACCAACTTGAAGCTGTCCCAACAAGATCTTGAGTGAATGCATCTAATGTTTGCCTGTGTAAGGGGGATGCCATCCTGTAGCTCCAAAAAGTGCTCTAGGTAGAAGGACATCTTCGAGCCTGAGCTCATTGGAGGTGAGGTCCAAGTGACCTGAATGTACAATTTGTAGATATCCTCATTGATGGCCTGGTTTAGTACTTGTTAATTTGGCAAGAGATGGCTCGACATCAAGGGGGAATTTGAATGGGGGAAGGCGCTTTGGAGAGATAGTTAATGACCATAGAAGTTTGGATGCCTCTAAGAACCAACCTCAAGCATGTCCTGAGGAGGGGTGACGAGGGGTTTATTCGAGGTGAGAGCCTTTGATGAACAAAGAACAACATAAGGGCATGCCTCTCTCTTGGTGGAAGAGTCTTTGAAAGACCTACCTCTATGAAGGAAAGAGACCAAATGGAAAGTGACCTCGAGGAAAATGGGTGGACACTGAACTATGCCTGCATAATAGCTCGTGGAATTGTTTGCTTATAGCGGATGATGCATCTAAGAAGCAAGGCTTGAACTCTCTCCAAGCTGGCCCAATCTATCTGCAACAAGCTCACCCCCAAACTTCAGATCCCTAAAGAACTATGGGTCTAATAGTCGCTTCCATGAGGTGAAGTTTGAACAAAATGTCCCAAAACTGAACACTGTCTCTCAATGAGGGCCAAGGAACCATATCCTTTACTGAGTTGAGGCTAGAGGGCTTGTCACATACCAAAAAGAGGCCTTGTGATTTGTACCCCCAGGTGGGTGTAAGTTGTCGTGATCTCAATCTCGGCACTGTGGTAGTAGAAATGTAAGTTTGCAAGAGATCTCTTCGATGCATTGAAGACCAAAACATTGGTTTTATCCAGGTTGGTCGTCAACTGTTGAAGGTCACAAAAGCTAGACAGTGCATCAATTTGTCTATGCAAGCCCTCAGAGGTAGAAGCCAACAAGACCAACTCATCGATGAGGAGGAGAAAAATCAACACTTGGTGTAGAAGTCAATCATCTCCCTCTTGGATATGCTCATGCAGGAAAGACTCTAGCTCATAAATATACATCTTGAAGAGGGTTGGCAAGAGGGGGCATCTATGCTTTACCCTAATGGCACTCTGGATGAAATTGGAAAGGCTATTTTCCATCCTGAGCCATCCCAAAACTGACTCATACATTGTTAAAATGGCTGCTAGGAGGGTCTTGGATATGCCCATGTCACGAAGCCTATGGAACAATGCTTCCATTGGAACTATGTCAAATGCTTTCCAAAAGTATACAAAGCAACTGCAAACCTTTGAAGAGCGATGACGAGCCTCCTCAATAATGGCCCAAAGAGTAGTTTGCTTGACTTTTCCTCTTTTGTAAACCTGACTTACCCACCTGTGCTCTCGATTTTCAACACCTTGATGATTTTGACCATTCTGACCCCTAGGTTTGCCAAACCTGCCCTAATTTGAACTAGATATGCCTTCAATCTTCCATATCCTACTTAAAATTGCCACATCATCATTGTCTTGTCCACATCATCATGGCCCTGTGATGGTTTTTTAATGCCCTGAGGAATCTGAGGATTATGAGACTTGGATTTTATTCCTTTTCTTTTCTAGATTATTTCTGACATATTGCATTCCTCAAATTGTCCAACACTAACCCTAATATGCCACTTGGAAACCTATAATACCTGTTTGACCACCTTTGACTAGCTGTAACTTGCCATTGCCATCTCTGATAAGAATTTTTTTATGTGCCCTATCATATTCTCATAAAGCTTAACAAAATGAGACCAATTTAACTTTTGACATTCTGAGACCACTCATTGAATTAGGTCTAAGTCATGCTTCAGTGTTGTATTAATGAAAAATAATCTTTAAGTCATTTTAAGGTTTATGCATCTAGGGACTATGCAATTAAGGTTTTTGTCATTCCTTTACCATAAAAGGATATGCTCTCTCTTCATTTCATAATCTAATTTAAGTCATTTTAAGGTCTGTACACCTAGGGACTATCCATTTGAGGTTTTTGTCATTCCTTTACTGCAGTAGGATATGTGATCTCTTCATTTTATTATCTAAGAAGTATTTCTCTCTTCCAAGTTATCTTCAGTTCTTGGTTTCTTTGTGTTCCATTTCTTTTTGTTATATTATTGTAGTGGTTATTTTCCATGGGTTCTTATTAGCTTATGTATTGCATATACTTTGTGTATACCATTGTTTAGCTTTCCCCGTATTTCCTGAAATTTTGAAATTTTTACTTTTCGACACTTGGAGATTTCAGAAGTATCAGAAACATCACACATGCACACATAAATTCACATATGAACCTTTAGCTTTTAGCACTCTTGATTTGCAGAAAAATATGGTAGGAAGACAACAATGTCTTGGAGCTTGACAACAATGAAACTTATATCCACCCTTCCTTTTTGATGTTCATGTATGAGAATATTTCTTTATGGAGCTCATTAACTATGAATTATTGGAACTTTCATTGATTACGATGTCTTGTAAATGCGTCAAATTTTCTTTTCTTCTTCACGATAACTATTGCTCTTTACTTATGTTAGCTATAGTTTTTAAACGAATAGTGGATAGGCCTTAAAAGATTTTAGATTTTGAAATACGAGGAAGACTTGCTTTGCATTAAAGAAAAAATAACTAAGCTCTTTTTATTTGTTCTATTTTCTGTGATTTATAGGTCCAAATTGTTGTTTGAACAACTCACGCGTTGATTTCTTTCTGGAGTATGAGCCTCATCCATCATCTACAAAGAACATTAGACATCTTTTTCAAAGTATGGTTTTGAACCTTTAATCTAGTTAATCTTTTCCTAGTGTGGTCATGTGTTTATAATTATTTTATTCAAGACTTGCTCTGCATTTATTTTTATTTGCCAAATTCATTATATGTAGACAATTTGCTCTCTTATAATTTCCAAATTCTAATCCTAGAGTAGTGGGTTGTGCTATGTCTCATGATGTTTTTGTCTTGACGCGTGCTAATATTAAATATGGTACATGTATGACTTTGAGCTTCAAATATAGAATATGCAAGAGTCATAAGTTGGGCCTGCAAACTATGATATCCACCAACAAGGAGGATACGGGTCTACAAAACTGGCAGTAGCCAATTGAATCTCAGATTGGCTTGCCAATCTCAGGATTAGCTCCCAACTAATGGAAATCTGTAGAAATTTCTGTGAACTAGGGCTATTCATGCAACTTCAAATTTTACCCTTCCCTAGATGTTTCCTAGGTCTTAACCCTATGAATTTTCAATCGTAAGGCTGCTATGAAATATAAAAATATAGCAACAGTAATAATGGATAATATTTCACTTAAGAAGCCCAATCCACTAGCCAATTCAACAGAAAAGATATGAAAGTGTGTCAATGAGTTTCATCCCTCTAGGGAAATCTTATTACACAAAATAGATTTGAAAATCACTTATGACAGCTATAAATACAACAACAAATTCGCTCTATCTTTTTCAATATAAATGTTAAATCAATGAACAATTGTAACCAAAACTTATGTCAAACCATTGACGGCGCATTGCTGAACCTCAAGTGTAACTCTCCATTGTACATTTGTCATTCAAGAAACTGAAAGATCTTTTTTCAAACTAGGAACAAATACAACATTGCTCAACTCAAGAACATCACTTGAAGGCATTTGAAAGGAAATGGAGCCAACTCCTCTCATGGGATATAAGTAGCATTGTCACGAGCTTCACACGTGTGCCTACCTCTTGCTCCTAAAACCTGCTAAATAATGAGCTATCATATGTCATATCTCTTGAAGCTTCACTTTCCAAATACCATCCAAAACTAGACACTATATTAGAGCACAAAAAAGAGACCATAGGAATATCCAATGAATTAACGTAGAAAATTCATAATTTTGACTTTGACCAAGTTGGCTTGATAAAGGACAAGTTGACCCACATGTGCGAAAAGACACTTCAAACTCATATATATATGTAAGGCATTGTTGGAGCTCATTTTGGCATCTCATCATCACACACATTCATCTAAAAATTGCAGAGGCTAATCCACATGTGCGAAGGAGTCAAAGGAGGATTTTTGACCAACTTCATTCTATCTATTGACTTATTTTGACTTGGGCTGTTTTGGATTTGTTTGACCGAAGGTTTGACTGTTGAAGGAGGCTAAAATGTTGCAGATGCTTCTTGACCTATTTGATTAAACTTCTGTCCTATTTCTGGCTTATTGAATTTTGTTGACCGCAAGGTTTGACTAAGGCATTTGACCAAAGATTTCAGGGACTGTGTTGACTAAGGTTGACTGAATTTCAACCCTATTGTTCAGAGCTTCCACAGGCCAAAATTCGGCCCTACTGTTGCAAACATATACTTTGACTAGAGTTGACTTTCTTTGTCTTTGTTGATTGGTTTTGACTTGGACATTTTGAGATTAGATTTGGACTAAGAAACCAGGGTCGTCCTAAACCCTCTGCGTGTCCCGATTTGGTTGAATCAGACACGATTCGGTGGGACACGTGTCCTCCAATCGTGTCCAGTCGTGTTTGGGGAACGAGTCCATCGTGTCCCGATTTCGGGACACGTTGTTGAGAAATCTAGGGCATTGAATAGTTAAAATATTTCTTTGCTTGATAATTGCTTGTGATATGCTTTTACTTCTTAGCTTATAGTCTTTTCTTCGGTATGTTATTATTGTGTTCTTTTCATCAAGTCAATTACCAATATGCACAATAAAAGACAAGTGACATAGTATGTAGGCTTGTCAGCTAGGGCCAAAACCTCTCACCTCTTGAGGGGAAAACCCGGTCAAAATTCTTCTTCTAGATCTTCAATTGACTAGTACCAAGACCATGACACAGACCCTTGACTCTAATATCCTCTCAGGAACCTTGTCACAACCCTTGATGCTCTGCCTCTTCCCTTCCTTGACTTTCTTCTTGATCGCGAACTTCTCTCTTCGGCTCCTTCTAGAGAAACTCGGTCTCTATGCTTTATAATGCTTCTTTTCGGCTTCCCCTAGAGAATCTCGGTCTCTAGTCTCCACATCGCTCTTTCTCGGCTATCTCGAGAGAATCTTGGTCTCTAGATAAAAAACCCTGGTCTCTATACTGCTTCTCTTTGATCTTGACTTGATGCCTTCGATTCTTCTTCAAAACAAATACCCCAGAAGAAGCCTTCCTTCGCTGATCCCAAAAGAATCTCTCCTTCACACTACCTAGAAGAATCTCTTCTTCGTACTGCCCAGAAGAAACCTCCTTCGCACTGCCCAGAAGAAACCTCCTTCGCACTGCCCAGAAGAAACCTCTTTCGTTATGCCTAGAAGAATTCATTTTGTTGTCCGAGAAGAAACCCTTTTGATCACTTCTTCGCGCTTCTTCTTGTAGCCTTTCTTCTTCGCACTTCTTCGCCTCTTTTTCCCACTTTTGCTTGATCAAATGCAGGTTGAGTTTCTTGTCTTCAAGTGAGGCCGAGTATGGCTTATATATACACTTCCACACATGTCCTTTAGGCCGACATGATCCTTAGAGGTTAGGTCGACTTCTTTTAGCATGTTCTTCCATCGTTGTAGGCCGACTTGAAGAGGATAAGTGACAAGGTCTTGGAGGATACTTTACATAGACAAATTTGACCTTTTACAAAGTGTAACATGACTTCATTACATGACAATGACTCTAACACTTTATGACTAGATGACAAATAAATCCTAAAGACTCTCAATGAGAGTTTTGACTAAAAAATAAAATCCCTTGTTCATGAAGCCCATGACGTAGGTCAATACAATAACTTTATTTTTCTTCTTTACATCTTATTACATAAAATCATAATTATATGTCATTATGAAGACCAAACCTAGTTACACTTTTCAACACATGTCCCTTGATTGGATGTCCCATAAAGGCCTGTTTTGGGTCATTTTTCCCTCACTTTTCTCTGTCTCCCTTGCTATGGGTGTGTGGGAGCGAATAGCAAAGGGTTTGGGAGCATTTTGGAGGCGATTCGTCTTTATTTATAGGCTGAGGGATGAGTGGTTGAAGGGAAAGACAAAGATGTGGGATGTCTTTCCTGATGATATGGGTTTGGACAATAGTGCTGAGTTGGCATTGGCCAACTTGGTTCTTAATGAGCCAGTGCTAGAGCCTGTCACTTTTGGTGATTGTGATACCGTTGAGGGGTCATCCTCCACACCAACAAATGCGGAGATGACATTGGATACAAAGGAGGAGGATGCAGCAGAGGAGAGCAGTGGTGACCATGATGATGACATTGATGTTGATTTTGATGATGATGATTGATGACTCATGAGCTACCTACTGCCTTGAGGTTGGTAGTTGTTTTGTATTTGCTATTTCTATTTGCCATTGACATTGCTACTACCTATGTAACACATTTTGATTTTGATGACTTAATGAGAAAACTGTAGTTTTTTGTCTTTCTTGGATTCTCCTCTTGGATCATTGATGAATCTGTCACAATTGTATTTGTATGCATAATGTTACTTTGTAAAACTTACATCTAGATGAAGATCTATGTTTGAATCAATGAATTTGTATCATGAATGAGAATTTGTGTAAGAAATGTATAATTTTTAATATATATATATTTTAATAAAATTCCTAAACCCGAAATCCCTACTGCAACAACTTATGATATTTCTCCTACTTGTTAGATTCACTGTTTACATGAACAAGTTATTTGCAGTTTCCTACGACAAACATCGAAATACATACACTGTAGCCCACACCAATTAAATAATAGGACGAAACAAGAAATTGAACAATAGAGAAAGATACAACACAAATGACAGTTGTTTTTGGACAATCGTCCTCAGAAAAACCCAATGCGGGAAAACCGATGCAGCAGATATGAGGGTTTTTATTATTAAGTAGTAGTAAATCTGAGTACAATTCCTTGGATGCTCAACTAGCAATCTGATATAAAGAGAAACTGGACAAAATGAATGGCGAAATGCTCTCACCCTATCACTGGGAGAATCTGAATCTGATCACGCTGAACTGGGGCCTCTACGTACCCTCTATGCCAAACTGCATAAGCCCCACGCAGTTCCTGCGTCACCCTTGTTGGGTATCACACTACTCCTTCTGCGGACCCTCTGTTGGCTGGAAAATCCAAATCTCTGCCTCCTGGTCTCACACCCTGGCTCCTGGCTTTTGAAACTCAATTTCCTCAGTGGGAATTCGATCTCCCTCTAAGGCTTGCGCTGCCATTGCGTCAGCTAACGTCTGCCTCTCTCTGGACATTGTTCTTCCCTCTCTGCCTCGTACTCTCTGACCCAGACAACTTCCTTCTTCTGGATACTATCTCTGCCCCTCGCCGCAAGAGATCTCTTCGATCACTCCTCTAGCAACTGCTACGCTGCCCTCTATGAGAAATTCGATCTGCTTCATCTCTCTCTGTGTGTCTTCCAAATGACCCTCAAGATTCCTTCAATAATCTTTTCGTTGGCATTCAACGACCCAGATTAGAAGCTAATCAATGGCTAAGATCATTTCTTCTTGATCCTCGTCTTCTTCTAGAAGTTACACCCACAGTTAGATTAATACCCATTAATTATTTTATTTTCCTAAGTTTAGACTTAGGGTCCCATTAAAAATAATTAATTATTTTAATAAAATTGTCTCCGGGTGGAATTTTTCAAAACGCTTTCTCGGTTCTTTGGAATACATGTGCCCAAGCATCCCTGCAAAATTTGAGGGTTAGAGCACGTCCGATGCTACCAAAAATCAACACTACCTACTGCCTTGAGGCTTGTAGTTGTTTTGTATTTGCTATTTCTATTTTCCATTGACATTGCTACTACCTATGTAACACATTTTGATTTTGATGAATTATTGAGAAAATTGCGGCTTCTTGTCTTTCTCCTATTGGATCATTCATGAATCTGTCACAATTGTATTTGTATGCATAATGTTACTTTGTAAAACTTACATCTAGATGAAGATCTATGTTTGAATCAATGAATTTGTATCATGAATGAGAATTTGTGTAAGAAAAATATATATATATATATATTTTTAATAAAATGATATATAACATGTGTGAAAATTCCAAACATGAAATTCTACTGCAATAACTGATTTATTTATCCTACTTATTTTCCACAATAAGTTATTTACAAAACCCTTTAGTAAACATCAAAATAAATTCTACTGCAGTTGTCACATAATAGCATAGAGAAAAGAACAAAGAAATACAAGCACAAGAATCAATCACATCAACATAGTTATTTTTGGACAATCGTCCCTGGAAAAACCCAATGTGCGAAAACTGGTGCAACAGATGAGGGTTTATTTATTATTCTTTAGCAACAATCTCTTTACAAGGAATGATTTTGCAGGACTTAGAGAAACTTCTGAGAAAACACCTGAGATAATTTTCCTCCTCACTTTGGAGAAATTCTGACACCCCAGAGGTCCTCCAGCCTTTAATGCGTCACCTCTGCGTCATCTCTACGTGAGGATTGTGTGAGAACTGTGTCCCTAGCTGCGCTGTCTCTCAGAGCTCTCCATCGGCGCTATCTCTCTAATGCATTGCGTCACCTCCTCCTCATTCTCTAACTGATGTTGATGCCCTCCTCTTCCTTCACCCTACAACTCTCCCTTTGAAATCAAATTCTTACTCTTTGAGAATCGATTTCCCTCGAGTTACTGAGTATTTGCTCGTTGTGTCTCCAAATGACTCTCAAATCTTCCTTTATACTTTTCCTATTGAGATATCAACGATGGTGATCTAATCTCTAATTAACGACTAAGATTAAATTAGACTTGATCCTCGTCTCTTAGAAGCTTCTCACCCATATTTTCATTTAATACCCATTAATATTTTAATTTTCTTAAGTTTAGACTTAGGAACCTCATTAAAAATATTAATTATTTTAACAAAATACAATCCGAGTGGAATTTCACCAAACGATTTCTGGGTCTTGGAAATCTCATGTGTTCTAGCCCCTTTGTTGATTTGGGGTAGCATCGGATGTGCTCCACCCACGAAAATGGGTGGAGAGGCTAAAGCACATGAGATCTCTAATACCTAGAAATGGTTTGGGCAGATTCTAAACAGTTTGAGAGATATTAAAATAATTAATATTTTTAATGGAGTCCCTAAGTCTAAACTTAGGGAAAGTAAAATATTAATGTGAATTAATATAAAATTGTGTTAGAAGGGTCCAAAAGTCATGGATCAAGCCAGTTAATCTTAGTCGTTGATTGTAAAAATTTTCTGTTTTCCCAACCCGGTTTTCAGTTTCACCTTATTTCTCCCATGTAGTTAAATGCCCATTCCCATAGCCATACATTTAACAGACTGAAAAAATAAATATTGCTGAAAACACAAATTCTGGAAATTTTTCAGAGTGCTGGAAATTGCAGAAATAAAAATCAGCAATTAAAAACAGCCATTAAAACACATTTAAACTCAGTGATTTTTGGTCAACTTGACCCTGGAAAAACCCCCTACAACTCTTGGGGAAAACCAGTTTGAGAGCTCTTCTTTATTTCTGGAAAATGCCTTTTACAGAGAGAAAATTTTTCAGCAAAAAAATCAGCAAAACAGAAATTTTTCCAGCAAGCAAACTTATCTGTTTTTCAGCTAACAGACACTCTGGAAAATGGCTGTACGAGCTGTACGGACCGTACGGATGTACAGACTGTACGGACGTACGGATGTACGGACCGTACGGACTGTACGGACGGTCGTACGGACTTGTACGGACATACCTCGAAATTCGTGTAGAAAATCGCCTCCTCGATATTAGTGCTGAAAATCAATTTTTTCACTGTTTTGCTCACTAAATCTGCCTTTTTCTGCTTGTTCTTTGAGCTGTACGGATTTGCTGAAGTGCTGCCTTGGTATGTGTGCCAAACTGCTGCCTCTTTCTCCTCCTTGTCCAAAAATCTCCTTTGCTCTCTTGCTCTCCTTCTCCCAATCTGCTCATGAAAGAATGAATGATCTTTTCTTCCTTTTCCTCGCTTAACCCAACCCTAAATGACTTTTGGGTGATCCCTAAATCCAATGGCTGAAATAGATTTAGATCAATGGCTGAGATTAAATGCTCATTTAAATCTCACTTTCTATTTTTTAATTCACCCCACTTTAATAAAGACCCACTTAGTCATTTATTTCCAAAGTCACTTTTCCTTTCTAATTTTTCATTGACTTTATAAAAGTCACTTTAAAATTAGACTTAGTAACTTTATCACTTAAAGTCACTTTCAAATTAGATTTAACTTTATAAAAAATTATAAAGTTACTTTAGGAGAAAAATTAAATTCTTTTGGACACTTTTCCCTAGGCCAAAGATCAAAGCCTTAGGGAACCACCTGTCCTCCGGTACCAAATTTTAACACTCCCTCTTACCGAGGAAGGTGTTCCTCACCACACCCATCTTGTCTCTGAAGTAGACATGCTTGCCCCGTGGTAAGGCTTTGGTAAGAATATCTGCAACCTGCTCATCAGTGGAAATATACTCAAGCTTCACAGCTCCCTTCTGAACATAGTCTCTGATGAAATGATATCTGATCCCGATATGCTTTGACCTGTCATGAAATACTGGATTCTCCGTGAGTTTAATGCAACTCTGATTATCACAGTAAATCACTGAAGGTCTCAACGGCTGACCAAATAAGCCAAACAACATCTTGCGAAGCCAGATGGCCTCACAACTAGCTAGACTGGCTGCCATATACTCTGCTTCCGCTGAACTCAGTGCTACTGACTGCTGCTTCCAGCTGAACCATGACACTACTGCTGAACCCAACCCAAAACAACACCCTGAAGTGCTCTTCCTATCAGAAGCACAACCTGCCCAATCAGAATCAGTATATCCTGCCAATCTCACTCCATCTCCCTGCCTGTAGTCCAGACCATAATCCACTGTCCCCTGCAAGTACCGCAAAATGTGTTTTGCAGCCACCCAGTGAACCTTCCTAGGCTCACACATAAACTGACTCATCGTGTTGACTGCAAAACAAATATCTGGTCTAGTGTTGACCAAATACATCAAGGAACCAATCAGCTGCCTGTACAATGTGGGATCCACCAACTCGGAATCCGAAGCATGAAGCTTCTTCCAGTTGGTGATCATCGGTGTCGACATGGGTCTACAATCCTCCATGTGGAATCTGCTAAGGATGTCCACAATATACTTTCCCTGCCCCAGGAAGAAATGCCCCTCCTCCTGCCACACCTCCAAACCCAAAAAGTAATGCATCAAGCCGATGTCCTTCATCTCAAACTCCGCCGCAAGATCTCTCTTGCAGTGCTCTATGAGTCTCTCTGCACCTGTAATGATCAAGTCATCCACATACAGCACCAGAATGAGAGGCTCCTCACCAATCACAATAAAGTAAAGGTTCGGATCTGCTTCACTCTTTGTGAAACCCATCCCCTGCAAGTATGCATCTATCCTGGAGTACCAAGCTCTGGGAGCTTGCTTCAGGCCATAAAGGGCCTTTTTCAATCTTGCACACATGGGACTCCTTCCCATGCACCTCAAAGCCCTGTGGCTGCTCAATGTACACCTCCTCCTGTATGAAGCCATTGAGAAATGCGGTCTTCACATCCATCTGGTGGATCTTCCAACCCATCTCTGCTGCTATCGATATAATGGAGTGGATCGAAGTGTATCGAGCCACGGGAGCGAAGGTCTCCTCATAATCAACTCCCTCTACCTGGGAGAACCCTCTAGCCACAAACCTCGCTTTGAATTTCTCAATGCTGCCATCTGCAGCATGCTTTACCTTGTAAAGCCATCTGGAAGTAACCACGGATTTGCCCTCAGGCCTCGGCACCACCTCCCAAACATCATTCTTCATGATAGAAGAATACTCCTCCTGCATGGCCTCTCTCCAGACCTGCTGGCTAGCTGCCTCCTCATAGCTAGAAGGCTCAGAGTCAAGGAAGCTGGTAACCATCGCCATATAACTACAAAACCTCTCAGGTGGTCTACTCAGAGAATGATCTTGGCAATAGTACCTCTCAGTCAGAATAGCACTGCTGTGGTAAAGATAAAACTGCTGTTTATGAAAAATCAGCTTGCTGGAATTTTCTGAGTGAAAAAATCAGCAGCTGTATTTTTTCCTTTTGCTGTCCCAAACTGCCCTTCAGCACTCAAGCTCTGATACCATGTAAAAATTTTCTGTTTTCCCACCCCGGTTTTCAGTTTCACCTTATTTCTCCCATGTAGTTAAATGCCCATTCCCATAGCCATACATTTAACAGACTGAAAAAATAAATATTGCTGAAAACACAAATTCTGGAAATTTTTCAGAGTGCTGGAAATTGCAGAAATAAAAATCAGCAATTAAAAACAGCCATTAAAACACATTTAAACTCAGTGATTTTTGGTCAACTTGACCCTGGAAAAACCCCCTACAACTCTTGGGGAAAACCAGTTTGAGAGCTCTTCTTTATTTCTGGAAAATGCCTTTTACAGAGAGAAAATTTTTCAGCAAAAAAATCAGCAAAACAGAAATTTTTCCAGCAAGCAAACTTATCTGTTTTTCAGCTAACAGACACTCTGGAAAATGGCTGTACGAGCTGTACGGACCGTACGGACTGTACGGACCGTACAGACTGTACGGACGGCCATACGGACTTGTACGGACAGACCTCGAAATTCGTGCAGAAAATCGCCTCCTCGATATTCGTGCTGAAAATCAATTTTTTCACTGTTTTGCTCACTAAATCTGCTTTTTTCTGCTTGTTCTTTGAGCTGTACGGATTTGCTAAAGTGCTGCCTTGGTATGTGTGCCAAACTGCTGCCTCTTTCTCCTCCTTGTCCAGAAATCTCCTTTGCTCTCTTGCTCTCCTTCTCCCAATCTGCTCATGAAAGAATGAATGATCTTTTCTTCCTTTTCCTCCCTTAACCCAACCCTAAATGACTTTTGGGTGATCCCTAAATCCAATGGCTGAAATAGATTTAGATCAATGACTGAGATTAAATGCTCATTTAAATCTCACTTTCTATTTTTTAATTCACCCCACTTTAATAAAGACCCACTTAGTCATTTATTTCCAGTCACTTTTCCTTTCTAATTTTTCATTGACTTTATAAAAGTCACTTTAAAATTAGACTTAGTAACTTTATCACTTAAAGTCACTTTCAATTAGATTTAACTTTATAAAAAATTATAAAGTTACTTTAGGAGAAAAATTAAATTCTTTTGGACACTTTTCCCTAGGCCAAAGATCAAAGCCTTAGGGAACCACCTGTCCTCCGGTACCAAATTTTAACATTGATTAGGGAATTAATCTTGGCCGATGAATTGTCAATGAGAAAAGTATAAGAGGAGGCTTGAGGTCACTTGGAGAATACACCAAGTTGATCAAGAATTCAATTTTTTGGGGCAGGGCTTGCTGAGGAAATTAGAGGAGTGATCAGAGTTGCAGCTGAGGGGCAGTGAACACAAAAGCAGAGAGGCAGAGAGGGTACCAGGAGCATCAGCGCAGAAGCCGAGAGAGAGGGACGCAGAGCCAGCTAGAGGCCATGCAGAGCGAGTCAGGGCCCACGCAGAGGTATCCAAGAGCTGCGCAGTGCTAGAGAGAGCCAGCATGGGTGACGCAGAGGCTCTAGAGACTGACGCAGGGCGAGTTGGGGTGGCGCTGGGCCAGAGAGGTTGACACAATCCCTAGAGGCAGACGCTGGAGAAGTCGTGGGGCAGATTGGAGCTGAGAGCTATGGGATTGTTCATTTGGGATTTTAGCTAGAATATCTGCCTCTGACTGAGAGGTACTATTGCCAAGATCATTCTCTGTTGGGTGAGCCGGTTTGGCACCCAGATTGTATTTTGAAACTGCTTAATAATAAAACCCTCAGATAGCTGCACTGGTTTTTCCGCATTGGGTTTTTCCGGGGACATTGGTCCAAAAACAACGGTGTCACTTGTGTGCTTGTTTTTACTTCAGTTGATGATCTGTAATGTGTTGAGCATGTACTTGTATTTATTTTCAGTATTTACATGATAAATAACTTGTTAATGAAACAGAACAAGTACGCAGAAATAAATAAAAAAGTACGTGAAGGATTTCTAACAGCTAGACTTAGAAATTCCAACATGGTATAAGAGCGTGGTTGTAGATCACAGGAGAACTGAGGGCATCAACCAAGCAGAGTAGCAGCAACAAAAACTGTTGTCCCAAGTGACAGAGGTTGTTCCTAGCGGAAAAGCAGCAAGGAAGGGGTGATGCAGTGCCTGCGTCATCAAGTTTGAGCCAAGAGAAGGATTAGCGCAGTGGTAGAAAGGAGCAGACCTAACCTATTCAGTGCTCGATCATCCTTCTCAGTTAGGAAGGATTGATGCCCATGGCTAGGAGGTGCGGATTTCGCTGGTTCCAGGATTGTGCAGAGTCTAGAGGCTCTAACCTTCAGTTCGCTGGGGCATAGGAGGCTGTGGAAAAGTTGCGGAGTTACGCTGGTGGGGTACTGTGGTCAGAACAATACCTAACAGAGCAAGACCAAGGAGGAGGGAGTTGTTGCCGAGGATTTCTAGCCAAGAAATCTGGATCAGTGGTGCAACCGCACTAACGATCGGAGTGGGGGCATCTCAACATTGGTAGAGGGGTTTCCAGGAGGGAAATCGAGGCTCAGAGGGAGTCACACCAAGAACTTCCAGAAGGGAAGTAGAGGAGCAGCGAAATGGCAATGAACGGGGTAAGAGACCAGGACAGACTGGACGGAGCCTCAAACTTTGTAGTCTGGAAGGCCAGAATCTTGTCTGTTCTAGATAGGAATCATCTCAAGCACTTTGCCTTGAAGACGATAGCGATCCTAGTTGACCCGGTTGAGAACGACAAGTACGAGGAGGCAATGGCGAGGGCCAAGAGCATCATCCTTGACGGGGTCAAGGACCATGTAGTACCACATATTGCCGAAAAGGAAACGACAAATGTGATGTGGGAGGCCCTGACGAAATTGTATCAGCATACTTCCGTGCAGAGGAAGATGCTACTAGAAAATCAGCTGCGGTCATACTAGATGCAGAAGGGAGAACAGATCGACACCTTCCTCGGTCGATTGAAGGAGATCCGGGATTAGCTGACTTCCATAGGGGCCACGCCGGATCAAGAATTGATGGTGAGGACAGCCTTGAACATAGTCTTAGAAGACTGGGAGGTGTTTGTCCAGAGCATACTGGGCAGGTTGACCCTCCCAGATTGGGAGGAACTGTGGGCGGCTCTTCGCCAAGAAGAGATCAGAACACTGACCAAGGCGGGAAGCAACAACAAGGGCGTCAGAATCAAGGAGGAAGAGGAGGATGCCCTAGCGTCTGAGGGAAAGCAGGAGAAACATAAGAAGAAGGACCTCTCCAAGGTCAAATGCTTCCACTGTGGGGAACTGGGTCACTACGCAGTGTTTGAGGAAGAAGAGCAAGGGAGAGGCTTCCGAGACCAAGGCTGTGCCAGCAAGGGTGGAGAAGGAAGTGGAGGCAAATGATGACTGTGCCATAAGTGCTCACACACCACTTGAGAGGAAGTGGGGAGACATCGAGCTATAGTCAAATGGACTACAGGTGATGAGGGGCAGGATCCTCAAGGTACCCAGCCTCTTGGATTATACCTTGCTACGGGAGCCCCAAAGAAGAGCAGCAGTACTGGCAGATGTCAGTAGAGACAGATGCGAATGGAGCGACAGAGGGAGCTACAGTGCAGGAATCCCAGGACAACGTGAGGCAGTAGTGCGAGGTGCATGGAGTTGTTGTAGCGGCACAGAGGTCGGAGAGGGAGCACTTGTCAACGACAAAAGGAGTTTCAACATCGTGGGTGGCTCTAGCCTGACAGAGATGTCAGAGTTGGGAGATCAGTTACTTCTCAGTAACTGAGTTGCAGTGCAGCAGTTAGCAGTGGCAGTGCTATGGGTAGCATGATGAAGCATGATGAGAGGGGTTGCCGTACGGATGCAGCAGTGGCAGTGGCAGGGCCATGGGTAGCAGTACATGATGCAACAATATAGAGGATGTTGGGCAACAGGCCTAGCATTAGCACTAGGACCGATGTTGGATGATCAGGGTGATGCTCAGTGAAGAGTATTACTAGAGCACATTTATCGTTAAGAGAGAGTGTTGATTTGGGGTAGCATTGGATGTGCTCTAGCCACGAAAATTGGTGGAGAGGCTAAAGCACATGAGATCTCCATTACCCAGAAATGCTTTGGGCAAATTCTAAACAGTTTGGGAGATAATAAAATAATTAATATTTTTAATGGAGTCCCTAAGTCTAAACTTAGGGAAAATAAAATATTAATGTGAATTAATATAAAACTGTGTTAGAAGGGTCCAAAAGTCATGGATCAAGCCTGAGTTAATCTTAGCCATTGATTAGGGACTTAATCACGGCCATTGAATTGTCAACGAGAAAAGTATAAGAGGAGGCTTGAGGGTCACTTGGAGAAGGCACCGAGTTGATCAAGAATTCGATTTTCTGGGGCAGGGCTTGCTGATGAAATCGAAGGAGTGATCAGACTTGCAGCTATGGGGTAGTGAATACAGAAGCAGAGAAGCAGAGAGGGTACTGAGAGCATCAACGCAGAAGCCGAGAGGGGGACGCAGAGCCAACTAGAGGCCACGCAGAGCCAGTCAGGGCCCAGGCAGAGGCAGCCAGGAGCTGCGTAGTGTTGGAGAGAGCCAGCGTGGGTGACGTAAAGGCTCTAGAGGCTGACATAGTGCCTCCAAAGGTTGACGCAGGGCGAGTTGGGTTGACGCTGGGCCAGAGAGGCTGACGTAGTCCCTAGAGGCAGATGTTGGAGATTTCGTGGGGTAGATTGGAGCTGAGAGCTGTGAGATTGTTCATCCAGGGTTTTAGGCGGAATATCTGTCTCCGACTGAGAGGTACTACTGCCGAGATCATTCTCTATTGGGTGAGCCGGTTTGGCACCCAGATTGTATTCTGAAACTGCTTAATAATAAAACCCTTAGATAGCTGCACCAGTTTTCCTGCATTGGGTTTTTCCGGGGACATTAGTCCAAAAACAACGGTGTCACTTATGTGCTTGTGTTTTCCTTTAGTTGATGATCTGTAATGTGTTGAGCATGTACTTGTATTTATTTTCAGTATTTACATGTAAATAACTTGTTAATTAAACATCACAAGTAGGTAGAAATAAATCAGAAAGTACATGAAGGATTTCTAACGTTAGACTTAGAAATTCCAACACTCTAGACAAAATTTCCGAGCTAGAGCACATCCGATGCTACTCAAAATCAACACTCCCTCTTAGCGAGGAATGTGCTCTAGCAATACTTCCCAGTAGAAGTATCACACTGGTCCACGACATCGGTCCTCTGCGCTGCTGATGCTCGATCTGCTGCCCTTCATCCATTGCGCTGCTGCAACCTGTACTGCTGCCCATGACACTGCCATTGTCACTGCTGCATCTGTACTATAACTCCCTCTCAATATGCTGCATCATGCTACCCATAACATTGCCACTGCTAATTGTTGCACTACAACTCCCTGCACTATCCGCTTCTGCTACTGAAACAGACTCTCAATCATCCCCATTTTCTCCCTGAAATAAGCAAAGTTTGTTCTTCCTAGATCCTCAGTGAGAATGTCTGCCACCTATTCTCCTGTTGGAGTGTACCGTAACTGTACTGCCCCTCGCTGGACACAGTCTCTGATAAAGTGACACCTGATGTAAATGTGCTTCGACTGATCGTGAAAAACTAGATTCTCAAAGAGCTTGATTCAACTCTGATTATTGCACAAAATATTGATCGCTTCCATCCTTCTCCTGAGTAGATTCACAAGCAACTTCCTAAGCCATATGGCTTCACACGATGCTGTGCTAGCTGCCATATATTTAGCTTCAATTGAACTCAGAGCTATGGATTTCTGTTTCCTACTACAGCAGGAGGTCATTCCTCATCCAATATTGAAACAATACCCAGTGGTACTTTTCTGATCTACTGAACTTCCAGCCCAATCTGCGTCAGTGAACCCACTCAGCCTAATGTCATTGCCTTGGGTGTACATTAATCCATGCTCGATTTTTCCTTGTACATATCTGAGAACATGCTTGGCTACTGCCCAGTGCGCCCTCTTTGGTTCCACCATGAACTGACTGAGGGTGTTGACAGTGTAACAAATGTCTGGCCTGGTATTGACCAGATACATTAGGGACCCTATGAGCTGCCTGTACAAGGTGGGATCGACTTCTTTATCTTCAGACGCATCAATCTTCTTCCAATTGGTAATCATTGGAGTAGCCATAGGTCTACAGATCTGCATTTTGAACCTTTTCAGAATCTCTGTAGCATATCTTCCATGTCCAAGGAAAATTCCACCCTTCTGCTGCCAAACTTTCAACCCCAGAAAATAATTTATCCGTCCCAAATTCTTCATGTCAAATTCTGTAGCTAGGTTTTCCTTGCAATCTTTGATGAGCCTGTTAGAAAAAGGTCATCCACATATAACACCAGAATTAGAGGCTCATTCTCTACAATCAGATAGTAGAGGTTGGGATTTGCGTCACTCTTGATGAATCCTATCTTCTGCAAGTAACCATCAATTCGACCGTACCATGCTCTAGGCACTTGTTTAAACTTTAAGCCCATACAAGGCTTTCTTCAACCTGCACACATGAGATTTCTTCTCATGTGTCCCAAAACCCTCTGGTTGTTCAATGTATACTAATTCTTCTATCACCCCGTTCAAGAACGCAGTCGTGATGTCCATTTGGTGAATCTCCCACCCCATTTGTGCTGCAAGGGATATCACGGATCTCATAGAAGTATACCTGGCTACTGCGGCGAAGGTTTATTCGTAGTCTATTCCTTCCTTCTGTTAGGGTCCCACCCTAACTCCCTTATTTATGTAGTGGGATCGAGTCTTAGTAAGGAGTCAATAAAGCTCATATTAATAATTGTAAGTGGTTAACCCGCAATTAATGACGGGGCCACAGTTAGTTGCAAATGGGCCATGGTATTAGATAGATGGTATTAATAAAACCCATGGTATTGATCCATGGTATTGCATGTATGAGTCATATATAAAGGATAGAGACTCCCTGCGAGGAGCATGGTGTCTTATTTCTGTATCAAGCTCTGCTCTATTGGAGGTTGCCCCCTCGAAGAGGCTAGTGAACATTGCTTTCTGAATAATAAAATATTTGCTGTTGTCTCTCACTATTCTATGTTCTGGGTATCTTTCTTCGCATATTCTGTATTTGGGTATCTTTTGCAGGTTAAGAGCATAACAAGTGGTATCAAAGCACTTTCCAGGGCCAGTGGGATCTCCATTTCTTAGCAATTTTTTTTTTTGGGCTAGAGACGTGTTCCGGCGTCTTTAAACCACGGGATCTGTCGTTGAGCGCATAAACCTGCGGATTTGGGGAGGCATGCACGCAGGAAATACAAGAGGTGGTCACGCTTGTTGGACTCCCTTGTAACCCCTGTGGGTACCCCTTCGAGTAGTAGCGCATTAGACAGAACCGCGTACGGACTGTCTTCCAAGTACCTTCTGGGTATATCGGAAGCCCCTTATCTCCTCTGCAACCTCGCCATAGATAAATCGTTGGTCGTCTTGCTGCTACAGTACACCAAGAACAGCACTCGGAGAGATTACTCACCCGTACGATAGGGTAGTCGGGTTGTACGGCTAAGGGTACGGTTGATCCTCCTTAGTTAGAGCCTTGAAACATTGGGCCGAGTACTACTGTCATACCCTTATGTATATTGCGATCTGTAGCACCTGACACTCCTCGAGACCATAGTTCCCTTTTCTATCTGGGGATCACGCATCATCTCTGCCAGATCCGCTCGTGCAAAGGGGTGCAGCAGCAGCAGACATCAGTCCCGTAGTTCCGAGTTAGCAGACCAGCCATTCCGATCTATTAGATCCATCAGATCCGCAGCAGCAATCTGTTCCGCCGCTTAGAGCTATCTGATCCGCCATTCAGATCTCTCAGATCCACCTGATCTGAGTAGTTGTGTGGGGTTCCTATACCGGGGGGCATGATTTTCGCAGGACTTTTGGTAGCATTGACATTTTGCGGATGTGGCTACTGCAGTATTGCTAAGGAAGGAGTAAAACTTCGTTAGGAGTAACGGAGTTTTAAGAAAAAAAAAAAAAAAAAAATCTCTGGGGCGCTTATTGGTGATCTAGCCCATCAGAATCAGGACGACGAGCTGAGCACAGTGGTACCATTCAATTCTTAGTGAATTTTTTTTTTGGGTGGTCCCAATTTTCAAGAACATCAGATCGGTGTATGGTAGAAACTAGAGCTCAAGCTATGGCTAATGAGAGGATGGACAAACTTGAAGAATCCTTGCAATCCCTCCAAATTCAGCTTGACCGACTAACTAGCATGATCCCGAGCATAATCCTGACGGGCAAGGAGGAAGCCCATGAGGAGGCGTATATTGGCAATGGACACAGTGAGGGTGAGTCTAGCCACTCTCTTCACCTCGGGGGCCCCCACCAACAATCCCGTCCGCGACCTCCCAAGTTGGATATGCATAAATTTGATGGTTCTCACTCGGCAGCATGGATAGCACAAATGGAGCAGTATTTCAATCTGAATAACATCTTAGATAATGAGACTCAGCTTATGGTGGGGAGCATGTACTTGGACAATGAAAGGTGGCAATGGTGGGAATGGCATCAACGTTGCAATGGACCTTTTAGGACTTGGACCTCCTTCAAAAAAGCTCTTACAGAACGCTTTGACCAAGAATCTTCTTTTTTGGGTCGTCTTACTAAGCTCCGACAGACTGGCACAGTGGATGAATATATTACAGCCTTTGAAGCCTTAGCCTTCCGCACTAGGGGTCTCTCAGAGGTGTTCTACACGGAATGTTTTATCAACGATCTTAAAGAAGCCATAAAAGCCCACGTCTTACTACACCACCCTCCCACATGGACAGAGGCTTGTAAGGTAGCTCGTAACGTGGAACGTGCGTTAGCAGCCCAGTATAGTCGCCCAAATTTCACCGCTAAGGGTCGCCCCCCACAGGCTCACAGCACGACTCAAACACTTAAGGTTCAAAAGGTGTCACCTGCAGAAATGGCCGAAAGAAGAAAGCAAGGATTATGTTACTAATGTGATGAAAAATACTCCCCAGGTCATAAATGCAAGGAACCCAAATTTTTTCAAATTGATGCCACTGATTACAGCTCATCGGAGGAAGATCCACCACTGGAGGAACATGAGGCGGTAGAAGAGGACAACCAAAAGGACAATGTCCCTGACGAACCAGTTATTTCGCTGCATGCTTTGGCAGGGATTTCTTCACCTCAAACTCTCAAAATCAGAGGTTTTATTAAACATCGCCCAGTAGTAGTCTTGATTGATAGTGGAAGTACACATAATTTCATCCATCAAAAAGTCGCGGAAGCAGTGCATTGTTTTGTACGAGCAGTTTCTAACTTCCAAGTCCAAATTGCGGATGGGTGCACAATGAAATGTGAAGGCCGCTGTGAAAATGTCAAACTTCAAATGGGGGATTATCAGTTGAAGACCCATATGTTTGCCATACACATGGGAGGGTGCGACATTGTCCTCGGTGCTGAATGGCTTCGCACTCTTGGGCCAATCACAATGGATTTCCAGGATTTATATATGAGTTTTAAGCAGAACAACTCCACACATACCCTCCGTGGACTCCAGGCGTGAGCTCCCTCTATCATCAGCTCGCATAGGATGGAAAAATTGCTAAAAAAGGGCCATCATGGAGTTATAGCTCAATTTAATGCCATCCAGGCAGTCGAAACCAAGTCTCTGCCGATTCATCCTGAGATGCAACAGATTTTAAATAACCATCTGCTAGTCTTTGACAAGCCTCATGAGCTTCCACCCTTGAGAGGGGAACATGATCATAACATCACCTTGGTTCCAGGGGCCCAACCCCCAAATGTGCGCCCATACAGATATCCGTTCACCCAAAAGAATGAAATAGAAAAAATAATCAAGGAACTTTTGGAAGCAGGTGTCATTCGTCCCAGCATTAGTCCTTATTCATCACTGGTGGTCATGGTGCTCAAGAAAGATGGGGAGTGGCGGATGTGTCCAGACTTCAGGGCCCTCAATAAGTTGATAGTCAAAGATAAATTTCCCATCCCGGTGGTTGACGATTTGCTGGATGAACTCAATGGGGCTCAATTCTTCACTAAGCTGGATCTTTGCTCGGGCTACCACCAAATTCGCATGAAGGAAGTCGACATTCCAAAGACTGCTTTCAGAACTCATGAAGGCCATTATGAGTTCCTGGTCATGCCATTCGGTCTTTGTAATGCCCCCTCTACTTTTCAGAGCCTTATGAACCACCTTCTCAAACCATATCTCAGGAAATTTGTCCTTGTCTTCTTCGATGACATCCTCATCTATAGCTGCACTTGGGCCGCACATCTTCAACATGTAGATCTACTCTTGCAACTACTCCGCAAGCATAAATTATTTGTCAAGATGTCCAAGTGTTCGTTTGGCATGGAAGAAGTTGAGTATTTGGGCCACATTGTGGGGCGTGAAGGTGTCAAGGTGGACCCCAAAAAGATCCAGGCAATGCAGGATTGGCCTCAACCTAAGACCTTGAAGAGCTTGAGAGGATTTTTGGGTCTCACAGGCTATTATCGCAAATTTGTCCGCAACTATGGTTGCATAGCGAAGCCCCTCACTCAACTCCTGAAGAAAAATTCATTCTTCTGGAATGAGGATGCACAACAGGCATTTACAGCTCTCAAAAATGCCATGTGTTCCACTCCAGTCTTAGCACTACCTGACTTCACCAAATCTTTTGTCATTGAATGTGATGCTTCGGGTACGGGTATTGGGGTGGTCTTAATGCAGGAAGGGCGACCTTTGGCCTTCACAAGCCAACAACTAAGTGGGAAGAATCTGGGCCAATCTACCTATGAGAAGGAAATGATGGCCATTTTACATGCAGTAGAGACCTGGCGACCTTACTTATTGGGGCGACGTTTCCAAATCCGCACAGACCATCACAGTCTTAAATATTTTTTGGAGCAACGCCTATCCTCCCCACAACAAAATAAATGGCTCGCCAAAATGCTGGGATATGATTATGAGATCATTTACAAGAAAGGGCAAGAAAATAGTGTAGCAGATGCATTATCTCGCCAATTTGAGGAGGGAAGTACCCTGCTAGCAATTTCCCTTCCCATTCCAGAATGGATTGAAGAAGCTCGCAGGGAATGGTTTTCACATCCAGGGCTCTCCCAACTCATTTCTCAATTGCAGGCGGATCCAAATTCCACCAAGGGCTACTTGTGGTAGGATGAGATTCTTCGCTACAGGGACAGAGTAGTAATATCACCAACATCCACCCTCAAAAGTCGCATTTTGGCAGAATTGCACTCATCCCCCATTGCAGGACATTTAGGCTTTCAGAAGACGTATGCTCGCACCAGAAGATCATTTTTTTGGACAGGCATGAAAAAGGACATCCTCACTTTTGTAGCAGAATGCGATGTCTGTCAATGCCACAAAGGGGAGACTGTCAAAGCATGAGGCACATTACAACCGTTGCCCATCCCGACAGCAATATGGACGGAGGTTTCTATGGATTTCATTACAGGTCTTCCAAAGTCAGGAAACAAGTCAGTCATCATGGTGGTTGTGGACAGACTTTCAAAGTATGCTCATTTCTGCGCCCTACCCCACCCGTTTACACCGACTTTGGTCGCTCAATCTTTCATGGATCAGATCTTCAAATTGCATGGCATGCCCACTTCTATTGTGTCCGATCGCGACCCGATCTTCACCAGTAATTTTTGGCAGGAACTCTTCAGGCTACAAGGCACCCAGCTAAAACTCAGTACTTCTTATCATCCACAAACGGATGGTCAAACGGAAGCTGTCAACAAATGTCTGGAAACCTACCTTAGGTGTTTCACTTCAGAAAAGCAACATCTTTGGGTACAATGGTTACCTCTGGCTGAATGGTGGTATAACACCAACTATCATGCCACCACCAAAATGACTCCCTATGAAGCAGTATATGGTCAACTCCCTCCTTCCCCTACTTCTTATATCAAAGGGGGCTCAAAGGTACAAGTAGTGGATCAACTCCTACAAAATCGCGCAACCATGCTCGCCCATCTTAGAGAGAATCTTCATCAAGCTCAAAACCGCATGAAGCAACAGGTAGACCAGCATCACTCAGAGCGCCAATTTCAAGAAGGGGATCAGGTCTTTTTGAGGCTGCAACCATATAAGAAAACATCACTCAAAGACAAGGGTTGTCAGAAACTATCTCCAAAATTCTACGGACCATATCAAGTACTTCAGCGCATTGGAGAAGTTTCCTACAAGCTGGCTTTGCCGCCTACTGCAAAAATCCATCTAGGTTTCCATGTCTCATGCCTCAAGAAAGTGATTGGGAACAATTGCAGAATTCAAACCAGTCTACCTGAATTGGACGAGGAAGGGTCAATCTGGCTCCAACCTGAACAGGTCCTAGACACACGAGAAAGGCATCTGCGTGGCCGCATGATTAGGGAAGTTCTCGTCAAGTGGAAAGACACCTTGCCGGAAGATGCAACTTGGGAACCAGCCACTATTCTTCAGCAGTTTCCGCAGCTTCAGCCTTGAGGACAAGGCTATTCTTAAGGGGGAGGGCATGTTAGGGTCCCACCCTAACCCCCTTATTTATGTAGTGGGATCGAGTCATAGTAAAGAGTCAATAAAGCCCATATTAATAATTGTAAGTGGTTAACCCGCAATTAATGACGGGGCCACAGTTAGTTGCAAATGGGCCATGGTATTAGATAGATGGTATTAATAAAACCCATGGTATTGATCCATGGTATTGCATGTATGAGTCATATATAAAGGATAGAGACTCCGTGCGAGGAGTATGGTGTCTTATTTCTGTATCGAGCTCTGCTCTATTGGAGGTTGCCCCCTCGAAGGGGCCAGTGAACATTGCTTTCTGAATAATAAAATATTTGTTGTTGTCTCTCACTATTCTATGTTCTGGGTATCTTTCTTCGCATATTCTGTATTTGGGTATCTTTCGCAGGTTAAGAGCATAACACCTTCTGAGCATACCCCTTAGCCACGAACCTGGATTTGTATTTTTCCACACTGCCATTTGCAACATATTTGATCTTGTAGATCCATCTTGAACCTACAACTGACCTGTCCTGAGGTTTAGGCACCACTTCCCAGACATCATTGACCATTATGGAACTACATTCCTCCACCATAGCATCTACCCATACTTGATGCTAAACGACCTCCTGAAAGCTAGAGGGTTCTCCAACCTGAGCCACCAAAACTTGGTATCTATCTAGTTGTCTGCGCTCCCTTTTCTCATTCCTAGGAGCTCCAACGAAATCCTCCGCATCCTGTAGTATCTATCAAAGTTCTCGGCTCGTTCTTGCACTAGTAGTGGGTAGATCTATTTGCTCCTCCTCTTGAGACTCCACCTGTTGTGATACCTCTGGATTCTTGTCCATTGGAGAAATACTAGTGCTGATTTCTGCTGGTCGAAGTGGCTGGACCAATGGATCATCTTTTCACTGCTCTTCAGAAGGCATTTCTCGGGATTTCCTAAAAGCTCTGTCCTCCATGAACTTTACATCCATTCGTAGTATGATCTTCCTATTTCTCGGAAGATAGATTGTATATGACTTACCATTCTCGCTATATCCCACAAGATATCCTCTTTCTGCAGTTCGATCCAAATTCTTTCTTTTTTCTTTGGGTATATGGTAGTACGCCAAACTCCCAAATATTCTGAAATGACTTAGCTTAGGCTTCTCGCCGGTGAAGACACTCTCTGGAGTAATCTTACCTAATGCCCTTTGAGGAGTCCCGTTCTGGACATATACCGCTGTGTTGCATGCTTCTTCCCATAGAAATTTGGGCATATCCTGATCATACAACATTGCCCTTGCTGCTTCAACAATAGTCCCGTTCTTCCTCTCTGCTACTACATTCTGCTCTGGATTATATGGAGCTAGCCACTCTCAGTATGCCTTCCCTTGCGCAAAAATTAGTGAAGTCCTTATGAATGTACTCTCCACCATTGTCCGCACAACACTTTTATCCTCTTCCCTGTCAGATTCTCAACCAGAGCCTTAAACTCTTTGAATTGATCAAAATTCCCATCCTTGGTTCTTAGAAAGTAGATCCAAGTCTTCCTAGAATGGTCATCAATGAAGGTGACGAAGTCTTCGACATCACTAAGAGTTTTTGTGGACATGGGTCTGCAGATATCTGAGTGTATCAATCCTAGAACACTCTTAGCGCTACTGTTACTTCCAGAATAAGCCGCTTTGGCGTACTCGCCTAGGGCGCACCCTCTGCATACATTGTCTCATTTGGTACTTAATTCTGGAACTCCTATGACGGTTCTTTTGAGAATTCTTAGAGCCCCATGGTGTAAGTGCCCCATCCTCCTATCCCATAGTTCATTCAAATTTTTTTCTCCACTGTTGCCTACTAGTGCCATTGGAGATTCTAGCTGTAACTTATACAGTTTGTTACTTCTGACTCCATTTTGGGCCTTCTTCTTCCAACTCGGATGTTAGACATATACTTTCTTCCCAATGAAGAAAACATCATAGCCCTTGTTTTGTAACTGAGATATAGAGAGTAAGTTCATCCCCAATCCAGGCCCATGCAGCATGTTGGTAGCTCGAAGTTGATCCCCTGCTTCTGTTTGAAAAACTATAGTACCTCTTCCTAGGGGGTACATTTTGACTTATTTCCCATGGTGATTTGGAAGTTCATATGTTCTTCTTGATATCTCAAGAAACATTCTCTTATTCATGTCATGTGTGCAGAAGCTCCACTATCAATATACCAAACTTCAGAGGAAGTAGAACTTGTCAAGCAAGCGACTTCTTCTTCCAGTCTGAAAGCTAACATGGAATATTCATGATCCATATTCTTCATGCTTTCCTCTTTCTCGAGAGAACTGTGTGAGTCCTTTTGAGTTGTTGGTCCAGCATCATGCTCCCAACTCATTGCAGATTCTCTAATCATGTTGCCTGATCTCAGCTCTAATACCATGTGAAAATTCCAAACACGAAATTCCACTGCAGTAACTGATTTATTTCTCCTACTTATTTTCCACAATAAGTTATTTACAAAACCCTTCAGTAAACATCAAAATAAATTCTATTGGAGTTGTCACATAATAGCATAGAGAAAAGTACATAGAAATACAAGCACAAGAATCAATCACATCAACATAGTTATTTTTGGACAATCATCCCCGGAAAAACCCAATGCGGGAAAACCGGTGCAGCAGATGAGGGTTTATTTATTATTCTTCAGCAACAATCTCTTTACAAGGAATGATTTTGCAAAACATAGAGAAACTTCTGAGAAAACACTTGAGATAATTTTCCTCCTCACTTTGGAGAAATTCTGACACCCCAGAGGCTCTCCAGCCTTCATTGCGTCACCTCTGCGTCATCTCTGCGTGAGGATTGCTTGAGAACTGCATCCCTAACTGCGTTGTCTCTCATAGCTCTCCCTCTGCACTGTCTCTTTGATGCACTATGTCACCTCCTCAGTCTTTGACTGATGCTGATGCCCTCCTCTTCCTTCACCCTGCAACCCTCCCTCTGAAATTGAATTCTTACTCTTTGAGAATCAATTTCCCTCGGGTTACTGAGTATTTCCCTGGTGTGTCTCCAAAAGACTCTCAAGTCTTCCTTTATACCTTTCTTGTTGAAATATCAACGACCGTAATCTAATCTCTAATCAATGGCTAAGATTAAATTAGACTTGATCCTCGTCTCTTAGAAGCTTCTCACCCATATTTTCATTAATACCCATTAATATTTTAATTTTCCTAAGTTTAGACTTAGGAACCTCATTAAAAATATTAATTATTTTAACAAAATACAATCCGGATGGAATTTCACCAAACGATTTCTGGGTCTTGGAGATATCATGTGTTCTAGCCCCTCCGTAAACTTTTGGAGCTAGAGCACATCCAATGCTACCCAAAATCAACAACATGTCCTAATGTGTCTTGTTCCTAGGGGTCAACGTGCCCGTGTTGAACACTCAAATCTACATGTCCTGCATGTCCCCACTCCCTGTGTCAGGTGACTTAGGATTTGGAATCTTGCTAGAATATTCTTTGATGTAATATTCATGAATAGAATTTCTCTCTCATAAGGAAATATTGATTGGGTTCCCCTTGTGGGGTTTTCCCTGGCTTGAAGCCTAATTTCTGGTTTTTCTTGTCTCTTGCTTACTATTCATGTGATCCCTACTACTTTGTTGATGAAATTGTATGGTTGAATTTTTTCATATATAGCTTCTTAATGATTGGAATGCAAAAAGAACACTGAATATATCATTGGATGTAGTTATCAAATTTGAAAAACTATACTAGTCTTGAATGCACTAGAAAATCAACATGGTATTAGAGCTTTGGTGAAGGGAAAGAGTTGTGAGATCACCTTGAAGAAGTATTGAGAGCACCCTGAAGGGTTTGGAAGTCTTCATCTTGTGATTTTCTGATTGGTCATCTTCATTTTCATCATGAATTCCTTCATGAAGGTAGAGACCAAGCTTGAAGGAGCTACTAATTACAGGGCATGGAAGGTCAAAATTGATCTAGTTATTGAAAGGCATAAAGTTTTGGACATTGTTACAAGTAAAGTTACTGAACCAACTGATCAAGCAGTGAAAGAAAAATTTCAAGAAGATGACATCTTGGCAAGAAGCATCATTATAGAATCTATTAGGGATAATCTAATTCCCTATATTCCTGATCATCAAACGTCTAAGGGAATGTATGATGCCATCACTGGTTTGTACACAATTGACATCAGATACCACTTCATCATAGATTGTGTACAACGTGGATCAATTCAGCTACAATATGTTTCCACAGTCAATAGGTTGCAAAATTCTAAGGAAAAGTTTGTCTTCTTTAGGGATAAGTTGGGAGTAGTGGAGACCACCTTTCTTGCTAAGAGGGAGTGTTCATTTTTGTAGCTGGGATAAATTTTCTAGTCTCTATTGGTGTCTATGAGGCTAAGGAGCATAGGAGTATAATTATCTCCAAGACCCAGGAATCCTACTGTAACTAATTGAATCTACTTCACCTAGATCGTAAATTACATTACAAACTTATTTCAGATTTCTTCTTGAAATATTGTAGTAAATTACTAAAGCAGCCTACACCAAATTAAATATGATTCTGAAACATAGAAATTGAGCAAGGAAATACAAAGACATAGGACACCGTTATGTTTGGAAAAATGTCCCCGGAAAAACCCAATGCGGGAAAACTGGTGCAGCAACTCTGAGGGTTTTATTATTGTGCAGGAGAAAAGCTGAGTACAATTCCAGGATGCTCAACTAGCAATCCAATATAGAGAGAATACTGGACAAAATATTGGTGAAATGATATCAGCATGTCATTGGGAGAATCAATGACTGATCCTGCTGAACTGGAGGCCCTGCGTCACCCTCTTTGTGGCCTCTGCACAGAACTGTGTCACTCCCGACAGTTTCTGCGTCACCCCTGTTGTGTATTACGTTGCCCCTCTTCTGGATCCTGTGTTGGATGAGAAAATCGATCTTCTGCCTCTCGAACTCACACCCCGGCTCCCGGCTACTGAAACTCGACTTCCCTTAGCAGGAAACTCGACTTCCCTTAGCAGGAAACTCGACTTCCCCTCAAGGACTGCGCTGCCTCTGTGTCAACACTGCGTGGGCCAGCGTCAGTCTCCCTTTGGACGTCTTTTTGCCCTCCCTCTACCTCATACTCTCTGGAAATTCCTTCTTCTGGATTCTCACTACCCCTCTACTGCAAAAGATCTCTTGAATCGATTTTTCCTCCTGAGAACTTCTCACTTCAGAAAATCGATTTTTTGATCTCTCTTGGTGTATTTCCAAATGACCCCCAAGCCGCTTCTTATATCTTTCTGTTGGACAACCAACGACCTAGATTAATTCCTATTCAAAGGCTCAGATCGTTTTGACTTGATCTTCGTCTTTATCTAGAAGATTCACCCAAAATTAGATTAATACCCATTAATATTTTAATTTTCATAAGTTTACACCTAGGAACTCCATTAAAAATATTAATTATTTTAATAAAATTGTCTCTGGGTGGAATTTCCCAAAACGGTTTCTGGGTTTTTTGGAATGCATGTGCCCAAGTCTCCCTGCAAAATTTGAGGCCTAGAGCACATTCGATGCTACCCCAAATAAACACTCCCTCTTAGCGAGGAATGTGCTCTACCAATATACTGCTATTGCATACTGCTCTGACTTTGAAGCATCGTCATTTGCACTACAGATGTCTGACATGCTGTCCACCAACTACTGCGCTGCCACTGTATCTGTACTGCTGCCTATGACACTGAACTGCCAATGCTACATTTGCACTACAACTCCCTCTCAAATGCTACATCTGCTATGCTGCTAGCACTGCCACTGCTAACACTGCATCTGTACTGCAACTCAGTTGCTAAGAGAAGCAACTAAAAACACCCAAAACTAGACAAGTATCCAGTGGATACACCTCGGTGCTGAAAGCCTGACTGCTGCTAGTCCCATGCTGTCTTCTGAAACCACTACGCTGCTAAAGCTCTGCACTATGCCTCCACGCACTGCTACCTCTCTACTCTAGGCTGCTCATGTTCTGGCGCTACTAACTACTGCATTTGTCGAATCAGCACTCCATGGCACCAACTGAAAACTCCTCCATCCTACTACTACTGATCATGGGCTCCCGTAGCAAGGTGATGATCCAAGAGGTGGGCTCCTCAAGGATCCTTCCCATCTGTAGCTCTATCGAACTACAGTTCTATTTCGGCCCACCTCCCTCTTGGAGGTATCTTGGCCGTCATGGCGAACTCCTCCTCCTGTTCAATTTTTGCGGCTGCAACCTTAGGATCGTGCTTCTCATCCTTGTCCTTTTTCTTCAAAGGATACTGGGATGCATAGTGGCCCATCTGAAACATTTCGCCTTGGAGACGTCCTTCTTTCGCCTCTGTTGCCCCTGTTGTCCCTTCGATGCAAGGGTTGCGTTATCCTCCTCTACTTTAGTCTTCGACCCACTGCTGCTGTTTCTTTTGTCAAGTTTGACCTTGACCAGGTCTCTCCTCAACTCTTGTTTTAGAGCTGCCGTCATCTCATCCCAATTTGGCAATGCTGCTCTGCCCAGGATACTCTGGATAAAGACTTGCCATTCATTCGAGATAGAATTTAGAGCCAGTCTCACTAACTTCAAATCTGAGGTGTATGCCCCGCAGTCGACAACTCATCACGGGTCTCCTTCAACTTTGTGAGGAATGGATCCACACGTTCTCCCTTCTGCATCTGAGCGGATCTCAACTTTTGTTCCAAGTACATCTTCCGTTGCTTAGAAGATCCCTGATACAATGTGGCCAAAGCATCCCACATCTCTTTAGCAGTCCCTCTGCTAGCAACGTGACATACCATATCATCCTTGACTCCATCCAGGATCATCCTCTTGGCCTTCGTCATCTCAACTCTGTACTTCTTCAGCGGATCGGCATTCGTAGGGACAACTACCACACTATCAACATACGCCTTGAGGGCATGCTCATCTAGAAGGAAAGACATTCTAGCCGTCCAAATGTCGTAGTTGGATGCTCCGCCCAACCTATCCTAATTCCTCAAGCCACTGCTTGCCATATCTTCCGAAAACCGTGGAACAACTCCTTCTTTCTCCCTACTACGTAGCTCTTTAAGCTGGCTTACACACTTCCTGATGGCGCTGGTAAGTCTATTGCTCCTTTGTTGCCTAACAAATGAGAAAGACTAATTTCCTTAGCAAGAAATCACTAAGGAAGTATTCCCTCACTATGCGATTTGCTTCCTTCTTCCGACAACTTTTCTACCCAGCACTCAGCTTGCAGAAAACTACGTCCCTCTATCTTTGCGCTGCTTTGCATGGTTTCCTCTGCCTTGGCAAATTCTCAATGCGACAGTCTTACCTCTCTGTCGGCTCACTCAGAGAGAGACACCCACGAAAATATAGCCCTCTTGGCTAGAATTGTGCAATCCCTCAGGGGATTCGAACTGCTGCTTGCTGCAGCAAGTTGGCCCTTGCTTCAGTGCTAGATATGCTCTTCCCTGTTTCACATCAACAACTCTGATACCATGTGAAAATTCCTAGATCTAACAATCTCTGGAATCCTACTGCAACTAGCTGAATCTACTTCACCTAGATCGTAAATTACATTACAAACTTATTTTAGATTTCTTCTTGAAATATTGAAGTAAATTACTGAAGCAGCCTACACCAAATTAAATATGATTCTGAAACATAGAAACTGAGCAAGGAAATACAAACACATAGGACACCATTATTTTTGGACAAATATCCCCGGAAAAACCCAATACGGGAAAATTGGCGCAACAACTTTGAGGGTTTTATTATTATGCAGGAGAAAATTTGAGTACAATTATAGGATGCTCAACTAGCGTTCCAATATAGAGAGAATACTGGACAAAAGATTGGTGAAATGATCTCACCCTGTTACCGGGAGAATCAGTGACTGATCCTGCTGAATTGGAGGTTCTGCGTCACCCTCTGCATGGCCTCTACGCAGAACTGCGTCACTCCCTACAGTTTCTGCATCACCCCTGCTGGTTATTACACTGCCCCTCTTCCAAGTCCTTTGTTGGCTGAGAAAATCGATTTTCTGCCCCCCCAGACTATCACCCTGGCTCCCGAGAACTGAAACTCAACTTCCCCTCAAGGACTGTGCTGCCTCTGTGTCAACACTGTGTGGGCCAATGCTAGTGTCCCTCTGGACGTCTTTCTGTTCTCCCTTTGCCTCGTACTCTCTAGAAATTCCTTCTTCCGGATTCTCACTGCCCCTCTACTGCAAAAGATCTCCTCAATCGATTTTTCCTCCTAAGAACGTCTCACTTCAGAAAATCAATTTCTTGATCTCTCTTGGGGTATTTCCAAATGACCCTTAAGCCCCTTCTTATATCTTCCTGTTGGACACCAACGACCTAGATTAACTCCTAATCAAAGGCTCAAATCATTTTGTCTTGATCTCCGTCTTTATCTAGAATATTCACCCACAATTAGATTTATACCCATTAATATTTTAATTTTACTAAGTTTATACTTAGGAACTCCATTAAAAATATTAATTATTTTAATAAAATCGTCTGTGGGTGGAATTTCCCAAAACGGTTTTTGGGTTCTTTGGAATGCATGTTCCCAAGTCTCCTTGCAAAAGTTGAGGCCTAGAGCACATCCGATGCTACCCCAAATCAACAGTTTGTACACAATCGACATCAGATACCACTTCATCAGAGATTGTGTACAACATGGACCAATTCGACTACAATATGTTTCCACAGGTCAATAGGTTGCAAAATTCTAATGAAGACCTTGGGTAAGGAAAAGTTTGTCTTCTTCATGGATAAGTTGGAAGTTGTTAGGGTTCTATAACTTATAGGATCTCAAGGTAATTGAGTATTGTATCTCAGGAATCTTATTTTGTAAATACTTGTCAATCTGCCAATGATTTCCAAATAAAAGAAAAAATAGAATAAAAAATGAAAAGAGGGTATAAATAAGAAAAAACAAAAAAAAAAAACAAGAATATTGAAAAGAAGAAAAGATTGAACCCCACCAAAAGAAAGAATAATAAAAAAAGGGAATAACACTGAAAGTGTTGCAAGTCTAAATGGCACTACTCATAGATAGTTTGCTTCATCACTGAAAAATAAAAGTTGTGTGCAGCTTGTTCAAAATGCCACAATCACTAGTTTTTAGTTTAATCATACAGTGTAATCATGATTAAACTCCTTTCAATTTCTATAAATTAGATTAGAGAATAAAGATCTACCCAATAGTTTAATCTTGGGTAAATCAGTAGTTAGGTAGAAAATGACATTGATTCAACTGTTTAATGTGGATCAATTGAAAAAATAAGGGATAGGTTAGATAGGTTTTTCATTTTGTATAAAAGAAAATAAAGTGGGTTTGCTAGTCTAAGTGCACCCTAGAGAAAAATAAAAATGTTAGTTTAGCTAAGGGTAGGTACATTAGATTATTGATAGATATTTGCATATGTAATATTTATCCTAAGTTTTAAGGATATGATGAAAAAGGCAAATATTTGCGCCATAGGGATAAAGTACTTTCATATATTTCATCATTTATCTTTATCCTAAGTTCAAAAAGCAAATATTAAAAGCGCATGGTGACAAATCTTGTTTGTCGTATTGAGGTTAAAGTACAACAATTTCAAAGCCTCGGGATCCGCTCCCACTCCTCATCCACCTTCGGCCCCCCCTCTCCATCCTGCCTTTACCACCGGGGGGGGGGGGGGGTCCGAAAAGTTGTTTATCCTGCTAGGCTCCATCCCCTACGTGTCACCATCTCGTGATTTCACACTCCCCGGCCATTCCTTCTCACCGCTTCCTACCCCCTCCGAAACCGCCATCCCCTTGCCCGTTTTATCGCGCCCCACCACGATTTCCTCCACCATTCCCCTTTCGCCATGTTGCATACCCGTTGGCCTATTAAATGTTTTCCCGACGAATAACCGTTCTGCATTAAATTTGATTTTCCTGGGTAACCTTTCGAAATTTAACGGTCCACGCCACCTCCAACGGTTTTCACTCCTCGCTCTTTAAAAATCCTCCCCGAGCATTTCAGCTATCCTTTTCACTGTTAATTCTCGGTTATTCACAGCTTGACTAGACGATTTCCTTTCCCATCAGTCTGTCGAACTGAAACGGATTTGAGTTGTCAGTTTTTTTTCTATTTTCTTTGACAGTTCATTCAACCTCAACTAATTCCCAGTGAGCCACCATTTCTCTTACTGTTATTTTCAGATTGTTATAGTCATGCCACCAAAGACCAAAACCCAAGACAAACCTGTTAACCCTTTCATTCCCCCTTGTGTAGACTTAGATCATCCCTGTTAAATTGGCAACTAGGGCCAAACTCCATGTGGGTCGGCTTATTTATGGCAGTTGATATTTTTATTGGATCCCTCTCGTCGAGAGGTGTAGGATTGATCCAAAGATCATCCGATTCCGATAAGTATTTATGGAGATATGAATTTATTTTGTTTATGTAATTATTATCAAGCCAACCAGCTCTTATGTAGGCTCTAGAAGCCCAGCCGACGTGTCTATTCAACCTCTACGTTTTTAGTATAAATAGATGAGGATTTAATTTCATTTGCACTCATCTCTTGTGATCTCTCTCTCCACGTGTTTGGGTTTTGTGGACAGAGAGATCTAAAGGAGAGTACGTTTCTCTAAAGGCTGATCTAGCCTTACCCTAGCTGCAGTCAATGCTGGAGACTTTCGTGTTAAACGCAGTCATGGTTTGGGCATTATATATATACGGTGGGCATTATATATATACACGCTGGGCACTTAGACATATAAAACGCAGCTTATATATAGCTACAGGGTAAGCCGCAGGAACCACAGTGTATACGATGTCATTCACAGTCTATGCGCTATACATGAAGACATATAAAACGCAGTTTATATATAGCTACAGGGTAAGCCGCAGGAACCACAGTGTATACGATGTCATTCACAGTCTATACGCTATACATGAAGATATATATTCAACGCAGCCCAGGCATATATATATTCAGGCAATATATATATATATATATACGCAGGAAATGGGAATGCAGTCACATATGGTCTCATACGCTCCTACCACAGCAATAGATACATATACGCAGGCACGCAGTCACTCAGTATATATTCAACGCAGCCCAGGCATATAAAATTCAGGCAATATATATATATATATATATATATATATATATATATATATATATACGCAGGAAATGGGAATGCAGTCACATATGGTCTCATAAGCTCCTTCCACAGCAATAGATACATATACGCAGGCACGCAGTCACTCAGGTATATATTCAACGCAGCCCAGGCATATAAATATTCAGGCAATATATATATATATATATATATATATATATACGCAGGAAATGGGAATGCAGTCACATATGGTCTCATACGCTCCTTCCACAGCAATAGATACATATACAGGCACGCAGTCACTCAGGTATATATTCAACGCAGCCCAGGCATATAAATATTCAGGCAATATATATATATATATATATATATATATATATATATATATACGCAGGAAATTGGAATGCAGTCACATATGGTCTCATACGCTGTCCAGAGACTCCTTCCACAGCAATAGATACATATACGTAGACACAAAACTCGGATCGATGAGACAGATCTCAGATAAGAACACTGTATTGGCATAAGGTATGAGCGGTATACATTCTCGGCATAATATATTCCTGTAGCAGTCTCGTATACATTCTCGGCACAATATATTCCTGTAGCAGTCTCGTATACATTCTCGGCATAATATATTCCTGTAGCAGTCTCGTATACATTCTCGGCACAATATATTCCTATAGCAGTCTCGTATACATTCTCGGCACAATATATTCCTGTAGCAGTCTCGTATACATTCTCGGCATAATATATTCCTGTAGCAGTCTCGGTATACATTCTCGGCATAATCATGACAACCTCGACATTACAATGAAGGGTATTCAATCTCAGAAGCAACCGCGGATAAAGGTTTGGATTTGCCTCTAGTAACCTCGACATTCTCTCCAAGCATAACTTTGGTATCGACATATCTTTGATGCAGTAGATCTAGGCGATATTCCTGTAGCAGTCTCGGAATAATGAACAACAACGAAGGTGTTGTCATACGCTTGGTAGCAGTGATGATGGTGATCTCAACATTCGCAGAATAAGGGATTGATGCCTTGGTCAAGAAGGATGTATATACGCAGCTAGGACAGGCCTTCTATATGCTACTCATACGCTGTCCTAAGCCGCAGTAAGGAGGCCTAGAAGAGGCCCTAATCTCAGACTTGCAGGTGCCCTAATCCGCTGTCACAAATACAACTATCTAAGGGAGCTTCTATACATTGCAAATGAAGCCTAGCCGGAACATAAAGGAGACATATATCAGCGTAAAGGAGCAGCATGGAAATGGCTGTAATAACGTGTTAAATACTGCTGTTCTAAGGCATGAATAAGCATAGTGATGGACGCAGCATGGTTGGATGCAGCATGGTGAAGTATGAGGACTGAGAAGTGTGCCTTCAGAACTATCCTGTCATCTTCATGATGAAATATCTCTGATGTCTGATCTCTTATTTTAGCAAGTCAAAGTGTTGACTTCAAATGTATTTGTACCATCTCTCTCTCTGCTGAACTTTGAAGATAAAAGAAGAATTGATCAAGGGTTTCCCCACACATTGTGGGGTTTGTCCCTGGCTCGCGCCATATCTTGTGTCCTCTTGCCTTGGCTTGTCTTCTGCGATTTTATATTTATGTTCTATCTGCAGTTTATTATAATGTTGATGTGATTGCTAACTGTGAAAATTTAAATAAATAGCTCTAGCATAGAACATACCAAATCTTAACAATACCCCTCTGGCCGATAGGGATTACAGGATTAACGAAGCCCAATGTGACTATGATTTTCTTGAGTCATATTGTTGGTTAGAAGATAAACATGCAGATAAGACTGATGAAATTGGGCTCTGGGAGTCCAACCTCCCCCATTACATTTTCCCCTTGACATTCCAAGCCCAAAATTTACCAGGTGTCAAGCATGCTATGTCCCTGCTCAAAGAGCTATCATTGCCCCTACAGGTGACATTCTCTTCACAATTACTGTCGAATCCATTCACCAAATGATGTTGGCTCCCGTTGTGGAAAATACTGCTCCTTTCTCCTTAGAAGCCCTCACCCAGCTTTATCAGAAGTTGGATTTCACCACCAGAGCCAGAATCTTTGAGATCTTCTTGCCCGAGAATGCCCAATTGCCTAAAAAGAATCCTCCATATCCTTCCTCCATCTTCCTTGATCAGGCCAAGAAAATTATATCCATGATTTCCTACATTTTAGGCTATTATTCTGATCAGTGGGTAGATGAGCCCATTTTAGGATTCCTCTCCATATTTTCCACAGATAGCAAGCCCTCCTTGGTGTTCAATTTCAGTCAATTCTTGGCTGATAGTATTCATGAACAATTCATAAAGTTTCCTACAAAACAGGTGTTTAATTACACCTCCATTTTGATTTACATGTTCCTCTACTATTAGTCAGAAAAATTCAGTTTTGCACTGCAGAAGCTTGATGATGCAGGAAATTAGCAACCAATGATCTTTTGGACCTCATTGGTCATGAGAGAACAACAAGAATTCACTTATAAGCAGTTCATTGAAGAGTTTGTTCATCCAGCCATGAACATTCTAAACAATGCAGTACAACCCAGGATCAGTGAGGAAATCAAAGAAATTCTGCACTTGACAGATCAGGCAAAGACTGGGGATTGGTATTTATACCAAAATTATACAGAAATCAGGGTGTATGGTTGTGAATTGGCACCCTATAAACTCCCCAAATACCTCCGAATGAGGATTTTTTCCCTTGAATACATTAGACAGATGCTGAATTCGGATGACATCCACTTTGTAATGGCCAAGAAGAAGTCACAATTCATAATAAATAGACAGGTGGGCCTGTTTGTGTGTAACACAAGAACAATAGGTGAAGAAGTAGTCAAGATACTTAAAGAAATGAAGTTTAGTTTGAGCTTTACATGGTCTTATGACCCCTGCGACATCATTTCAAAGCTCAGAGTAGAGAACAAAAGCAGTCCTTACATTCATACTTCAAGATCAGAAATAGAGCAGTTTGCCAATAAGCTAGAATGGACAGAAAACACTTTGCAGGAAGCTGAAGAACAACTCTTTTCCACTTCCAGTTTGCAGACACCCACTCGGGAAAATCAAGCAAATGACAGAGGGAAGAAGGATCTTCATCTACAACTGGGAGTGAAGCTAAAGAGTTCAGGATCAGCTACAGGAAGAGAACAAAGTTGACTCCTAGAGTAGAATTGGACAAAGAAACTGAGGAGCAGGCTGCCATCATTATCATAGATTCACCACATGCAACCAACAAATTCACAACATCTCCTACTGGACCTTCTTCTTCACAGGGTCACACGAAACTGATCTAGAATCACAGAATGTCCAAACAGAAAAGGAGAAGACAGTTTTTGATAAGTACAAGGAGATTAAGCTCAGAAATGAGATTTTAAAAAATAGTACTTATAATCAATTCTGGAAGCAGACCTCCAGCTCATAGAGTAGGTTGTTGTCAGTGTTTGACACAGAGCATGACAAAATGCAGATGGCCTTTCTTGAGGCCCAAATTCCACAGCCAAAAATCAACAGCAGACTATAAGAGCACTACTTTTGAATTCAACACTAAAGACATACATCCCATTGATTAAATGGAGATGCACAAACAAACTGGTGAAATGATATCCTCCACTTTGACTAACATTGCTATGTCACTATCTAAATTATAGGTTTCATTTGGCAATGTTCAATCACAGTTGAAGATGGAGAAAGTCTCCTCCTTAGCCAAAGATAACAGGATCAAGTCTTTGGAAGACTTGGTGGTTAAGATAGGATATGATCCCAAAGATGTTAATGTTGCTAAGGAGATTATTAAAAAGAACAACTTGGACATTGCAGCCTTGAGAAAACAACTCAAGCTGCCAGCCACAGAGGATCCTTTAACCAAGGACATTGAAGAAATCGAAGCACAGAAAGTAGACATGATGAAGCTGATCATAGAGCAGAATATACAGATTAGGCAAATGGAGGCAGAAATGGAGAAACTGATAAAAGAGAAAGAAGAAAGCGAGAGGATGGGCATTGTCCCCCTGGATGTCATACCCATTTCTCAACTTCCAGCAACATGAAGAACTACTGCAGCTACTTCTTCTACTCAGACTGCAAGTGCTGAACAAGTAACAAAGACACTATAGAACATGTCACTCCAGTCAAAGTAGATTGAGACTTTACAGGGTCAACTTAAAGCTTTAGAAGTGCAAAAGTCCAAAGCTGAAGTTGCTCGGGTTACTGAAATGCAGAAATCCCAGAGACTGTTGGAGAAGTTGCAGAAGGTAGAGAGAGACACTTCAATTGGCCAGACCTTGGCCCAAGCCAAGGAAACCATTTGGATGAATATACTAGACTCTATGAATGAGATTTGGCCTTCTATCCAAATCATATTTGAGTAGAAAGAGTTGATAGAAAAGGCTACAGAAACTATTGTGCAGGGAAGAGAGAAGCTGGGAGAGATGCCCACAGAAGCCTCTAACATAATCAGGTTCTTGAACTCTAAGTCCAAGTATGAGCTTGAAGAAGTAGGGATCAATGATAGAACTACCACCATTCTGGAAGTCAAGAAAGTCTTGACAAAGAGGAACCTTATTGATCAGTTGGAAGAAAGATGTGAAACCTTGGAGCTGCAAGTAAATAGGTTCACTAACAGAATTGAAGCATTGATCCAAAAGGGACTGCCCAACATTTATGTAATAAATGACAAATTAATCACTCAGGAAGACTATATCCTAAAGATGAAAGAAATGGCTAGAAGCAACATCAATTTTAGTGGGATTAAGGGCAGTATGACAACAAAGGCGTTTTTGGAAACCATGTCAAATGATTTCCATGTACAAAATGAGGTAAAACACATTTTTACTGTTAAGCCAACTTTTGCCAAATACACAGAGGTAGATGAAATTTACCGTAGGGTAACAAAATTGACAATACCAAATGAAAAGAGATGGGAAGAATTGGTCGATTTACTGGATTGAAGGATAATTCAGAAACAGTGAAACAATTGCCAGTGTAGCAGCCAACACGACGGTTAGTTCAGCGACGCAAGATAGTTTTGGGTTGACTCAGTAACTGAAACAATGAAAATAGGGCCACCTTTTCCTTTCAGCTGCCTACGTGGCCTATTTGTTTGCCAAGATTAGATCATATTGCTTGTAATTAGGCTAATAATACATTGTTGGTTTGACAACGATTTTGTAAAGGATATTTGTAATTTTCATTATAAATACTTCACTGTTTGAAGTATTAAGGGTTGATTTCCGAATGTAATTTCTTCTGTATATTGTATTTTTCAAAGTACTGGATGTGAAAATTCTATCACTGCAGCAACAAATTTACTTGTCCTGCATATTTTATCATAAGTTATTCATGAAATTACTTCAACAAACATTAAAATAAACACTGCTGTAGATATCATACCGTAATACAGAAACAAACATATGCACATATTGACATAGTTATTTTGGACTAATGTCCCCAAAAAAACCCAATGTGGGAAAACCGGTGCAGCAAAGGAGGATTTTATTATTCAGCAATTTTATTGTACAACAGGGTGCCAAACTGGCTTACCCACAGATAGACAAGCTTCCAACACTTTTCTAAACCCAGTGTAGGCCCTATTGGCCTCTGCTATAGCCTGAAACCCTCTGTTTCATCCTGAAACCCTCTGCGTTAGCCAACTGAGGCTCTACGTAGCCTCCATGGGCTTCTGCGTCACTCCTGCGACCTCTGCGTGGATGATGTAGGCCCTTTTGGCTTTGTGCAGTCTCTGCCGCCTCTGCGTGGCTTCCTCTGGCTCTGTGTCTGCCTCTTCTGCGCTGATCTCCTGTCTCTCTGTTCTGTACTTGCTGCCTCCTAACTGCTCTCCAGACCACTGGTTCAATTTCTCAGCAAACCTCGCTCCCGAAATTGAACTGGCTGGTCTCCCTCCAGTCACTCTTGACAAACCCCAGCTTCTGCAAGTAGCCATCTATTCGACCATACCATGCTCTTGGTGCCTGCTTTAGCCCATAGAAGGCTTTCTTCAGTGTGCATACATGAGACTTCTTCTCATGAGTTTCAAAGCCCTCTGGTTGTTCAATGTATACTTCTTCTATTACCCCGTTTAGAAATGTCGTCTTGACATCCATGTGATGGATCTCCGATCCCATCTGGGCTACAAGAGATATCACAGTCCTAATAGATGTATACCTGGCTACCGGGGCGAAGGTTTCCTCATAGTCAATCCCTTCCTTTTGAGCATACCCCTTAGCCACAAACCTGACCTTGTATTTTTCAATACTGTCGTTCGTAGCATATTTGATCTTGTAGATCCATCTTGAACCTACCACGGATCTGTCTTGAGGCCTTGACACCACCTCCCAAATATCGTTTACCATTATGGAGTTATACTCCTCCACCATCGCATCTAGCCAGACCTGATGCTGAGCTACCTCCTTGAAGCTGGCAGGCTCTCCATCCTGAGCTACTAACGCCTGATACTTGTCTCGCTGTTTTCGCTCCCTTTTATTGTTCCTTGGCTCTCCGATGAAGTTCTCTGCATCACGCAGAATCTGACGAAGTTCCCTGCTGGTTCTTCCTCTGCCAACAGGTGCTTTTGTTCGCTCCTCTTCCTCATCATGAGAATCTTCCTGATCTAAGGAAGGATTCTTCACTTCCATTGGTTGAAGAAGCATGACCAACGGATCCTCTTTCCACTGCTCCTTGGAAGGCATTTCGCGAGATCTTCTGAAAGCTCTGTCCTCCATGAAATTTACATCTCGTCGTACTACTACCTTCCTGCTTCCTGGAAGATAGATCATGTATGCCTTAGCATTCTCGCTATATTCTGCCAGATACCCCTTTTCTGCAGTCTGATCCAACTTCTTCCTCTTTTCTTCGGATATGCGACAATATGCCAAACTCCCAAATATCCTGAAATGACTGACTTCAGGTGTCTTCCCAGTGAAGACTTTTTTTGGAGTAATCTTGCCCAATGCCCAATGAGGAGTCCTATTCTGAACGTAGAAAGTTGTGTTGCATGCTTCTGCCCACAGGAATTTTGGCATATCTTGATCATACAGCATGGCCCTAACTGCTTCTACAATAGTCCTATTTTTCCTTTCTAGCCACCCCATGTTGATTCGAATTGTAGGGAGATTTCCACTCTCTTCTGATGCCCTCCTTAGCGCAATAATCAGTGAAGTCCTTATCAACATATTCTCCACCATTATCTGAGTGCAAGAATTTTATTTTCTTACTTGTCAGATTCTCCATTAGAGCCTTGAACTCCTTGAATCAATAGAAAACCTCATCCTTGGTTTTCAGAAAATAGATCCAAGTTTTCCTCCAGTGGTCACCAATGAAGGTAAGGAAATACTCGACATCGTTGAGAGCTTTAACGGACATAGGTTTGCAGATATCTGGGTGTATCAATCCTACTACACTCTTGGCCCTGTGGTTGCTCCTAGGAAATGCTGCCTTGGCATACTTTCCTAGAGCGCATCCCCTACATACATCATCTCGTTCCGTAATCAGATCCGGAACTCCTGTTAGAGTGCTCTTGAGAATTCTCAGAGCTACATGGTGCAAGTGACCCATCCTTCTGTGCCATAGTTCATTCAAGTCTTTTTCCCCATGACTGCCTATTAGTGCCATTGGAGATTCTAGTTGTAGTTTGTACAACTGATTACTTTTGATCCCGATCTGTACTTTCTTTTTCCAGCTTGGGTGTTTGACGTATACCTTTTCCTTGATGAAGTAGATGTCATAGCCCTTGCCTTGTAGTTGTGACATGGAAAGTAAGTTCATCCCTAATCCTGGCACATGCAGCACATTTGTGGCACAGAACCGCTCTCTCGATTTTGTCTGAAAAACTATGGTACCTTTTCCTATTGGAGTACACTTTGCCTTGTTCCCAATGGTGATCTGAAAGTTCATCTTCTCTTCTTGATATTTTGAGAAACACTCCCTGATTCTCGTGATATGCCACGAGGCTCCACTGTCTATATACCATACTTCTGATGATGCAACACTAGTCATGCATGCCACTTCTTCCAACCTGGAAGCCAACATAGAGAAATCAAAATCTCTCTCTCTTGTGCAATCTTCTGAAAATCCGCATGAGTCCCTTGAGGTGGATGCCTCTGCATCATGGTCTCGACCCATAATTGATTTTCCCTTTTTGCCCCTGATTACTTCCTCTGATACCATGTGAAAATTCTATCACTGTGGTAACTGATTTACTTCTCCTACTTATTTCATCATAAGTTATTCATGAAATTACTTCAACAAACATTAAAATAAATAGTGTTGTAGATATCACACTAATACAAAAACAAACATATGCATACATTGACATAGTTATTTTGGACTAATGTCCCCGGAAAAACCCAATGTGGGAAAACTGGTGTAGCAAGGGAGGATTTTATTATTCAGCAATTTTCTTGTACAACAGGGTGCCAATCTAGCTTACCCACAGATAGACAAACTTCCAGCACTTTTCTAAACGCAGCGTAGGCCCTACTGGCCTCTGCGTCAGCCTGAAACCCTCTGCGTCAGCCTACTGAGGCTCTGCGCAGCTTCCTTGGGCTTCTGCGTCACTCCTGCAGCGTCTGCGTGGATGACGTAGGCCCTTCTGGCTCTGCGCAATCTTTGCTGCCCCTGCGTGGCTTCCTCTGGCTCTGCGTCTGCCTCTTCTGCGGTGATCCCCGTCTCTCTGTTCCGTACTTGCTGCCTCCTGACTGCTCTCCAGACCACTGGTTCAATTTCTCAGCAAACCCTGCTCCAGAAATTGAACTGACTGGTCTCCCTCAATGTGTTCTCCAAGTGCCCCTCAAGCCTCCTCTTATACTTTTCCTATTGACATCTCAACGACTGAGATTAAGTCCCTAATCAACGGCTAAGATTAGATCTGGCTTGATCCATGTCTTTTGGACCATTCTAACACAGATTCATATTAATACACATTAATATTTTATTTTCCCTAAGTTTAAACTTAGGGACTCCATTAAAAATATTAATTATTTTAATATCTCCTGCTCTGCTTAGAATCTGCCCAAACCCTTTTTGGGTATTGGAGATCTATGTGCCCCAACCTCTCCACCAAATTTCGTGGCTAGTGCACATCCGATGCTACCCCAAATCAACACTGGAGCATCAATAATACATGGACCTTTCACAGGATTCATTTGGTGTGCCAAATGGTGATGTGTCTCTTCTGTTTATGTGTTTGAACATTGTTTTCCATTCTCTGTCTTTCTAAAAAAATCTGAATTATTCAACAAAAAATGTGATAAATAGGATTTGTTATTTAGAGCACCCTATTTTGGCTGCTGATAATTTTAATGTTTTCCACTGAAGTCAAATCAAGGAATTCTTAATTGCTCATTGATTTCTACTGAACCTTACACTTCTGCTATTTCACCATCCATTTAATTTCTGAAAATATCCAAATAGTGCAACCTAGCTTGCCCTGTGAGAACTCCTTTAAAAATTGATGCAAAATCCAGTTTTATTTATAGACTCCATAGCCCAATGGAATTATAACATTCAAATCAACCAAGCCAAACCAATCAAAACAAACAAGTACCTTCATAACTAGCCTAAAATTTACATTAAAAACAATGCTAAATTAAACAGAGAGATCCCTCTCTGAAGCTGGCAGGGTTAGATCCCAACTTCCAAAGTGGTTTTGATGTTGTCATATGTGTTTACTCCCACAACCTCAAAAATACAGAACAACAACAGGAGTAGTGGAGAACACATTCCTTGCTAAGAGGGAGTGTTCGTTTTTGTAGTTGGGATAAAGTTTCTAGTCTCTATTGGTGTCTATGAGACTAAGGAGCATAGGAGTATAGTTATCTCCACGACCCAGAAAAAGTTCTCGAGGAAAATATCTTAATTAGATTAATTAGCCTATTTTTAATTATTTTCCTGAGTCTAACTTAGGAAAAGTGGTTAATTAAATAAGATTAATTGAGACAAAATCAAATTTTCCTCTAGTGACTTCTAGAAATAACCATCGATTGAGATTAGATCGTGGCCATTGGTTGCTCAACGAGAGATTATAAGAGGAAATCGATGGGCACTTGGAGATCATATTTGAGACACAAAATTGTAGTGACAACAAGGGCGTAATGATAGCGTGGAGGACACTAGTGGCAAGGTTTTAGCAGAGAAATTGAGGAGAGAATTTTCAGAGAAATTCTTCACCGAGATTCCAGTATTCCGAGAAGAGAAAGAAGGTCGAATTATTTTGCAGAGACAAGGTTGAATCAGGCAGTGCATGTAGCCAATTCAACCAGTGCGAGTAGCCAAAGGCTCGATTTAGTTGCCAGTTGTTGGATATATTTCCAGAGGCAGAGCGAGTGGGTTTATCAGGTTGCTGGAGGCAAGATTATACACAAGATTAATTTTCCTAGAGGCAATGCGAGTTTCTGAGTGGCCAGTTCGTACTCTTTAGTTTGCCAGTGCGAATTTCTGGAGGACGTGTGAATAGCCTAGGAGAGGCTATGTGGATTTGCAAAAG
>CM062809.1:1164519817-1164804784 GCA_031772625.1 Pinus tabuliformis
TTTTGGCAAATCATATAGCATTGTTGTTCCTTACAGATTACAGTTTACTGCGCTGTATATTCTGAATTGGTACTAAGTATGATTTATTTCTTAAATCATGACTGCTGTTTATTGGGAAGTGCCGTACCGTTTATTATTTCATGGCCGTGATTCATGCATATTGTATCGAAGCTCAGATTACTGTCCCTTTTAATGATAAGTGTGTTGCGTGCTTGATTTGGATTGTTGTACATTCATATTTGATTGCTGTTCCATTTACTGCTATTCCATTTTAGATTTGTTGTTCCATTTTACTTTCTGCCGTTCCATTTACTTGCATTTGCTGCTTTGGTGTGAGAGAAGGTCTAAGGCTGTAGTGAGCCTCAGCAGTCGCTGCCTAGCTCCCAGACCTATGGTCCATGCTCTAATTTCCTTTCCATCAATTTCTAGAGGGATGGGTTATTGCTACCGAACCTTCGACTGATGCAATGCTTGGTGTGATTTAGCCTTTTGAAGTAGTTAAGTTGTAGACATGCACCCATTTACTTTGTTGTTCATTTCTATTGATTAATTGCACTAGTTTGCTTTTAAAGAGTTTTCCTAGTTTACTTTCAATGGCAGCTTTAGTTCAAGTTCAATTTCCTTTTGATTGCTTTAAAGGAGGACTGTCAACTGTAGAGAACATTGGTTATTGCTTCCTCGTTCCCAGATTGATTGTCTTGTTCTAGTTTGATTTCAATTGCATCAATATCCAGAGGAATGAGTTATTGCTACTGTATCCTCAATTGATGTTTGCTGAGTGAATAGTTGGATTTCAGAGCATTTGAGTTTATGTTGTTGTTAGATTTCTTTTTCAAGCTTTCATTTACTTTTGCATTTTAAGCACTATACTGCAAAACATTACTCTTGAGTAAATAGCCGCCTCAGACTGAGTACACTCTTGAAATAAAAAGTCGTCCCTGGGTTGATAATTAATGTGAAGGTAATTAGGAGTTCAAAAGACACCTTTTTATCGCTCCACATTTTGGCGCCGTTGCCGGGGAGAGTGTAGCCATTTCTAAAGAGTAGTGTGAATCTGATGAGTGCCTGTTAGGGAAGAGTTGGATCTTAAAAACGGAAGGTAAGAACCTGCGTACGGAGCATGTAAAAGCCCTGCTCCACTGTCCGCTTTCCTAACAGATTTGCTGTTGCTTTCTTGTATAGAAATAGATGTTTGAATTTTTGTGTGAATGACTAGGGAAAAAATAGAAATTTTGAAAAATAAATCACATAATTTCACTCAAGTGGTGATGTAAGCACCACCCATTTCACTAACTAATTGACAGGAATATTGGAAGAAGGAGCTTCGAAGGAACACATGAAGGACATCTTCTGTTATGGTAAGAAACTGCCCAACATTTTTTTTGAATTTCCTGCTCAACTAATTCCACACCTTCACCGCAATAAACCAGTACAACATGCTTACAGTGTTGAACTGCCAAATTTACCCACCCTTCCCACCCATTCTATCTCACATGTGCCATTAGAGAAAACTTACAATGAGATTCAGAGTGTTTCAAATTCAAAAATTGTAGAAGCTATGGAAGAAAATGAGGTTCCTTGTAGGTTGCACCAACAAATCATTTTAAAAGCTCAAGAACTTCATGGTATGATGGGAAATCAAGAAAGTAACGGATATATTGAAGATTGGTTTCACTCCATCACATGTTTGCATCATCACTCCATACTTCAACAATTTTTGAAACCATCTTTTCAAGGGAAGTTGGCTTCTCATACCCTAATTTTTATCAACATGCATTTTTCGAATTTGGGTATGTGCATACATGAGGCCTTATTTCTAACATGGTTCCACTGGAAATACTCTTATACATAAACATATTCGATTCTCAAAGAAGAGTAGGATAGTGGAGAAAATAAAATAAATAAAGAAATAAAACAAACACATTTTTTTTTTATTTTTGTAAAACTAGTTGTTTCTTTTGTTGCAACACGCTATCGAAATCAACATCGGTGATAAATATTTCAATCTATTTGTGTCATAATAGAAATAATAAGTTCTACAAACACTCATTTTCATTTTTATCACCAATTTGAAAAAATGCTTGAATATCATTTTTTTGGCTTGCGGGCTTGATGAACTTTCTGGAAAAACAGTCGGGACAGTCATGTTTTGAGGGACCAAAAGTGAATATTTTTAAAACCTGTTTCTACCCTAGGTAGCCCTTGATGTCTACTTTCTAACCCAATTTGAACCACTCAATTTGGATTTGAAACGAAAAAGTTAGAAACAAAACATTGACAGGGTGTCTAGTGGACAGCTCAGGAACAGAGCTGGGACAGTCAGTTTTTGGAGGCCTAAATGAATGAATTTTTAAAACCTGTTTCTATGGTAGATTCCCCTATGAATCTAGTTTATAATGCAATTGGAATCACTTATTTTTGATATCGTATGGGGAAGTTATGATCAAAATACTGACTGTCTATTGTAAATCAGCACCCTTAAAACTATGTCTTTCTGGCTGTTCCTTACAGTGTTTGACCTATCAATTCTTCTTGTATTCAAAACCTGTTTCTACTGGAGATAACCCTTTGAATTATCTCTCATTTTGCTATGGAATCACTCAATTTCGACGAAAAACAAAGAAGTTGTGATTAAAACACTGTAGGTTAGCATGATTGGCCACTGCTCTCCCGCAGGTGACAAATAAATTTTACTTTGTTATTTTCTCCATGGATTTGTTCTACAGAGTAACTACCTGTTAGTTTTTTTGCATAATTCTTGGATTAGGGGAGCCGTGCACCTCTCTTTCTCCATGATTTAATGTTTTATTGCAGGTAGACACTCGTTTTTTGCAGGTCCTAGGAGAAAAAGAACGTCAATTTATGGATGAGTGATTCTTGAAACAAATTTTAATAAAACAAAGGAATTTCATTCAACTCATTACCCAACGGATTCATAATAGAACAAATGAAGAATTGATTTCGATTTGAAGATTCATGTCTTGTCACTGCTGCCAAAACATTTTTCAAAAAGATCATTTTTTTTACATAATATCATAGCTGTGGTAACTTAATTAAATAAAATGTTGTTTCCTTTCTAATTTCTCTTATATTTTGTGTTTCAGGTGTTGCTTCATTCAAAGTGTAATTCATCCTCAGCATCAATGCCGTGAACAGCTAATTTGTTTTTTTTATTGTCCATTTTGCTGTTCCTTTTCGAATGGAACAACACTTCTGCACTTTCATGTTTTGTTGTTCATTTTCGAATGGAACAACACTTCTGCACTTTCACGTTTTGCTGTTCCTTTTCGAATGGAACAACACTTCTGCGCTTTCACGTTTTGCTGTTCCTTTTCGAATGGAACATCACTTCTGCACTTTCACGTTTTGCTGTTCCTTTTCGAAATGGAACAACACTTCTGCACTTTCACGTTTTGCTGTTCCTTTTCAAACGGAACAACACTTCTGCACTTTCACGTTTTGCTGTTCCTTTTCGAAATGGAACAACACTTCTGCACTTTCACGTTTTGCTGTTCCTTTTCGAAATGGAACAACACTTCTGCACTTTCACGTTTTGCTGTTCCTTTTCGAAATAGAACAACACTTCTGCACTTTCACGTTTTGCTGTTCTTTTTCGAATGGAACAACACTTCTGCACTTTCACGTTTTGCTGTTCCTTTTTGAATGGAACAACACTTCTGTACTTTCACGTTTTGATGTTCCTTTTCGAAAGGGACAGCACTTCGACACTTTTCATTTTTGCTATTCATTTTCCAAAGGAACGGCACTTTTAGTTTTTGCTGTTCCTTTTTCCAAATGAACGACATTTGCATTTTCACACTTTTTGTGTGTGTATTCTTGCTTTTTTTTGTGTGCATTTCCTTTGTTGTTCCCTACAAGGAACACCACTTTTTGACTGTTTTTGTTGTTCATTCAAAAGAGCAACACTTTGGGATTATTTTCGAGAGCAACCCTTCCTTCCTCTTGTGGGATTATTCCTAATTCATCTCAACCACATTTTACTGATTTCACTTTATGGCATGCAGTACACTATTTTTATGAGGACAAGAATTATCGATTCTATTGAAGCGAGTTAATATCATTAATGTTATGATCTTTAACAGGACAGCTCCTTGATGGTAGATTTTTTTCAAAAGGGACACAATTATTTATATACTACTTTACTGCATTGTTTTCTGTTGAACATGATATTGATTGATCATCTTAATACCATGCTGGTTCCATCATCCCTGGTTATCATCTTCTCTGTCTGTAATAAATGAGATTATGGGTATATTTTTTTCTATTGACATCTTCAACTTCTTCCGCCATCCCTGCTCTTAAATAGTACTGAGCCTCCCTCTTTTTATCATAAAAATGTGTAATAATAACAAAATTTTGTTCGCAGATGAAGGATAGGGGGTCTCATTACGAGCCAGCCTACCATGTTCATAAGGCTGTAACAAAGTGACATTCCCATTATGGCCACCACACCAGGGTTATGATCCATTGGATAGCCAAATTATCCATGGAACAGGAGGTCTCATCACGAGCCGGCCTGATCACTTTTGCTACATCCTAGTGAATGGCAGTGTGGTTATCTGGTTACCATGCCAGCACATTGATCTCTTCTGTAGAACAACACTGAAACTCTCTAGTTATAAATTGAGGATTCTGGCTCATATGGGTTAAAAAGCAACCCTGCCGAGGCTATGGACGCCTGCTGGCAGCAGCGGCTCTGCTTATGGTATTGAAGTTATATCTTATCGTCGATTATTATTATAATACCCTTTTCTTATTTTCCTTTTTATCAGAGAAGTTATTCCCTTAATTTTTTCCCTGTTTTGAACCTTTATGCATGAGAAATTGTTTTTAGATCAATCGCATCATTTTCAGCTAGAATGCTGTCAGTCAAGCATCTTTTTGGCATATTGTTGTCCTTTTTCGTTTTGCATAAACTATCATCAATCCAAAGCGTCCTATCTCTCATTCATAACTATCTTTACACACTCTGCTCTCATTATAATCATAACTCTCGTTGTCCTATCATTGATATGTGTACTCTGCTTCATTTACTGATATATTGTTCATTCCATTGCCTTGCCGTCAGCACCACCCCTTTCATATGCTTTATGGTTATGGAACCCATTTTCCAATTGGAGGGGGGAATGTATGCATTATGGGATTGCATGCGATATGATTACTGCACTTTGCCATACCTTGTTGATTTGACAACATATTAGTATTGCATGTATACATAAGTTTTTCTAATTGAAATTTTGCATGCATCTTATTTGTTGCTATTCAAAGCTAACATTATGGATTCAAGAACATTGTATGCAAAATAGTGCTTTGTTTACAGGAGAACAACAAGTATGGGCAAAATTCTATTCGTAGCATGACCACACTATTGCACTTAACAAAAGAGGCTCGCGAACGTGAACAATTCTTCAGACATGGTGTGCTTACTTGGATTCCACCTTTTGCATCACTTTCCACACCAACTCAGCTTCAACAACTGCCAATCCATATATGTCATTTCACATTTTTCTTTTTGGAGGTAAAACTCGAGGTAAAATAGCATAATTTTCTAATTTATTACAAATTTAGGAGAATTTAATGAACATCCATTTTGAGCATTATTTATCATCCTTCATTTCACATCTTTACCACTTCCCCTTTTTCAGCAGCATATCATTTCCGAGTGTGGGGGAGTGTTCCTTCATTTCTTTCTTATGACCACGTCATTCATATTATTTATCATCCATTGCTATTCTTATTCATTCTCAACACCTCCCTTATTCCATGTTGTTTTACACCAAGCATAGAATTCAACAGATAGTAGCTACCACCTCTATTTGTTTTCTAGCATCGCATGAGGGCATGCTAATTTTTCAAAGAGGGGGAGGAATTGCTACACATGATGGATGTTTTCTATTTTCTTTCTCATTTAAGGCATACAATTTCAGTGTAGAAATTGATTTCCATAATATTTTTAAAACTATGAACTCAATTCTTGTGATCTCTAGGAAACACAGACATACTATTAAAATACACATACCTAGATAATTTCAAGATAAATTGGTTCATAAAATTTCGGAAATCATGCACTCTCACCTACAGCCATTTTGTTTATATCTCATGATCCGTGCATCAAAACGATCTGATTTTTGGATCATAAAGGCATTCATATATTATAAATTTACTTACTAAATTTCAACAAAAGCTGGTTTGTAGTTTTTGAGAAAATGGTTAATGAAGTTTGCTGTTACTTATATCATATTTTGTTGCAACTTCATATATACATATAATTGAATGTCAATGTAAAAATTGTTATGCCTTCATCAAGATTACTAAAAGTGAATATTCATTAATTAAGGAAGAATTCATTTGTTCTATCCATTTCATGAGCTGAGATGAACATATTTTTTATCGCTTGGTTAACACATGGGATTTTGTCTTTGGGTTGCATGAAGACATGCAATATATTCAGTTTTCATTGCATGAGGACATGCAACATATTGAGTGTGGGGGTATGTTGGGCCATGAATACGACCACTTTGTAACACTTATTTCATCCATTTTTACTCTTCTCTATTATATCATCTATTATAATTTATCATTTAAATCCATTTTATAAATGATTTATGCTCTCATGGATGAATATTATTTATTCTCTTTTATTTCTAATAAATTGATGATTATGCGTGATTTTATCAATGATAGTTTTAATAAATTAGTTGTAACATTATTCACCATTTTTAGCCTCCAAGATAATTTCCAGATTGAAGACTTGATCATTAAAAGTGCCAACTCAGAAATTCGCTGGAATAAGAAGTGACGGTTTCGCGGTTGAGATTCTGAGCAAATCAAGCAGAATCTGGAAAATCCGAAACATGGGTTTTGTCCAGAACGGGCCCAATTAACTTTAGCAAAAAATGGTTTGCCCAAATTCGGCTTGTACTGAGAGAAACGCAAGGTTCTTTGAGCACGATTTTCTCAGATTTGTTGTTGCGGCCGTCCTCCAAATCTCAGCTGCAAAGCCAAATTCGTCTTGCTCTTGTTGAAAGCTGGATGGAAATATATCTTCTTGTTTATCAATTGGTTGGAAACAATCTAATTTTGTAATAGAAATCATGTTGTACTTATCTTGATTGTAACTGCTCTCTGATCTCTCTTTATTTAAATCACAACAGAGATCAGAGAGGGGGGTGATTTCAGGGTGATTTCAGGGTGATTTCAGAGGGATTCGAATGATGGAATTGAGGATGAATTAGAGATTCAGAATTGAGGATGGCAGAGAGAATGGATAATGGCTGAGAGATTGAGAGATTTCTTGTTGTAATCCACTGTAACTCTGCTTTGATATTTTAATATAAATCTAGTTGCCAATTCATCTTTGATCCTGAAGTAACCCAGCAGCATCCGCTGGCGGCTAAGGGCCCAGCCTCTGGTGGAGTACGCTGCTGCTGCTGTATTATATCTTTATGCTTCATGTGTGGTTTGATCTCTTTTCTTTTACTCTGTTCAGTAATCTGACGCACTTTACCATTTTACATATCGGCTCTGTTATACTTGATTGAATATTATTGTTACTTACAATAGGGAATGCTATGCATCACATTATTGTTTATTTTGGCAAATCATATAGCATTGTTGTTCCTTACAGATTACAAGTTAACTGCGCTGTATATTCCTGAATTGGTACTAACGTATGATTTATTCTTAAATCATGACTGATGTTTATTCGGAAGTGTCGTTCTATTATTTCATGGTCGTGATTCATGCATATTGTATCGAAGCTCAGATTACTGTCCCTTTTAATGATAAGTGTGTTGCGTGCTTGATTTGGATTGTTGTACATTCATATTTGATTGCTGTTCCATTTACTGCTATTCCATTTTAGATTTGCTGTTCCATTTTACTTTCTGCCGTTCCATTTACTTGCATTTGCTGCTTTGGTGTGAGAGAAGGTCTAAGGCTGTAGTGAGCCTCATCAGTCGCTGCCTAGCTCCCAGACCTATGGCCCATGCTCTAATTTCCTTTCCATCAGTTTCTAGATGGATGGGTTATTGCTACCGAACCTTCGACTGATGCAATGCTTGGTGTGATTTAGCCTTTTGAAGTAGTTAAGTTGTAGACATGCACCCATTTACTTTGTTGTTCATTTCTATTGATTAATTGCACTAGTTTGCTTTTAAAGAGTTTTCCTAGTTTACTTTCAATGGCAGCTTTAGTTCAAGTTCAATTTCCTTTTGATTGCTTTAAAGCAGGACTGTCAACTGTAGAGAACATTGGTTATTGCTTCCTCGTTCCCAGATTGATTGTCTTGTTCTAGTTTGATTTCAATTGCATCAATATCCAGAGGAATGAGCTATTGCTACTGTATCCTCAATTGATGTTTGCTGAGTGAATAGTTGGATTTCAGAGCATTTGAGTTTATGTTGTTGTTAGATTTCTTTTTCAAGCTTTCATTTACTTTTGCATTTTAAGCACTATACTGCAAAACATTACTCTTGAGTAAATAGCCGCCTCAGATTGAGTACACTCTTGAAATAAAAAGTCGTCCCTGGGTTGATAATTAATGTGAAGGTAATTAGGAGTTCAAAAGACACCTTTTTATCGCTCCACACCCTCCTCAGCTCCTCACTAGTCTTAGACCTACCATCTCACTTAATTTCAAGTGCTAAAACACCTACCTACCTCGCCCCATAGAACACCTTGCGTTCCTCACTTGATTTCCCGGACCCAAAGCTGCCTGCTCCATTTGATCCAGCAAAAAACCCAACAAAATCAATCAAAAACTCTAGAGCTACTATACTTAGCCTAAAATGCCTATCTGATCCAGTCCTTTTGACTGAGATCCAAAAGGAGAGAGCCCTCTCCCGACCTGGTAGGGCTAGCTACCAGGTTAAGCGTGGTTTGTGGTTACCCTAGAATTGCCTCCCTTCAGCTTGAGGCCAATCTAGGCCCTAACACTATGCTCTCATCAAATATGACATCACAACTAACTTCAATGTGATATACATCTTTCATATATATTCTATATGCTTTCGATGAGTTACTATACCTAACAAATATGCCCTTCACACTTGAAGGATCCAACTTCTTTCTTTTGTCCTTTGGTATATGCATATACACATGACATCTAAAGATTCAGAGATGATCTACAAATGACTTCTTCCTAGTGAACACTTCTTCCAGAGTCTTCTTGTCTAGAGATCTGTGAGGACATCGATTTTGTATGTACACTGTTGTCTTTATTGCCTCACCCCATAGAAACGTAGGTAGATCTTGATCATGTAACATTGATTTTACTTTTCTGCAATGGACCTGTTCTTTCTTTCTGCAACTCCATTTTGTTTGGGATTGTATGGAACTATCAGCTTCCTCTTAATCCCAGATTCCCTACAATATGTTATAATCTATTTGGATGTATATTCTCCCCCATTATCATATTTTAGTATGTTGATTTTCTTTCTGTAAGGTTCTCCACTTCAGCTTTGAATTCTTGAACTTTAATAAATACTTCATCCTTGGTTTTCATTAAGTAAACCCAAGTCTTTCTTGAGTGATCATCTATGAATGTGACATAATAAAGATGTCCTACAATTTATTTTGGAGTCATAGGGCCACACACATCAAAGTGAATGAGATCCAAGATTTCTTTCAACCGTGAAGCATTGCCTCCAAATGGTCTCTTGGTATTCTTGTCCAATGCACATCCTTTGCAAACACCTTCATGATACTCCTTCAGATTTGGTATCCCATCTACTATGGAATTTAGAGTCGGAAGTATTATGAAATGTAGATGACCAAACCTTCAATGCCAAAGTTCACATGGACTAATCTCAGTGTGAACTAGGGCATGGTCTACGGGAGATATTAATCTGTAGAGCCTTCCTTCTCGGATGCCAATCACTTTTGCTTGTTCTATGCTTGATCCTTTTTCCCATACAACTACTTTATTGTCAATGAAGGTTACTCTATCTCCTTTATCTTCTAAGCTTGAAATAGAAAGTAGATTTTTGTGAAAACCTGGAACAAATCGAATGTTGTTGAGGTAGATGTTTCTTCCATCTTTGAGATTTATGGATGATGATCCAATGCCTTTCACTGGATAGATTTTGTTGTCTCCAAGTTCCACAAAGTATGCAGATTTTCCTTTTGACAAGATCTTTAATTGGTGGGAGTGACCAGTTATGTGCCTTGATGCACCGCTATCAATCACCTAGATGTCTTCGTCTTGGAATGTCCCAGAGAGAACCGAGAAGAGTCCCTTGTCCCTTTCTTTGAGTGATAACTTCTTTGAAGAGAATATGAGACTCCATACTTCTTTGATACCTTTCTTGAGATTCTTGCAATCTTCTTGATGACTTTCTTCATTATAGAGAAGATATTCATGATGCCCTTAGAGAACCAAAGCTTTGATACCATGTTGAGAATTAAATAGGGCAATGTATATGTTAATTCTCTTAATTTAATAACTGTTTGTGTTACATTTTTACTTATTAGCTTTGATCTTCCTTATTCCAATGTGCAATATATCAAATAGCTACCAAAACAATAAGAACAAGGAAACAATATATAGGCTACAATCCAGGGCCAAAACCCCTCCTCTTGAGGGGAAAAGCCAAAAATATATTCTTATCTTTCAATTCACGAATACCATGACCTAGAATCAGACAAATACCCTCCAAGATCAAGTCTTCCTTGGTCTCTTGCTGCAATATTTTCGACCTCCCTCTAACAACCTTCCTCTTGACTCCCGTTGCTTTGACTGGAGTCCTAGGGCTAGTAGGATGCCCCAAGAGACCTTCTCTTTCCTTCCATTCTCTCTTACCTTCAAAATCAAACTTCAGACTATCCCAACGTAGAAACCCTAACTTCACACTTCCAAAAGAATAGTGAGAGACTCAGTCACTTCGACTTCTTCGTCGTCCTCTTCTTCACACTTCCTTCTTTGACTTTCTTCTTCTGCCTTCTTCACATAAAAGATGAGTGAATGAATGATCCAAGTGGAGGACGAGTTCCTCTTATATATAGGCTTCCTCAAGGGTGGACGTGGCTCTTCATGTAGGATGACATGATAGCTCATTAGATCCGCTTGATCTTGGAGGTATTTTGACACTTTCAAGACAATATTTTTTTCCTTACAATATACAATGTGCCCATAGGGTATTCCATATATGAAAATGACTCTTATACCTAAGACAAACCCTATAAGAACTCAATGGGTGCTTGACCTATTAAAAAAAAGAACTTGAGCATGAAACCCATGCTTCAATAATAATAATAATTTCTTTTTCATTTTACATTTACAATAATGCATTTCATACTAATGGAGACGGAACCTAGCTACACATTTTTCAACAATGGTGACACAAGAACACATCATTGATTTGATTATGTTTATGGTCTATTATAAGTTGGTGGCATCGCGTGGAGCCAAGAACATTAAGTTATAGGTTATTTTGTTTCTATTTAAGAGGTCACCTTATATGATTGAATTATGAAGACATTTAATATCCAGATTTCCTTCCCAGATAACTGGTGAATCCAATGAAAGGCCATGTATTCAACAGTTGGAGGTATGTCTATAAAGTGATTCAATTACTTAACTTTTTCTTACGGAAGCCCTGATGAGCTTGTTGAAAAGTGTAACTAGGTTTGGTCTTCATAATGACATGTAAATATGATTTTATGTAATGAGATGTAAATAAAGAAAAATGAAATTATTTTATTGACTTACTTCATGGCTTTCATGAGCAGGGATTTTGTTTTTGAGTCAAGACTCTAATTGAGAGTCTTTAGGATTTATTTGTCATCTAGTAATAAAATGTAAGAGTCATTGTCATGTAAATGAAGTCATGTTATACTTGGAAAAAGGTCAATATTATCTATGTAAAATATCCTTCAAGAACTTGTCACCAAACCTCTTCAATTTGGCCTACAAATGATGAGGAAGTTGCTAGATTAAGTGGGCCTAACTCCATCTATCAAGTCGGCCTAAAGGGAAGCGAAGGAGGTGTATATATAGCCTAACTTGTCCTCCATTTGAAGACAATAACTCGACTCACCTGAGACAAGAAGAAGTGTGAAAGAAGAAAGAGAAGCAACAATATAAAGAAGAGAGAGAAAGAGAAGTACGAAGAAAGAAAAAGGATTTTTCTGGGTAATACGAAATTAAGGATTCTTCTAGGCTAGTGAAAAATACATTCTTTTGGGACAACAAAAATTCTTCTAGGCAGCAGAATCTTCTGGGACAACGAAAATTCTTTTGGGCAGTAGAATCTTTTGGGACATCGAACATTCTTCTGGGTAGCAGAATCTTCTGGACCAGTGCGAAGTCTGTGCAGAAGAATCTTCTGGGAAGTGCAAGGTTAGGGCATCAAGAGAAGGAACCTTCTAGAAGGTTGAAGTAGAGACCTAGAGACCAAGATTCTCTAGGGAAAGCAGAAGGGAAGAAATAAGAAGGATATAGAGACCGAGTTCTCTATAAGGAGCCAAGGAAAAGAGTGCGTGAAAGGAAAAGAAAAGGAAGAGGTGGAGAATCTAGGTTGGTGACAAGGTTCTTGGAAGGATACAAGAGTCAAGGGTATGTGTTATGGTCTTGGTACTTATCAATTGAAGATCTAAGAAGAAGAATTTTGATAAGGTTTTCCTCTCAAGAGGTGAGAGGTTTTGGCCCTGGCTAGAGAAGCCTATATACTATGTCACCTGTCTACTTTATTATTGCATATTGATAATTATCGTGATGAAAGAACACATTAACAAGCTAACAAGAATTTTAATACAAGAATAAGAAAGTAAAAGAGCATCACAAGCAATTATCAAGAAGAGAAATTGTTATCTACTACATGCCCTACATTTCTCAACATGGTATCAGAGCTTAGGTGCTAAAGACAAGAAAGGGAAGTCAAGGCAAGTGAGCACACAAGAGACAAACTTCAAAGAAGGATCAAAGCAAGTCAAAGTACTGCAAGAAAGAAATCTAGATCTTCATCAGTATGAAACCCTAGACCTACATCTACTATATTGAAGGCATCTTCAAGAAGGAAAACAAGAAGAAAGATCGAAAACCATAGAATCTCTTCTAAGATCATCACTCAAAGAATTCGAAGCTCTTCAAATTGAAGGAAGAATAGGACACTCAAGAAGGATCGTGAATCAAGCTCTCTCTCATCAACCTCATAAGAAGCAGATCCTCTCTCAACATCAAGGAGGAAGCACACAACAAACACTCAGGTAAGTCCATGACTACATCTGATAATATTAAAATTTCCTTTTGAAAGGAAAGCAATAAATTGGTTGGGGTTGCAAATTACCTTTCATGGAAGAAAAGGACATGCTGAATCTTGTTGAAAATGAGGTCATGAATTACATCAAAGGATTAGTAACAAAACTTGTGAAGGAATATACTCAAGCACATGCTAAATACATGAAGGGAGAAGTGAGAGCCCAGAGGATTCTTATAGAATCTATAAAAGACTCTCTAATACCATATGTATCAAAGTTGGAAACAACAAAAGCTATATATGAAAAATTGGTAGAGTTGTTTTCGGTAAGTACTGCGGGAGAAGTAATTTCTCTAAGGCAATAACTCTACAAACTAAAGATATCAAAGGAAGATGGAATAGCCTCATACTTTATGAGGATATCAGAAATTCGAGATTAACTACAAGAATTAGGAGAAGTAATGTTTGATAGTGACATGACCACCGTGGTGCTGAATGCACTACCGAAAAAATGGGGTAACTTCACTTCAAGTTTATATGGGAAGAAAGAAACTACTCCATTTAAAGATCTATGATCATTTTGTAAGATCAAAGAAATGAGACTGAAGGTAAAGCTTGATGTTGGACCAAGTGAGCAGAATCAAGCATATGTTGCTACAACAAGAAGGAAAGGAAAATTTGGAAGGTTTGGTCCTCAAAAGAAAAGGAGGAACATGGATAAAGTAAGATGCTATGGATGTCAAGAACTAGGGCACTATAAAAGAGATTTTCCTAAATGTGGTAAGGACAAGAGAAATAGGGAAGAAACCCACATCACCGAAGAAGTGAAAGAACCTAAGTATAAGAAGCCGAAGAATGAAGAAGTAAAATATATCTATTATGAATGAGATGATCTTCCTCACAAGAATGTACTTTTCACTTGTAAATTATAGATAGGATAGAATACATCAACATAGCATCATGATGGAAGCATTAGAAGTAAGAGCTCATGACATGGGAAGAAGAAAGTATGTCTGGGATAAATCTTATTGTTTTGATTAGAATATGAAGCTCTTAGGAAACCTCAGTGATATGTATAGAAATAAATGAAGGTCATCATAGACTAGAGTCGTCGTACAAAATATATAAAGAAAACATCTTCTGGGTGAGGATACGAAACATCTTCGGGTATCTCTAATGGAATTATCATTAGAGGATTCACTAATCAAGAAGGAAAGAAAAAAGTTTTCAATAGGAATTCCATATGAAGTTCCCTCATTCAAATGAAGCTGCTACAGAAAGTCTGAATGACCGAAAGGAAGATGAGGTATGTATGCTTACACATGTTATGGTAGAATTCATATGGTTGTAGACAATATGGATCACTATGGTCAAAGATAAGAAAATAATCTCCTTCGAAAGATTTCAGCAAAGCATAAGTTACACCAGATAAAATTTAACATAATATGTTCTCATATGAATCATGAGGAAGCTTACCATGATCAGGAACTAAGAAGATAGGAAGAGATCGTGATGATATGAAGATAGAAGGCATTCAACATCTAAAGTCCAAGAAATATTTGACTAGAAGATCTCCCAAAAATATGTGAATATTATGATGAAAGTCGGAAAAAGATAGAGACCCTTGACAATGAATATCAGTGGGATATGTGTTAATATGCATGTATGATGATGATACTTAAAGGAAGATGTCATGGCAAAGGTAACCTTGATTTGATATGTTTTTGAAATAATATCTGGATGATCTTATGTAGGTGGACCATATAGAAGGATGTAATGTCTTTCCGAAAATATGGCATGAACGCAGAATAACATTAGGCAAAGACATATGGGAGACTTGATGGATCACTTTCTGATGAGTTGAAGACATGATTGGCTCATGAATAAATGTGATGAATGAGCTGAGCCCTATGTAGAAGTCCCCAAAAGTGAAGACTCCTTAACGAAGAAGAAATTCATGACATCAGAGGAAGATGCTCTTCGAGTAGCTGGTTGTTCCAGAATCTCCACAAGAGAAGTTGTGGAAAGTCCCTAGTTAAGAGGGAGCATGATAAAGAATTTTCTTACTTGGAAATTCCTAAGCAGGAAGCTTAGGTACATTCCTTTAATTTAATATATCTTCCCGTTTGAAAAGGAGAGATAAATATGTTGTTCTATTCTTCACTTGGGAAGGCAGGATGGAGGATTGTGTAATCATTTGGCATTTGATACTCTTTGAGGATGAGATAGGGCATCCAACAACAAGAGTATTCGTGGAGGACTGATATTCTTTGAGGATTGGGGAGTTCAAGATAACAATAGTCCTCATGGAGCATACCCTGAGAGAACCCGGGTGGGGTATGTTCCAAAGAGACAATGATGAGTATGTCTATAAATCATTGGTCTCGTCAACATTGTGCTCTGATCTTGTGGAGATATAAAGTTGTTAGTCAAGGCCTTGCAATATGACAATCTTGGTTGGTATGATGCTACAACAAATGAGTTACAAATCCAAATTCTTCTTAAGGTATTCTTCAAATTGAGAAATTCCAAGGTACCATATGAATACCTCCCTAGTTAAGAGGGAGTGTTGAAAAATGTAACTAGGCTCGTTCTTCACAATGACATGTAAATATTATTTTATGTAATAAGATGTAAATAAAGAAAAATTAAATTTTGTTATTAACTTGCTTCATGGGTTTCATGAGTAGGGATTTTGTTTTTGAGTCAAGGCTCCAATTGAGTCTATAGCATTTATTTGTGATCTAGTCATAAAATGTAAGAGTCATTGTCATGTAAATGAAGTCATGTTACACTTGGAAAAATGTCAATATTATCTATGTAAAGTATCCTCCAAGAACTTGTCACCTAACCTCTTCAAGTCAATGTACAAACGATGAGGAAGATGCTAGATCAAGTCGGCCTAACTCCAACTGTCAAGTCGGCCTAAAGGGCAGCGAAGGAGGTGTATATATAGCCTAACTCGTCCTTCATTTGAAGACAAGGACTCAACTTACTTGAGACAAGAAGACGTGCAAAAGAAGGAAGAGAAGCAACAATACGAAGAATAAAGAGAAATAGAATTACGAAGAAAGAAAAAGGATTCTTTTGGGTAATAAAAAATTAGGGTTTCTTTTGGGCCGGAAAAAAATACATTCTTCTGGGACAATGAAAATCCTTTTGGGCAGAAAAATATTCTGGGACAATGAAAAATTCTTTTGGGCAGCAGAATCTTCTGGGACAACGAAAATTCTTCTGGGTAGCAAAATCTTCTAGGGTAGTGCGAAGTCTAGGCAACAAAATCTTTTGGGAAGTGTGAATTTAGGGCAACAAGAGAAAGAACCTTTTGGGAGGTCGAAGTAGAGACCTAGAGACCGAGTCTCTCTAGGGGAAGCTAGGAAAGACCTAAAGACTGAGATTCTATAGGGAACGCTGAAGGGAAGCAATAAGAAGGATATAAAGACTGAGTTCTCTAGAAGGAGCCAAGGAAAGCAGTGTGAGAAAGGCAGAGAAAAGGAAGAGGCAAAGTATTTAGGTTGGTGACAAGGTTCTTGGAAGGATACAAGAGTCAAGGGTCTGTGTCATGGTCTTGGTACTTATCAATTGAATATCTAAGAAGAATAATTTTGATCGGGTTTTCCTCTCAAGAGGTGAGAGGTTTTTTTGGCCTGATGACTAGATCATACATACATTAGTGTTGTTATTACAATATTGTAATTTGTGATTTTAATATTTGTAATGCAAGGAATAAGGGAGGGACTTATAATTAATGCTTACAATTGTGTTATAGATTGTTAATTGTTGTGAGTTTCTAGGTTAGTTATTTTTAGTAAATTAGATCCACTTCTATTGAATCTAGTTGGTAATCTATTCCTATATATGCAAGCCTTGTTTCATTAATAAACATATAGTGAGATTTATGTTTGGTGTGTAACTATGTTTTTCTCTCTCATTTTAAGTAAATCATGAGGGAGAATTACATGGAATTTACCATCAAATATGAGATAATTATTTGTAGATATTTGGGAAAAAAATAAAAAACGAATGATTTTGTAAGTATTAAAAAAATATGACGATATACTTTTGAGTATTTAGAAAAAAAATAAAATGTTGATATTTTGTTGCGTTGAGAGACAATCAACAGTCCAATATGACAACGATGTTGTAAAAAGTAATGTAATGTTATCTCGACTTGGTCAAATATTTAAAATAACATTAAAATTAAAAAATAATAATTATTTCGCATGGGGACATTTTAATTGGCAATCATTGTGTTATGAAGTATGATGTAAAGCATGAGATTGAAGGATGATAATACTAATAATAATTATTAAGATAAGTTTGAGTTACTCATTTGATGGGTTAACCGATGGTGGTTTACAAGTCCATGATATTGCATAGCCCATGGTATTTGTTATGGTGAAGCCTATTTAAAAGCTTGAGAAAATCCATTATAAAATAAAGAATATTACCTTAGATCCATCTTAACTTTAAACATGATCACTCTGGACTCTTGAAAAATCTAAATTTAAAATAAATCTAAACAAAATCTAAAAATATTTAGAAAGAAATATAAATCTTGATACCTTATGTATAATTTCAAATGATATGCATAAAGTTATTGTTAAAAGGTAATTATTATGCTACAAGTACAATAAAGTGAAAAAGGCATTGTGAAAATATAAATCTAGTTACACAATTTAATTTAATTTTAATAATAGTAAATATATGACACTGAAGGTTAAGGCGTATTAAACCTTAGAGTATACAAATGAAATTATAAAGGTAATTTTAACCTTAAAGTTATAAAAGAATTTATTTTAATTTTTAAGATTATTAAAGATTTTAAAGAAAATTTCAGAAAGATATATTAAGGAATTTATTGAAGGAGTAATTAAGATTTCAAGTATCTGAATGTTTAAATTTAATGAAATTGTTAATTTTAATATTTATTTATTTTAAATAAATGGGTAGGAATTTGTATTATTAAAAAAATATGGTTTTTAGGCCAAAACTTTTACATATTCCAATCTTTTTTGGAGGTTTGAAATTGAGCACATGGGGTTCAATCTAAACCTTCTAACGAGTTCCCATGACAAATTTTTTTTAGACCCTTTCCAACTAAATATTCTCCAAAAAGCTCTGAATATCCAAATGCATTTACATTCCATTATTTATTGTTTCTATTTTGACTTAGACTGACTTCTTGTTTTCCATGGCGAAATGCATTTTCCTTTCCTTCCAACTTGAGTCCAACTTGTGTTTTCTTTTATTTTCGGAATATCATTCTTTGGCATGTGAATATTGGACTCTTCCTCATCTACCTGATCTGCCCAAGAAGATGTTTTTCCTGCAAGAATCCTTGTGGATTCAGAAGGGGATCCACTTTCCACGAGGGTTTGTTGCTTTTCTACTTTTGTTGGATATAGAGGATCTTCATTAGCATTCATTAACTGTTGCTAGATTTCTGGTGTAGCCGATGAAGTTTCTTTGGCTGAAACGACTTCCTTCTTTTCTTCTAGTTCTTTCTTATCTTGAAGCACATCCTCTTTAAATATTGTATAATAAATACCTTGAGCTACTTCCCACCATTTGGGCCTTGGAGTTTATTTATGGTCTTCGTTGTTCCGTAAAAGGTTGGGGAAGTTTTTAATTACATGTCCCATTTCATAACATGCTATACACTATAAAGAGATATTCTCACAGTTGAGCTTTTGGACCCAAACATAGTTTGGAGCTATAAAATTAATCTCTATGGGAAAACCCTTATTGAATTCCATCTCCACACATATTCGGGCATAAGTAGTCTTAAAGAAATTTGTCATTTAAGGACAACAACAGTAAAACTTTCCCAACACATTCCCAATAGAGGAAAGCGATTGAAGATTCCAAAATTGCAAGGGAAGGTTTAGAAGCCTTACCCAAAATGGAGTTGTAGAAATTGATGTCGTTACTTGATCAAAAGTTGGAGTCCAGGGCTACATAAAGAGACTAACACTACCCCAAAACTACAACCTATCTTCACAAATGGCATTCTTGTCCTCTATATTATAAAAAACCACAATGAAAAAACCCTGAGCTACATGGTAAATATTTAATTCATCCAAACAAAATGGGTTTCCAAGTTTCAAAGATCCATTTGTGCAGATTAGCCAGTTGTGGCCAAAACCCGTTAAACCTGCAAATCAGACCTTGCTCCAATTTTTTTTTTTTTTTCACAACTGATAGCTTCCTCATCCAAAAGAAAATTGAGGGAAAGAAGTTCTTGAACCACCAGAAGACCAAAACCAAATTTCAACATGGAACCAAATGAAACCGAAGAAGAGCTTTCTAGATCGACAACCATACCTGCAAAATAGACTAACTTTTTTCGCTAGATCACTAGAGTTCACCATCACATGAGAGATCTATGGAATATTCATGCAAACAAGGTAAATAATGGAAGGATAGGATGAAACCCTAGTTTCCGCAAGGGTTTGCAGATCTTCGTTCATCCTTGAGCTTACGTTTTTTTTCTAAGTATTTCAATTTCATCCTTTGTAGTAATAAAAATCATCTATCTTACTATTTTATTCTTGGCTAATAACTTTTCTTCCTCAGACGTAAGGAAATAGGTTAACTACCCAATACCCAAAGGCATCTGGCGGGAGTGAAAGTATGCTCCCTTATAGACCACCAACGGGTAATTCTAGGTGGCATGATTTTCCTTGAATAACAGTGATGAGTCAACCTGCATTCATGGATAATAGTCAATGATGCTTGTCCTCACTATTGGTTTGACAACTAAGCTATGATAGGTTTCCCACTATTAGAAAATTCATCTATCTTTTTCAAGAGGAAAAGGAAAATTATATAAAAATTGACTTGTCAAATTAAATATTAATTTTAAAGTTGAATATAAATATTTTTTTTTGGGAAATGAATAATATGGAATTAAGGATCTACAACTAACACTGGATGAAAATAAATCCATATCCAAATTCATTGCTACAACTATGTATAGAGAAGTTGTAGACATAATTATGGGTTCATCTTGGATATAAACATTAGGAACTTTCATTTTAAGCATGGAAACGTTTTTGACATCTTCCTATACAAACAAGAAGATAATGTTGTAAGATGTTACAATGATGTTGGATTCAATATCTACTTCATCTTAGAAGTGATCCTCTAAAATAATCTAATTTCACTGCAAAAGATGCAAAAGGAATTTGACATGATTGTTGTTTATAAAAATTAAGAGATTTATTGCCTAAAATATCATAGTAAGAAACTACTTGAACAAATCAATAAGTGAAAGGATAATAAATTTGGTGTTCAAAAGTTAGAATAAGAGAATCAGGCTCTCAACAACTCAATAAGTGGCTATTTAAAAAAGATAAAGAAAATCTAAAGAAGTTTAATTATAGATTGCTTGAACAAACCAAAAGTTTAAAACAAGACCTTAACATTGTTATTGAAAACAGGGTGTTTTGTAGAAGATGAACACCTTTGGTAACCACTCACACAACTAGATCAAAGATCACAACATCAATATTTTTATGTGGTTGATAACCCTATAAGAGGACAACACTCTATGGCCCCAACTTGCGTGGCCAATTGATGAAATTTTATTAATGAAAATAAGTATACATAAGAGAGTTTCTCACAATCCATCATTGGCAATGACCTGCCATGCTCTTTAAATAAAGATTTCAAACAATGAGGTGCTAATCCATATATCAATAACCATTAGTATCAATAAGAATATGAGTAATTGTATCACTCTATGTCTAGAACATATCATGATGATCATAATACAATACAACTATAACATACTAAAGAAGCACACTTTTACCTAATAAACACATTAAACCAAATTGAACTTAACTAGCTCCTAAGTGTCTAAATATCTTAACATCCCCCCCTTGAATAATAACTCGGGATATGATTGAAGAATTATAAGGGTGAAAAAATAGGAGAAGAAAGGATTCATTAGAACATATCCCCCTTTAATGACTTCCTAAGCTCCTAACATAGATTTAAATTTAGAAAAAAATGCTTTTGTAAGAGACTTTGTGAAAATATTTGCAACTTGATCATCTATAAGGAAAAATAACATTTCAATAACTAAATATTAAATGAGCTTCTCAATGAAGTGCATTTGTAGTTTAATGTGTTTTCTATGCTAATGTTGAATTGAACCTTTGATGAACTTGATGGAACTATGATTATTGCACCAAAAGGTGGTCAGATGATGTTGTTGGAATCCAAACTCTAAATGGATCTCTTGAAGCCACAATATTTCTTGAATTTCATTAATTGTTTCTTGATACTCTGCTTCTTACAAGCCTTATAAGTGACAGGTTCATAACCAAGATTGAAAACATAACTTGTAGTAGAATTCTAATCTTCAAGGTTTCTAGCTCAATTTGAATAAGTGAAGCTAACCAACAAAGGACCCCCCCACATGCAAAACTGTAATGTAATGCAATTTGAATTGTACCTTGGATATACCATTTTCATTTTTTATGCTTTCTAATGACTTTCATGGGGTGTTTGCATATACCGAGCAACAAGACTAACATCAAAGGAAATATTAGGATGGTATGAGTCAAATATAAGAGGCCACTAACTAACTGATGGTACAAAGTGGCATCAACTTTGGGTGTAGTGTAGGTGGTATCAAGACTCTAGACCAAAAGGGAGATGGGGTTGGTTCAAAATATTCCATGTGAAATCCATGAAGAAGGCCACATGCATACCTATATTGGGAAATAGAAATTCCCTGGTTTGCAATGATTAGAGGCAAATGAAATAATGCAAATAACCTAAGTTTCTCATTTCAAAAGTCTTCTTAAGGATTTATTTCACATATGTTAAAACTTAAGGGTGATCACAAGTGACGATATGATCATAAACATAAAGGAAAAGGATTATGAGATGACTTCCTTCTTTTTTAGTGTAGACATTAGGGTTAGAATGACATCTAGAAAAGCTAGTGTGGAGAAGAAAACTATCCATTTTTGCATACCAAGCTCAAGGAGCTTATGTAAGACCACAAAGATATTTCTTATGGAAACAAATAAGGATGCAGTCAATTTGAACATAGCTCGAAGGTTGTTCCATGCAGATTTACTCTTGTAAATCCCCATGCAAGAAGGCATATTTAACATCCACTTGATGGACCTTCCATCGATGTGATGCAACAAGTCCTAGAAGAAGGTGGATGGAATTAATTTTGGCGAGAGGGGAAAATGTTTCATTGTAGTCAATTCCTGTAGCTTTAGAGAATCCTTTAGAAACTAATTGGGCCTTATGTCTTTCAAAAATTCCATCTGATGCATACTTAGTTCTATACACTCATTTGCATTTGACAAGTTTTATTCCTTTTGGAATATGGACAAGTACCCAAGTATTATTCTCCATCAAGGAACAATATATTCATTTGTCATTGTTACCCAATCTAGATGTCATGAAAGTTCTGCAAATGGTTTTAGATTAAGATTCTCTGAAACTTGAGCCAAAAGAGAGGAGGCTTACTGGAACTATGAGTGCGTACAATGTTGATATTTAGGATCACCTGCAATATCATCAACTGCTTCTCATGTTGAATGGAACCGTCTGGGAAGTTGTGGTGCTAATGTAGGTTCATAATCAATGGACTCATTTAGAGAAAGGTGAGCAGAAAAAAGTGGATTTTCATTCTCACTATCATCATTTAAGGAAGAAACTAGAATAGTTAAAAAAGGTGGAAAAAATGTTGAAGATGGATTACAAGCTGAAGAGGACACAACCACCAAATTAGGTTCACAGGCCAAGAGATTTTCATTAAATTTAACATCTATACTAATGATTATTTCATTGTAATGAGGTTGAAGAAGTATATAACCTTTTACATCTTTAGAATATCCAACAAAAATACACTTCTTACTTTTAGGCTATAAAGCTTTCTTTTTCTCATGTGAAATGTAATCCCATGCTATACCAAATACATGGAAGTGGCTTACATTTGGATTTATTTCCATCCATGCTTCTTTTGGTGTTTTATTTTTTCAAGCCTTTGTGGGAGTGAAATTTAATATTTAATTTGCAAAATTTATTGCTCCCCACATTAATGAAGATTTAATCCCTTAGATTGAATTATGTAATTAGCCATTTCCTTATGGATGATTCTTTCTTTCAACAATAACATTTTATTGTGGCGTATATGGAATAGTATGTTGCATTTGAATGCCTTGTGCAGTTCAGTAAGTTCTTAATTTGTTGTTGACATATTCACCTCCTCTATCTGTTATTAACCTATGTAGTTGATGCCTAGACTATTTTTATACAAGGGATTTATAGATCAAGAACAAGTAAAAAAACTCCAATCTTTAAGTTTTAAGAAGTAAACTCATGCGCATCAAGAGAAGTCATTAATGGATTTTTTAAAGAAGAAGATAAAATCAGAATAGAAGGTGACATACATGTTGAATATGGATTGAAGGCTTAAGAGGAAACAACCACTGAATTAGGCTCACATGCCAATAAATTTTCATTAAATTTAACATCTCTTTTAATGATTATTTCATTGGAAGGAGGTTGAAGAAGTATATAACATTTTACATCTTTATAATCTCCAACATACTAACACTTCTCACTTTTAGGATATTGTTGTAGCGACTGCAACACCCTCCAAAATTTTGGCCTGCATCCAAATTTTGGAGCCTTCCTTGGTTTTTAACTTGATGGTCGCAAACACTCGAGCTCATCCCATGAGCTCTTGTTGAGTTTTCACACCCTCTTCGCTTGACTGATAAAAAATCGTCTTTTGGCATGTTGATCGCTATGTCATGCTTGCAAGTTTGTTCTACCATTTTGAAGGTTTTTCTTTATGTGTGTGAGTTGTTTTCGCTCTATCGACATCGGTCACACTCAAACACTAAGTTGTAAACACTGTCGCACAAGTGTTGTTAGGGTCGTTCGAAGACATATTTTGACTGTCGCACTTGTCACTCTCAAACTTCGAGTTAGTCTCACTAAGCATATGTTGTCTTTTTAGTTTGAGGTGTCTTGTCGTCGAGTTGTGCTGAGTGTGTGATCACATTGTCATGTCTGCATGAGTACACTTGCTTTCAAACTTAGCCAATTTTCCTGAAAATCTGATCACTGGACAACCCTCCATCAACCGGACCTGATATCAGTGACCTTGCACTACTTCCCAGAACTACGTAGAGCTTGAGGCTATCCTCCAGGCAGCCTAATCAATGAAATTCTAGAAATGAGCCAGTTGATTCACCCCCAGAATTGCGCAGAAGTTGTCCTAGAAGCCGATCCACTTTGTGCTTCCCGCAATATCTCCCATCAATCCTCCCGCTGGTCAACTGAGAAAGAACTCGAGATGTGACCTTGGGCTAAAATGAGCTCTAGAATTACGTAGAGTTTTCCTATCCTTCCCGTCCTTCCTGCTCTGCAACCAGCTTAGAAACTACATAGAGCTGTCCTGTCCTACCCTTCCTTCCACCTCTGCAAACAACCTAGGAATTGCACAGAGCTGTCTTGGCCTGCCAGCCCTTCTTTCCCACTCTGCAAACAACTTAGGAATTATATAGAGCTTTCCTGTCCAACCCTTCTTCCCCTCTTTGCAACTAGTTCAGAAAATGTGTAGAACTGTCTAGGCCCGAACTGTCTCTCAGGATTGCGTATTTTTGACCAGCAACTCCCGCAGCCTGACTTTGTGCTCCTTTGGAACATTGCGTAGATTTTTCTGCCAGTGCCTCTTGCTGCCCACACTGTCCTCCCCAGAGAAATTGCACAGATACCAGTTGGATGGCCTGCCCAATTCTACCTTGAAAAATTGCACAGATTGGCCCAACATCTCCCCAACACCCCGCCTTGCCTTCCTCTTGAAATTGCGTAGTTCTGCCTCCCAACTGGGTTTCTCCTCACAACTGTCACTGCTATCTCAGATTGTGAAAATCTATCTACCAGTGACATCTACATCTGGAACCTTGCATCTCGGCCTATGCTGTGCTCCCGCAGTCTTAGTGCCTTGTCCCTATCCCGGTTACCTACACCGAAATGGAAAATAATGCATCATGGTAGACTAGGGTATTTTTGGAGTTGATTGCGTCTCGTCATGAGTGATTGTAGGAACATGTACATTGATGAAACATGGTGCGATGAAAAATAGGATGGAAAAGAGGCGTGTGCTAGAATACTTGCTCGTGGTTGATCGAACACATGAAGCACATCGAGCAATCGAGCGAAAGGGACACATGCATGCTAATTTGGGGTAGCATCAGATGTGCTCTAGCCTCAAAACTTGGTGGAGAGGCTAAGGCACATGAGATCTCCAATACCAAGAAATGGTTTGGGAAGATTCTAAATAGTTTGAGAGATATTAAAATAATTAATATTTTTAATGGAGTCCTTAAGTCTAAACTTAGGGAAAATAAAATATTAATGTGTATTAATATAAAACTGTGTTAGAATGGTCCAAAAGTCATGGATAAAGCCAAAATTAATCTTAGTTGTTGATTAGGGACTTAATCTTAGCTTTTGAATTTTCAATGAGAAAAGTATAAAAGGAGGCTTGAGGGTCACTTGGAGAACACACCGAGTTGATCAAGATTTTGATTTCCTGGGGCAGGGTTTGCTGAGGAAGTTGAAAGAGTGATCAGAGTTGCAGTTGAGGTGAAGTGAATACAGAAGCAGAGAGGCAGAGATAGTACCATGAGGATCAACATAGAAATCGGGAGAGAGGGATGCAGAGCTAGCTAGAGTTTCACGCAGAGCCAACTAGGGCTCACACAGAGGTAGCCAGGAGCTGCGCAGTGCCTCAGAGAGCCAGTGTGGGTGATACAGAGGGTCTAAGGGATGACGTAGTGCCTCCAGAGGCCGACACAGGGCGATCTAGGGTGACGCTGGGCAGACATTGGGCCAGAAAGGGCTGACGCAGTCCCTAGAGGCTGATGCTGGGGTTTTGCATGGGGCAGATTGGAGCTGGGAGTTGTTAGAGTGTTTATCCGGGGTTTCAGCCATAACATCTATCTCCGACTGAGATGTATTACTACCAAGATTATTCTCTATTGGGTGAGCTAGTTTTGGCACCCAAATTGTATTATGAAGCTGCTTAATAATTAAAATGCTCAGATAGCTGCACTAGTTTTCTCGCATTGGGTTTTTCTGGGGACATTGGTCCAAAAACAATGGTGTCACTTGTGTTCTTGTTTTGTTTCCTTCAGTTGATGATCTGTAATGTGTTGAGCATGTAATTGTATTTATTTTCAATATTTACATGGTAAATAACTTGTTAATTAATCAGAACAAGTAGGCAGAAATAAATCAGAAAGTACATGAAGGGTTTCTAACGGGTTAGACTTATAAATTCCAACATGGTATCAGAGGGTGGTTGCAGATCAAAAGAGAACCGAGGACATCAACCGAGCATAGCAGCAGCGACAGGAAACAACTGTCCCGAGTGACAAAAGTTGTTCCTAGCAGAGAAGTAGCAAGGAAGGGGTGATGCAGTGCCTGCGTCATCAAGTTTGTGCCAGGAAGAGGATCAACGCAGTGGCAGAGGGGAGCATAATCGACCTACACAGTGCCCAACCATCTTTCTCAGTCAGGAAGGATTGATGCCCGTGGCTAGGAGGTGTGGATTTTGCTGGTGTCGGGATTGCACAGAGCCTAGAAGCTCTAACCTTCAGTTTGCTGGGGCTTTGGAGGCTGTGGGTAAGTTGTAGAGTGAAGTTGGTGGGGTATTGTAGTCAAAACATTACCTAACAGGGCAAGACCAAGGAGGAGCGAGTTTCTATTGAGGATTTCTAGCTAAGAAATCCGGATCAGTGGTGCATATGCACTAAGGATTGGAGTGGGGGCATCTCGACATTGGCAGAAGGGTTTCTAGGAGGGAAATCAAGGTTCAGAGGGAGTCACACCAAGAACTTCTAGAAGGGAAATAGAGGAGTAGCGAGATGGCAGTGAACGGGGTAAGAGACTAGGACAGACTGGACGGAGCCTCAAACTTCGTAGTCTGGAAGGCCATAATCTTGTCCGTTCTAGACAAGAATCATGTCAATCACTTCGCCTTGAGGACAATAGTGACCCCAGTCGACCCAACTGAGAACGACAAGTACGAAGAGGCAATGGCGAGGTCTAAGAGCATCATCCTTGACGGGCTCAAGGACCATGTAGTACCACATATTGTTGAAAAGGACACAACAAATGAGATGTGGGAGGCCCTAAAGAAATTGTACCTGCACACTTCTGCGCAGAGAAGGATGCTACTTGAAAATCAGCTATGGTCATACTAGATGCAGGAAGGGGAATATATCGACACCTTCCTTGGTCGGTTGAAGGAGATTTGGGATCAACTGACTTCCATAGGGGCCACAATGGATCAAGAATTGATGGTGAGAACAACCCTGAATGTAGTCTCTGAAGACTGGGAGGTGTTTGTCTAGAGCATACTAGGCAAGGCGACCCTTCCAGATTGGGAGGAAATGTGGGTGGCTCTTCGCCAAGAAGAGATCAGAAGGCTGAGCAAGGCGGGAAGCAGTGGCAAGGGGATCAGAATCAAGAAGGAGGAAGAGGAGGATGCTTCTCTAGCATCAGAGTGAAAGTAGGAGAAACGGAAGAAAAAGGACGTCTCCAAGGTCAAATGCTTCAATGGTGGGGAGCGGGTTCACTATGCGAGTCAGTGTCTGAGGAAGAAGAGCAAAGGAGAGGCTTCTGAGACCAAGGCTGCGCCAGCAAGGGCAGAAAAGGAAGTGGAGACAAATGATGACTGTGCCATGAGTGCTCACACGCCACTTGAGTGGAAGTGGGGAGACATTGAGCTGTAGTCAGACAGACTACAGGCGATGAGGGGCAGAATCCTCGAGGTACCCAGCCTCTTGGATTATATCTTGCTAGAGGAGCCCCGAAGAGGAGTAGTAGTACTGGTGGATGTCAGTAGAGACCAATGTAGATGGAGCGTCAGAGGGAGTTACAATGCAGGATTCCCAGGAGAGCGTGAGGCAGAAATGTGAGATGCAGAGAGTTGTTACAGCAGCGTAGAGGTCAGAGAGGGAGCACTTGTCAGCGACAGAGGGAGTTTCAACATCGAGGGTGTCTCTAGCCTGACAAAGATGTCAGATTTGGGAGAGCAGTTACTTCTCAGTAACTGAGTTGCAGTGCAATAGTTAGCAGTGGCAGTGCTATGGGTAGCAAGATGCAACATGATGAGAGGGATTGCAGTGCAGATGTAGCAGTGGCAGTGGCAGAGCCATGGGTAGCAGCATGGATACAAAGGGAGTTGATGTACAGATGCAACAATGGATATGTTAGGGCCATGGGTAGCAGTACATGATGCAACAGTGTAGAGGATGTTGGGAAACAGGCCTAGCATCAGCACAGGGACCGATGCCAGATGATCAGGGTGATGCTCAGTGAGGAGTATTACTAGAACATAATCCTCCCTAAGAGGGAGTGTTTATTTGGGGTAGCATAGGATGTGATCTAGCCTCGAAACTTGGTGGAGAGGCTAAGGAGCATGAGATCTCCAATACCCAGAAATGGTTTGGGCAGATTCTAAACAATTTTAGAGATATTAAAATAATTAATATTCTTAATGGAGTCCCTAAGTCTAAACTTAGGGAAAATAAAATATTAATGTGTATTAATATAAAACTGTGTTATAATGGTCCAAAAGTCATGGATCAAGCCAGAATTAATCTTAGCTGTTGATTGGGGACTTAATATCGGTTGTTGAATTTTCAATGAGAAAAGTATAAAAGGAGACTTGAGGGTCAGTTGGAGAACACATCGAGTTGATCAAGATTTCGATTTTCTGGGGCAGGGTTTGCTGAGGAAGTTAAAAGAGTGATCAGCGTTGCAACTGAGGGGTAGTGAATACGGAAGTAGAGAGGTAGAGATAGTACCAGGAGGATCAACGCAGAAGTCGGGAGAGAGGGACGCAGAGCCAGCTAGAGGTTCACGTAGAGCTAGCTAGGGCTCATGTAGAGGCAGCCAGGAGCTGCGCAGTGCCTCAGAGAGCCAGCATGGGTGACACAGAGGCTCTAAGGGCTGACATGATGCCTCCATAGGATGATGCTGGGTAGATGCTGGGCCAGAAAGGGCTGACGCAGTCCCTAGAGGCTGATGCTAGGGTTTTTCGTAGGGCAGATTGGAGCTGGGAGTTGTCGGAGTGTTTATCCGAGGTTTCAGCCAGAACATCTATCTCTGAATGAGAGGTACTACTGCTGAGATTATTCTCTGTTGGGTGAGCCGGTTTTGGCACCCAGATTGTATTCTAAAACTGCTTAATAATTAAAACCCTCAGATAGCTGCACCGGTTTTCCCGCATTGGGTTTTTCCAGGGACATTGGTCCAAAAACAACGGTGTCACTTATGTGCTTTTTTTGTTTCCTTCAGTTGATGATCTGTAATGTTTTGAGCATGTACTTGTTTTTATTTTCAGTATTTACATGGTAAATAACTTGTTAATTAATCAGAACAAGTAGGTAGAAATAAATCAGAAAGTACATGAAGGGTTTCTAACGGGTTAGACTTAGAAATTCCAACAATGCACATGCACCATCAAGCAAATACCAAGACCATTGAAGACCCCGAACACTTTTCCATGCAGAGGTGAAGACATGTTACACCGAGAGCATATCATCACTCAACAACACAACAACTCGACACAGACACCATAGTCAGCCTGTACATGTCAGCAGTGTCATGTCGAGTTGTGTCATTAGTTGTCTCGGTCACATCACTACTATGGGACATACTTGTTGTAATCAATGTAATGTAAAGTGGAAGTTCAAGAGACCCACATATGAAATCTAAGAGTCATGTAAAGTCGAAAAGTCATAGCCTCATAGGAAGTCAAATAGTAATGATGGAAGTCGAAGAGTCACAAGGATTAGTTATACCCCCTTGGATATATATACCCCCTCATTGTATGAGCAAAGGACTTTTCACCTTGGATCCTCCCACATAAACTTGAGAGTTTGTAATCTATTTTTTGAGGAGCAAGGAGTGGTTCCAATGTCCCACTACTGGGACTAGTGATGTATGGTGTACATATGTGTCTTGGATCTTTTGCTTAATTCAGAAGCCTGTCTTAGGCCAGCACGTTTTCATGCATGTTTTGTGTCCATTTACAAGACTATTCTTTAAATGTTTGTAATGAATGTTTTCTTAACCTGTACTAAGATAATTGAACTACTTTGGTTATTTTAGTACTCATATTTTTGAAGATGTGTTGTATTGTTTATCACTATTGTCCCGTTTGTGTGGAATACTCTGCTGGACATTAGATAGACCATCTTTGTGTTTTCTTTGTTTTAACGACTGTCACCCCCGTGTGGACTATTCCCTTGGACGGTGTACATGTTTTCCCTTGAAATTTGGCTTTCATGACTGCTGCATCCACTGTGGAATATTCCATTAGATGTTGGACAAACCCTTCTTGTTGTTTACGTGTGTTTCTTCCTAGGTTGGGACTATTCCCTCTCATCAAGAGGCTCACTTTACCTCCCCCCTTTGACAATAAGAGAACCCAGACACAGAGTTACATTACGCACTCACCAGGCACACTCACCTTGCTTTCTTGATGTTACAAGAATAAAACTCTCATATGCTAAACAACAAGAGCTAAGGAAAATATCTAAGAGAATGGAAGTCGGGCCATCATACCAGATGGGGCTCCTACACAAAACGGTGTGAGGTCTAGTTGTGACTTCATACTGGGGAGATCCCCCTAAAGTTGGTGGGTCCAGCACCATCAAAATTTATGGTTCTAGAAGGATGACCGCCATTTGTTTATGGATGAACATCCTCTCAACCCCGCGCATATGTCATCTGGTCAAGGCAGTAACAACAACTCCCTCTCTCTGACGCATAACTTTGATGTTGGTTACGCCTCGCCTCCCAGATCTGAGCAAGAAATATCATATCATCACCTTCGCTCAGTCCGTCCCATCACCCATTAGTTTTCCAATGTTGTTGTACTGATCCCAGGAGTACATAACCTTCCCTCTTTGCAGAGGAAGCAAAAGAATACACCCAATCGAGTGGTAGTCTCGTCTGTTGAAGAAGTAATCCTCGCCACTCTTGAAGAGCTGCCTCAAGTTGTTGAGAACAAAGAGGAACCTCCTTTTTTCTTACAAGGAGTATAAGTTAACAACACACTCTTGGGTTCAAGTTTCGACAGAGGTAGCGGAGGGGAAGGCAGCGAAGGAGGCAGAGGCAGAGATGAACCAAAAGATTCAGAGGCTGAACCGTCTGATTCAAAAGAAGAGGAGGAGTATGAAGAAGAAGAAGACATGGCTGATCAAAATTTGGAATGGATGACCCAGGGCCCATTGGCACTCCACGGTGCCTTGCACAAGATGCCAAGGCACGTAAATAAATTTTTAACAAAATATGACCCTGACAGAGCAGTGAAGGCAGAAGACCATCTAGACACATTCTACCTACATCTGCAGACACTCAAGGTACATTATGATGATGTTGCATGTAGATTTTTTCCATGTACCTTGGATAGAAGAGCAGTTGTATGGTATCACAACATAGGGGATGTTCAAAAGAATTTTCCTTGAAAAATTTGCAGATGAAAAAACCCCCGCCATGTTGTTGAAAGCATTGGGTAGCCTTAAGATGGAGCCAAAAGAGAAAGTGAAAGACTTCAACCAGGGGTTTAAATGTATCCTGAACAATTTCACTGTAGATACTAAACCTCATGACTCCATCATAGTCGACTACTACACATTAACACTGCCAACCAGTATTGCACAGTTCATCACGCGAGTTGCGAAACCAACACTATCTGAAAATTTCTAAGAGGCAATTGATGTGGAGAAAGACTTGCGTGCGATTGGAATCATTATGGATGATGAATCAATGAAGGACTCCAAAGACGCAGGCAAGAAGTCCCAGGCTAGTGTGAGTAAGGTGAAGGAAAAAGAAACAAGTGAAATTCAGACCATTACTCCTATCCTTAAGTCCTTGAAAATTGAAGTAGCAGAACTCAAGCAACGAACAAACGAGACAACAATGAGCAGTAGACCTTTTGGTTTTGCACGCTGAAAGAGTGGGACATCAGGTAGCAGCAGTAGTCACCAGGCTAAATCTGCATAGAGTTCAAATGTTGTGTTCCAAGCAGAACAAATTGGTAAGGATAACATCTGTGATTTTCACCAAGTGCGACACTCAGATAAGACCTGTATAGATTGGGATCGAGTTGTGGGATCCATGGCTTCAATACTGAACGATCATCTTAATGCTAGTGAGCAGGTTCAACCGGAAGATGAAGATGATGAAGAGGATGTTGCATCTGATGAAGCCCCAAGTTCTAGGGACATGGTTAACATGTATCAGTGTCTAAACGTTGTCCAAAAGAAAACAACCACCGAGAAGGAGGTGCCAAAACAAAACGGTCGATATAACTTAAGAATTCAAGGGGCTCATACTATGATTGACGTACTGAAGGTGAAATTCAAGTAAATATTCAAAAAATTTGAACCACCTGTACCCTCAACACAGAAAACAAAAACCAAGTCCGAGAAGACAACTCCAACGAAAGATATGTCAATGAGTAGCTCACTTCAGAACACTCCACCAGACAACACAAACACAAGTCCTCCCCCAAACATCTTGATGAGTCTTCCTGCTTTGGACTACAAAAATTTTGAAGACATGAAGAAGACCCATGCGAATATCTCTCTATATGAACTCACCAAACCCATGGGTTAGCAGGATATTTTGTTGGGCACATTGGAGCAAACCTCCACAAAATGTTGATTTGGGGTAGAATCCGATGTGATCTAGCCATGAAAATTGGTGGAGAGGCTAAAGCATGAGATCTCCAAGACCCAGAAATTCTTTGGGGAAATTCCACCCGGTTAGAGAGATATTAAAATAATTAATATTTTTAATGGAGTTCCTAATTCTAAACTGAGGGAAATTAAAATATTAATGGGTATTAATATAAAATTGGGTGAGAATGTTCTAAATGACATTGATCAAGCCAAATCTAATCTTAGCCATTGATTAAAGACTTAATCTCGGCCATTGAAGACGCAATAGGAAAAGTATAAGAGGAGGCTTGAGGGTCAGTTGGAGATACACTTAGATTGATCAGTCAGTTCAATTTTCTGGAGCGAGGTTTGCTGAGAAAATTCGAACAAGTGATTTGAGTTGCAACGAGGGGCAATGAGTGCATAGTAGAGAGATAGAGGTGGTGCTAGAGGGCCAGCGCAGTGATTTAGGAGGCCACGCAAAGCCAGCAAGACCCACGCAAAAGGTTAGAGAGACTTTCCAGAGGCTAGCAGGGCCTGCGTGGTTGACACAGAAGGCCATAGAGCTGACACAGAGGAGTAGAGGGTTCCAGGGCTACGCAGAGGCTAGCAGGGTATTCTGAGAAACTTTGAACAAGTGATTTGAGTTGTAGCGAGGGGTAGTGTGTGCATAGAAGAGAGGCAGAGATAGTGCCAGAGGGTCAGAGTAGTGATTATGGAGGCTATGCAGAGCCATCAGGAGCCATGCAAAAGGCCAGAGAGACTACACAGAGGTTAGCAGGGCCTGCATGGGTGACGCAGAAGGCTAAAGAGCTGATGCAAAGGAGCAGAGGGTTACAGGGCTACACAGAAGCTAGCAGGGCTGATACAGAGCCTCAGAGAAGTGTTGGAAGGATCTTTGTGGGGTAGACTTGCTAAATATATGCTTCCGAAGAGAGGTATTACTGCCAGATATAAATCTCTATTGGGTGAGCCAATTTGGCACCCTAGTTGTACTCAAGAAAGTTGCTTAATAATAAAACCCTCAAAACTGATGCATCAAGTTTCCCAAGTTGGGTTTTTCCAGGGACGATTGTCCAAAAATAACGGTGTCCCTTGTGTGTTTGTTTGTTATTTCAGCTGATGATCTGTAGATGAGTTGAGATTGCATTTGTGTTTATTTTCAGATTTATATGGTTAAATAAATTGTTAAGGAATAAACAAGTAGGTGCAATAAACCAGATAATGTAGGAAGAATTTCTGACGTGTTAGACTTAGAAATTTCAACATGGTATCAGAGCTTTCCAGATCACAGGAGAGTTGAAGGCACCAGCTAAATAAAAAAATTTGCAGCAAAAAAAGTTGTCCCGAGAGACAGAGATGTTCCTAAGTGGAAGGAAGTAGTGAAGGAGTGACACAGAGGGCTTGCATCATCATTTCGAGCCAAAGAGAGGGCCAACGTAGAGGCAGAGAGAGGTAGAAGAGGCTCATGAAGAGCCACGTCATCCTACTAAGTCAGGTAGGCTTGAGGTAGTTGGCCAGAGGAGCGATTCAGCCTTGCCGGGATTGTGGAGAGCTAAGAGGCTTAGTTTCTTCAGCTGCTGGGGCCTAGGGAGCTATGGGTAGATTATGGATTGGGAAGCTGGTGGGGTGTTGTTGCTGTTGAAGAAGAACAATACCTAATGGGATAGAACCAAGGTAGAGGGAGCCGCTGCCTTCAGGGATTTCTAGCCAAGACATCTAGATCCGAGTTGTAGTTGCAAAGAGGATCAGAGAGGAGTGGATTGACAGTTGGCAGGAGGATTTCCAGGAGGGAAGTCGAGTCTTAGAGGAAGTCCAAGAGAAGAGTGGAGATGGCAATGAACGGACTGAGGGATTAGGACAGGTTGGATGGGGCCTCCAACTTTGTCATCTGGAAGGCCAGGATCCTGTATGTTCTGGATAGTCATCGCATCAAGGGATTCACCTTGAGAACCGTGGCTATCCCAGTCAACCCAGCTAAAAATGAAAGGTATGAGGATGCAATGGCAAAGGAAAAGTGCATATTCCTTGATGGGGTCAAGGATCATGTAATATAGCATATTGCCGAGAAGAACACGACAAAGGAGATGTGGGATACCTTAATGACATTGTATCAAGGCACTTCTGTGTAGAGGAGGATGCTACTGGAGAATCAGTTACGGTTGTATCAGATGCAGAAGGGGGAGCAGATGTAGTATACCTAGGGGGGATAGTATGGGGTACATAGGGAGGTACCCAAGGGAATAAAATAATAATGGGATGGGCCATAGTTAATTGGTAAGCCCTGGTATTAGATATATGGTATTGAGAGAACCATGTTAATGACCCATGGCATTGTATGTATGAGGCCTATATAGAGGCTAGAGACTCCCCATTGAGATATGCCAATGAATATTGTATGGACAAGCATATGGCTTGTGGAGTGTTCTCCTTCCTTAACGAGTGATTGTATGGTGTTACCCTACCTTAAGGGTTTTGATACTAATAAAGAGAAGCATTTTCATGTTATATTATTGGGTCGATCTTGTTATTTTTAGGTATATTTTCTATTGTCATACATTTGTAGGTTAGATCTATTACAAGTGGTATTGGAGCACTTTCTTGGGCAAAGCGGGGAATTTTTTTTATTTTTATTTTTGCAGGAATTTTTTGGGGTGGTGAGTTTGCAGATCAGATCTGTAACTTCTGGTGAAACATTTGAAGAAACAAATTGCAGATCTTGATTCGTTGAAAAAAATACCCAAATTCAAAAACAAATTGGTTGAATCAGAGTCTGGATGAGGGAGATATCACTAATTTAAAAATCAGTTGTGTTGCAGAAATGTTTTGATGAAAATTTGTCGATGGCGAATCTCCAGTTAATTTTGGCCTTTTTTTTTTGGGGGGGGGTATATTGAGAAAATAATTGAATATCTGAGATCCCCTTGAAAAATATCAAAAAACAAATCATTTGAATCGAAGTCCGGATGATGGAGATATCGCTGATTTAAAAATTAGCTCTTTTTTCATAAATTTTTGGTGACATCGGGATAGTTGCAGCGCAAATCTAAACTCAAGAGTGCCTAGATCGGGATTTTTATCACATGAGAAGATGCAGAATGGTTGTTCCATTTCCGAAAACAGGTCATAATAAATATTTTGAGCAATATTGACCGAACTGTGGCCATTGTAAATTTTTCGCCAAGTAAGTGATTTTTTTTCAAAACCCTCTTCATGGCTTCTAGCCAATTTTTTTTTACAGGAAATGATAATGGTCCTACTATTGAAGAATTCATAGACAGAAAAAAGTGGTTATGGCCAAAACATTGGAAAGGTTGCGTATGGAGGGGTTTGCAAGATGAGGCTGCCATATGGTGGAGCTCACTTGACAGCAAGAAGTACAACCTTTCGGATGAAGAATTTGAAAAACTCCTTTTAGACAAATGGTCTCATGCTGGAAAACAAGCTAATGAGAAACATGTGGGGTTATTTTCTATTGGTATCCCCTTGTTACAGGTTCATGGATGTATTCAGAAGGAGAAGATCATTGTTTCTATAAATCCTAGTTGCAAGCAAAATCTTATAAATGTTAATTTGGAAAAAAATTTGCAAGTTCCAGCAAAACACATGGAAAACACACAGGTTGATAATTAGGATGTTCAAGTTTATAAAGATTTGAAGATTTCTGTGGATCAATATGTATTTCATTCTAATTTTTATGCTTCAGATATGGATAATGTGGATGTTGTTTTGGGATACCCTTGGATGGAATATGTGTGTACTATCAATATTAACGTGCAGAAGAAATTCCTGAAGCTTTGGTATAAAAACAAGAAAATTACATTATATGATATTTCCATCAATAAACAGGTAGAGTCCAAGGAGGATGTAGCAGAAGATGTTGTAGGTACAGACACATCAGATGAGGAATGAGTGGTTGAAGTAATACTGGAAAATAAACAACTATTGCAGGCGCCACAACATGTACCAAATACCCATCAGGCTCCATTAGGTGGTGAATTAAAGAAAGATACACCACTGGTTAAAACTTCAGCACATCACCACCCACATCACCCAACAAGAAAACAACCAACACGATGGCAACAAATTAGCCACAAGGAAAACAACCCTCGCACAACAGATAGAGAGGGGCGACGATCCACCCACAACACATCAACATAGAAGAGCCGCGAGGGTCAACTTCCATCTCAAGCGAGCAAGGAACCAACTAGATTGAGGGTTCACCTTTCTCTTGGATGGCTAGATGCACGTGCATGGTAGCATTGGACTACTCTTTTCAGTAGATCTATTACTTGTGTTCTTCTTATGTTTCGAGGACGAAACATGTTTAACGGGGGTGGAATGTAGTATACCTAGGGGGGATACCATGGGGTACAGAGGGAGGTACCCAAGGGAATAATGTAATAATGGGATGAGCCATAGTTAATTGGTAAGCCCATGGTATTAGATATATGGTATTGATAAAACCATGGTAATGACCCATGGTATTGTATGTATGAGGCCTATATAGAGGCTAGAGACTCCCATTTAGATATGTCAAGGAATATTGTATGGACTAGCATATGGCTTGTGGAGTGTTCTCCTTCCTGAAGGAGTGATTGTATGGTGTTACCCTAGCTTAAGGGTTTTGATATTAATAAAGAGAATAATTTTCATGTTATATTATTGGGTCGATCTTGTTATTTCTAGTTATATTTTCTATTTTCGTACATTTGTAGGTCAGATATATTACAGCAGATAGATTTATACCTCAGCAGATTGCAAGAGATTTAGGACCAACTTGCTTCCATAGGGGCCACGCTGGATCAGGAGTTCATGGTGAGGACCACCCTGAATGCAATCTCCAAGGATTGGGAGACATTTTTCAAAAGCATTTTGGGTAGAGCGACTCTTCTAGGATGGGAAGAGATGTGGGAAACTCTTCGCGAAGAAGAGATGAGATGGCTTACCAAGGTGGGGGGTAGCAGTAAGGGAGGATGAATCAAGAAAGAGGAGGAGGAGGATGCGGCTCTGACATTTGTGGGACAACAGGGGAAGAGGAAGAAGGACATATCCAAGGTAAAGTGCTTCCATTGTGGGGAGCTGGGTATTATGCAATCCAGTTTCCCAGGAAGAAGAATAAGGGAGAGGCTTCTGACTCCAAGGCAGCTCCGGCTAAGGTGGAGAAAGAAGTCGAGACGGATGACGACTGTGCCATGAGTGCTCATGTACCTCTAGAGAAGAGGTGGGGTGACATTGACCTATAGTCAGGAGGACTACATGAGATGTGGGGCAGGATCCTTGAGGTACCCAAACTCTTAGATCATATCTGGCTATGGGAGCCCCGAGAGACAGTAGTAGGATGACGGATGTCGGTAGAAGAAATATGCGGTTGGAGCGGCAGAAAAATTCTTGAGTACAGGGATTTGTAGCAATGAAATGAGGGTTGCAGCAGTGCGAGAGGCACAAAGGAGGTTGCAGAAGTGCAGGAAGGAACAAAGGTGTTTGCAGCAGTGCGAGAGACACAAAGTTGTTGCAGCAACGCAGAGGCAGTAGAGGGAGCACAAGCTAATAGCAGAGAGAGCTTTAGCATTAGGAGGGATTTTAGCCTGACAAAGATGTCAATAGTTGGGTAGATCAATTAATTACTTCTTAGTAACTGAGTTGAAATGTAACAATTATCAGTGGTGGTGCTATGGACAACACGATGCAACATGATGAGAGAGAGCTGCAGTGCAGATGCAGTGTTGGGAGGAAGGACCAATAGTAGCACGGATACAGGGGGAGCTACAATACAAATGGATAGTGGCAGTGGCAGAGCCATGGGCAGCAGTATAGGAGGCAAGAATGTAGAGGATGTTGGGCAGCAAGCCAAGCATTAACATAGGTACCGGTGTCGGATGATCAAGGTGATGTTCAGTGGTGGAGCATTACTAGAGCACATTCCTTGCTAAGAAGGAGTGTTGATTTGGGGTAGCATCGGATGTGCTCTAGCCATGAAAATTGGTGGAGAGTATAAAGCACATGAGATATCTAAGAAGAAGAAATGGTTTGGGGAAATTCCACCCGGTTAGAAAGATATTAAAATAATTAATATTTTTAATGGAGTTCCTAAGTCCAAACTTAGGAAAATTAGAATATTAATGGGTATTAATATAAAACTAGGTAAGGATGTTCTAAATGACATGGATCAAGCAAAATGTAATATTAGCCATTGATTAGAGATTTAATCTCGACCGTTGAAGACTCAACAAGAAAAGTATAAGAGGAGGCTTGAGGGTCAGTTGGAGATACACCAATATTGATCAGTCAGCTCGATTTTTTGGAGCGGGGTTTGCTGAGAAAATTTGAACAAGTGATTTGAGTTGCAACGAGGGGCAGTGTGTGCATAGAAGAGAGGTACAGATAGTCCCATAGGGCTAGCACAGTTATTGAGGAGGCTACGCAGAGCCAACAGGAGCCACGCAGAAGGCCAGAGAGACTGTGCAGAGGCTAGCAGGGCTTGCATGGGTGATGCAGAAGGCTAGAGAGCTGACGCAAAGGAGTAGAGGGTTCCAGGGCTACGCAGAGGCTTACAGGGCTGGCACAGAGCCTTAGAGAAGTGTTGGAGGGATTTTTGTGGGGTAGACTTGCTGAATATCTGCTTCTGAAGATAGAAATCTCTATTGGGTGAGCCAGTTTGGCACCCTAGTTGTACTCAAGAAAGCTACTTAATAATAAAACCCTCAGAATTGCTGCACCAATTTTCCCAAGTTGGGTTTTTTCGGGGACGATTGTCTAAAAATAATGATGTCCCTTGTGTGTTTGTCTATTATTTCATTTTATGATATGTAGATGAGTTGATACCGCATTTGTGTTTATTTTCAGTATTTATATGGTTAAATAACTTGTTAAGGAATAAACAAGTAGGTGAAATAAACCAAATAATGCAGGAAGAATTTCTAACATGTTAGACTTAGAAATTTCAACACAGACAATGCTGCCTCTGTTGTTGGGAAAAGTATCCAATACGGAATGACCCTATCCCACTCTAAGGGTGATAGTACCTCAGCAACAATCAAAGCAAAGCTATCTAAGATTTCTCCTTTATGAAAGTAAAATAGGGGAGAAAGAGATCCACTAACCGATGTCTTTCGCTAATGGTTGATCCAATCTTCTCTCCTTGCTTCTTGCTCCCAGCTCCTTGCTCTTTCACTGGCCCAGCTACACCAAGATCCTGCAAAGTGGCAAGAAAGGGAAACTACAAGAAGCATACATCCATAATTGATTCAAGGATTAGAATAAATCAAATACACAAGTATAACAATACATCATTGAGACACATGCATATAGAAGAACCTCAAATGTTTTATTAATGGAAGAAGTAAAGTTCAGGAAGTGATACAACCATAAGAGGCCCAATCCAACATCACCTTCCCAGCAGAAAGAAATCTCCTCTTCACCTCCTTCAAAGCAAATCACCCAATAGTTCTAAACTCAAACCAACAATAATTCTTTACATTCACAAGATTCCAGCCTCCTTAGACCTCATGAGAGAGATCTATATATAGGAGTTTTGGAGAAAGGATGAGTCAGCTTGAGGCTGGCATGAAGCTGACTAGTGTCCTCTCTCACTTTAGTTATTCTTCAGTTCTTGAGTCCACTTGGAGGTTCTTGCTTCCACTTGGAGATCTAGAACCTCTTACTCATCACCAGTCGAATTCCTTGATCCAAGTGTCATTTTGGAAGCTTCCTGGGCATTGACACCTTGAGGAATGACTGTGCCACATGTCCAAACTCGCCCAGCGCAGGTAGCCTTCTTTGCAGTTGACATTCAACGCAGGTAGACAGTGGAGCAGTTGACATTCAGCGCAGATGCTCAGTGGAGCAGTTGACATGATCCAGAATTGCCTTGTTTTTGAGTGTTTTCAGGTGGAGAACTTTTATTCAGTGTTGTGGTTTGCTGATCTTGTTCCTCTAGGGGTAGGAACAACATGTTTAGGGACTTTGGATCCCTTAGATTATGGACATTTCATGCTTCATGCTGTAAGGCACAAAAATGTCTATAACAGTTGCCCTCTAAAGTATGAGGTCATTTATCGGGTGAAATGCTTTATCAGGAGGATCCGAAGTTCATTCAATCGCTGAGAGGTGACCTGTAATAAGATACAATACAATACATTATTTTTCATACTGCTTTCATGATCTAGCTGAGGCGGGCATTCCCATGCTCAACTTTATAAATTCATTTTGGTACATAGAACAGACGATCGTCTGATGGTAGACTGATAATTTTGGTGAAAATTATCATCCTTTGAGTAGGATGATCATCTGCTGCAATGATGTACATGTCAAATGTCTTTATATTTCCTGAATATATATCGCAGCCCGGATGGATGAAACTAGATCCGGGGTCTTCAAACTCGTTCGATCTTCACTCTAAGTACAAGTCGATCCATGTGAGAATTGCGCTGAAGTCGAACATGGAAAGACATCGCTTGATTACCGGTCAATGATGTAAACCGTTAACAAGTGCGAGAGGAATCACCGATAATGATAATGACCCTCAAGGTACTGCAGTACAATTCACGTGGTGTGAATAAAAGACTTGGCGTCGAACACCACGCAAAATCTTCTGGTCGAAAGTCATTGATGTATACCTGTCGCCAGAAGTGAGAAACTTGCCATTGAGGCATGCAAGCTTCAAAGTACTGAAGGGGTTGTTCCTAGATCAACTCCTTGGATAATGAGCTGATGTCGACAAGGAACGATCCGTCAAAGGAGGGCCTTAATGAATCCCACATCAGTGACACGGAGCGGAGTTAATGATTTTAATGGAGGTGAAAACAATCTATGAAATATGATTCAGGGTGGCGGTCATGAAAGGATGAAAGATGATGTACGGTAGTGGATGGGACACGGTTGACTCTTTCTGAACAACATCTCTTGAACATATAATGACACTGATGCGATGGATTGGTAGCATTACCCCAAATGTGGATGGTTTGGCGAGACCATGGCGATGAGACTGGTGAATGAAATAACCCAACCCGATGTGGTACGGAGGAAAAGTGTCATGTTCAAGAGCGACTTGCTACCATTAAGCTTTAAGGTTCTCCCAATTTTTCCCCAGTCATTTCTGACCAGTACCTCTTTATTTTTGTCAAGCTTGAGGAGGATAACATATGCTTGTTCTATAACCTGCCCTTCGGGCAAGCCCATCGCTATGTTTTAACGAGCCTAGCGATAGGGAAACTCGTTCTCGTCTAAAGACAAGTTTGTCGCTATTTAATCATTTTAACGAGTCTAACGACAAGGAAAACTCGGTCCTTTTCATTTTTAGAGAGTCTGAAAAGGTACAGAAAGTTAACTCCAAAATTCCTTTTTCGTCATCTAATCCCTTAAGTTCGAAAAAGTATAAAACAATACAGAAGGGATGAATTTTCGATAATTTTAACGAGCCGAATAAAACAAGCGCTCGACCTTTTTGTGCAATAATCCCTCAGGTCCAAAAAGATTAAAATCTAGAGGAGGGATAGCTCTTCCGGTCCTTTTAACGAGCTGGAAGGCCAAAACTCGGCAATCTTTTCATATTTTACGAGTCAGATGAAGAGAGCTTAAAGAAGACTCGTCTTTTGAGGAACGAGTGATAAACAGGGATAGCAACTGATTCCAGGTACAGGTTGGAATTTTCCAATCACGGCAGTGTTACAAGGATGGCTAGGTGAAATCACTCTTCGCAGCTGTTCCTCAAAATGGGTAAACAATCATATGGAGGTGAACGATCGGCCAAATGAAAGTGGAGGTGGCAGGTGCAAACATGACCAAGGCTTTTTATGGTTGATAAATTTACGATCACAGCGGTTATTTACCGGGATAGGTTCATTTTTTATTTAAAAATGAGCTTAAACTCTGGAAGAAACATTGCTCACTGCTTTTATTTATTTTTTAACGAGCATGAAGACCGCGTTAAAACTGCTCGGATCTTGCGTTTATTTTTTAACGAGCATGAACTTTATGCTAAAACTGCTCGAATTACCAGTCATAAGATAAGAAATGTCCCCTGTGAGATCTCTATTTTTTAAGGAGTTTCATCTTCACTAAGCTTTACTCCATATCCTTTCTTTATGCAAGTTCGGAAACGGCTAACCCAAAAAATAGATAAATAACTGCTCTTAGCTTGTACTCCAAAAGGTTTGCATTCCCCCAGGTATAAAATACAATTTCAAGGCTGCCCCTCCTCCTTCTCACCACTGCTTTTCTTTGGGTGTTCACAGCTACTTGTCGTCTTGCTAGTCCAACTTTCAACATATTTTTCGCAAGATCGCAAGAGAACAACTACTTGCGACAAGAGAGTAGCTACTTGCGATAAGAGAAGAACACTACTCAACGACAAAACATTTGTGTTATTGAGGGAGGCTTACCTCTTTCTGGTTACCCAAAGATTGTCTTGTTATTTTTTCAACAAAACACTTCCTCGGCAATGTCTACCGAAATAGACAAGGGTGAATGACCTTTGTCAAACACGTAACTTTGACAAAAGAATCTTATTCTAGAACAACCCCTCTTCCATCCACGGACGGGGTACGGACTAGTCATATTCTCTCGCGGAAATTCTACCTTATACCCAAGGTTTTCTCTGCCTAAAGCAGACCAGGATGCATGCCCCCTGGGTTCCAGTCCCATCTTTCCGAATCACTCGCATTCATCGGGAAGAAGGACTGGGGGTGGAGACATTTCTTGATTGAATAGACCATTCAGGGTTGGTATGTGACTATTTGCGATGCGTGATCCCGGAAATGAAAGTTGGTCTACGAGCTTGACCATTCTTCCTTCGTGTGGAAAACACATTACTCTAAAGAGTGAGGAGACTATTGCTCCCATGCAATATATATAGTCTCGTCCAAGGAGTAGGTTATAATCCAAGGGTCCTTGAACGACCATCACGTTCATTTGAACGGTCTTCCATTTCAATGTTACAGGCACATTGGGGAGGATCCCTAATGGTCGACTAGTTCCTTTATCGAAACCCGAGAGATTTCTTATCTCAGGCAAAAGCGCCGGGGAACCCAGTGCTTTCCAAGCAATAGAGGAAAGGATACTCACAGATGCCCCTTCATCAATGATAGTTCCAGCCATTACCATTCTGTATATTTGGACTATAATTCTGAATGGTATACTGGCTGGTAACCGGGGTCTGCCTAGTTGGTTCCAATCAAAGGACACGACCAGGTTGCTTGGTGGTGGGACCGAATACACGGCCGGATATGACCCTGACGATGTTCCTTCCTGCGATAAAGGAATGGGCGCATTGCCCTGATGCTCATCAGAGTCAGTGTTGATGAAAAGAATCTGGATGGTGTCATCCTTATTCTATTCGGTGAGGGTGTCATTTGAAGATGAAACCTTCGAAGGCAGAACCGGGTCAACTGCCGTTTTGACCTTTGGACTTTCGTCCGGTCTGGATTTAGTAGGTTCATTTTCAATGACTGACGCTTCAGCTGACCACTTGAGCGGGCCAGCTGTATTCTCAACCAACGAAGGACTTGGCACGAGTTTTTTGTATCCAGGAGGAAGTCTCAACGGTGAAACCGGACGATCTTCCAAAACTCTCTTCGCTTCGTCTAAGAAGGGACAACGGTGGATGGCGTGATCGCCTTCACACAGTCTGCAGGGGGATTTTGCTCCCCCTCTTTGTCTTGAACCTTCACTTTCGCTGGTTGACGGTAAGCATTCAACATGGCTATCAGAGGTTGATGCTCCCGAAATGTGCAAACGAGGGGACCAGTCCCTTAGTATCCGGGGAATACAGGGACAATCTCTATGGAAGTGGTCTCCTCTACATATGACACATGGCGATTTAGGCCCGGTCTGTGCCGTGTGTGGATTTTTGTCAGATGTCTTTTGCTTGCCCCCAGTCACCTTAGGATCCTTCTTCTTCTTCTCTCTCTTCTTCTTCTCCTTCTTCTCCATGGGAGCTTGGCTTTTGCCGGCTCTACCTTGCGAAGATGAAGGATTGGAGGAAGAGTTATAGGAAGTAGAAGGCTGGTGGGCAGCTCTAGACTGATCTAACTATTGACTCGACTGTTTAGGAACCATGGTGTTCTGAACTACATTGGTCGAGAATAGCCAAATTGGCAGGCCAATTGTCAGTCTTGGAAGCGACAATGTGGCCATGTGGGGCGCACCAACTTCTCCCCAAGAGGAGAAAGGACTAGGATTTCCATCATGTGGAATTCCTTGGTTGGTGCGTTCCATGTTCTCGACCTACAGATCAACACAGGAATAGGAGGTGATTATGTTCCGTTTAAAATAAATTTTATAACGACGCTTTAGACACAACTTGCTTTTTCACTTTTTAAGAGTCGAGAAAAAGCTAAAGATGACTCTAGTCTCCTTCGATGTTTTAACGAGCCCGAAGTGACAAATGCTCGGATGGAATTTTTCAGTTATAGAGTTTGAAAAAGGCCAAAAGAAACTACTCTGGAGATCTAGGCAGAGGGTGTGCCAAACTTTTCGCAAAACCACAGAATACGTTTTACGGTACGGGTGGTCGATCTTCGTGAACGCTGTGTTCACTGCAATGCGATCAGTAGGGCGGCCGACACGGCTTCCTATGGATAAAGGCTTTGTTCCTATAGGGGTCTCCCAATATATACGCGACAGTACGTGGGAGCACAAGTCCATATTGATACTTATCACTTCACCGTGGAGGAATCACCCAACCACTCAACGCTAAGATATCACGTTTAACGACGCCGGAACACGTCTCTAGCTTAGACCTCTATGTGTTTGCGTTATGTTTCAAAGCGTTGTTATGTAAATTCAATTCATTTTAGGTTGATCTTGTTTAGCAGTTTGCCTTTATGGATCACCACGAGATGTATGGTACAACTCCTAAATGTAGTCTAAAGATGAGAAGCAAGCTTTTTCAATCTTTTCAACTTATGAAAATCTTAACTACTGAGGGAAAAGAAAGACATCATCTTTTCACACAGATCATAGAGCACACACTAATGCACTTTTTCCTAAATCAACATGCAAGCTGTCAAAATGCACATGCACAATGCAGGTATTTCTTTTCTCTTTCTTAATGTTGATGTACTACAAAAAGAAAGCTGTTGTATAACTTTGAATTCAATTTCAAGTGAAAGCAAACAAGCTTTTGTCTAAAATCAAAAGACACCTTAAGATTTACTTGTTTCAACACTAGAAATACATAAATTCAAACCATATGACGAAAGAAAAAGCTCAATCAGCTATGAACAGCAAACAAACTAACTCTTAAGATCAGAACGACACTTATCACAGGTCTAGATCTAAGAGGCCACAGCAAGACTAGTTCACTTTCGTTATGGGAAACTGCAAATGATGTAAGAAATACACAAAGAAAAAATACAGTTTCTTTATACAACCGAGGCGGAATAGTGGCAAAGAAAGGTGGTTTCAGATAGGTACATTGACTGATAACAGGCTGCAAAAACAGGGATGAAAACAGGGCAACAGAAAGCAGAGAACCCCAGTTGCACAAGGCCACACTGGTTCAGCGCAGGTAGAACACTGTCAGTTTGACATTCAGCGCAGGTAGCCCCTTCGGGACCTGCGATGAAATGCAGACTGCCTTCACAGTGCCTGCAATGAAGAGAGAAACTCTCGTTTCTCTTGGTTTCCGGGTTACAGATTGCTCAAAAATCAACAGTTTTTGGCCAAATCAAAGCTATCAATCAAGTACACACTAAAGGATGAAAAGGAGGATGAAAAGCTATCACTAAGAGCTATTCAGAGTCCTTGTGGATCAGCTCTTCAAATCATAAACATGCCCAGAAACTGAGCTAGAGTAGCTGCCCTCTACTTTGCATTTGAAAGATCCAAATGCAGTTCGATTCGGTACTCCCTGTGTTTAGGAAATGAATAGCAAAAACACAAACAACCAACAAGATACGATCCCCGGCGGAGTCGCCAATTTGTTGTTGGGAAAAGTATCCAATACGGAATGACCCTATCCTACTCTAAGGGTGATAGTACCTCAGCAACAATCAAAGCAAAGCTATCTAAGATTTCTTCTTTATGAAAGTAAAATAGGGGAGAAAGAGATCCACTAACCGATGTCTTTCGCTAATGGTTGATCCAATCTTCTCTCCTTGCTACTTGCTCCCAGCTCCTTGCTCTTTCACTGGCCCAGCTACACCAAGATCCTGCAAAGTGGCAAGAAAGGGAAACTACAAGAAGCATACATCCATAATTGATTCAAGGATTAGAATAAATCAAATACACAAGTATAACAATACATCATTGAGACACATGCATATAGAAGAACCTCAAATGCTTTATTAATGGAAGAAGTAAAGTTCAGGAAGTGATACAACCATAAGAGGCCCAATCCAGCATCACCTTCCCAGCAGAAAGAAATCTCCTCTTCACCTCCTTCAAAGCAAATCACCCAATAGTTCTAAACTCAAACCAACAGCAATTATTTACATTCACAAGATTCCAGCCTCCTTAGACCTCATGAGAGAGATCTATATATAGGAGTTTTGGAGAAAGGATGAGTCAGCTTGAGGCTGGCATGAAGCTGACTAGTGTCCTCTCTCACTTTAGTTATTCTTCAGTTCTTGAGTCCACTTGGAGGTTCTTGTTTCCACTTGGAGATCTAGAACCTCTTACTCATCACCAGTCGAATTCCTTGATCCAAGTGTCATTTTGGAAGCTTCCTGGGCATTGACACCTTGAGGAATGACTGTGCCACATGTCCAAACTCGCCCAGCGCAGGTAGCCTTCTTTGCAGTTGACATTCAACGCAGGTAGACAGTGGAGCAGTTGACATTCAGCGCAGATGCTCAGTGGAGCAGTTGACATGATCCAGAATTGCCTTGTTTTTGAGTGTTTTTAGGTGGAGAACTTTTATTTAGTGTTGTGGTTTGCTGACCTTGTTCCTCTAGGGGTAGGAACAACATGTTTAGGGACTTTGGATCCCTTAGATTATGGACATTTCATGCTTCATGCTGTATGGCACAAAAATGTCTATAACAACCTATTCCAGCAAGGGATCAAGTAAGTATCTCGAATCACTCGCATCTGTACTCAACACACTTCGTAGAGAAGAAGTGAACTTTCTTTGCCCACCATTTTTATTATCTTTTGAAATTTTGAACTTCAATGTCCACAATTGTTTGGTTGACTCTGGTGCATCAGTCAATGTCATGCCACTCTCCATTGCTAAAAGGATAAATGCACAATGGAGAAGTACATCCACAGAGATCATCCAACTTGATTGAACATGTGTACCAACCATTAGTGATCTCCAGGATGTGATCATCTTGTTATCGTTTGACAGACGAGTTCACCAATGCATCAACATTGTGATAGTGGAAATACTAGAAGAATATGGCTTACTGCTTAGTAGATACTAGTCCAATAAGTTGCAAGGATATTTTGTTATAGACTGGTCCCATTTATGGCTTCCATATCAGGTAGAAGTAACCAGATTTGAGTGTTGTCCGAGTGGTATATGAAGCACAATGTTACTCCCTTCGATGGTCAGGCTGAACCGCTAGCTTTCACAAAACTTTTGTTCGGCAATTGATTTTTGGAAACACAACCGGGGTACTATGTTGTGCAACCAAGCCCCACCCCACCAAATACATAGTTGGATTTCCTTCTTTGCCTAATTGGGGAAAACAAAACTTGTACCATACTTTGTAACAATAGTAGCAGTAGTGTTAGCAGTACTAGCGTGGAAAGTAGTCCTTGTACAAATGATTTGTGGACCTTGTATTTTGACGGATTAAAAAAACAAGATGGCTCTAGATCCGAGTGTGTTTTTATCGACCCAAGGAAAATAAAGCATTTAGCTTCAAGCTGCTTGGAGTTCAAGTGCACAAACAACACTGCTAAATATGAAGCACTCGTCTTGGGTTTGCACAAAGCCCTTAGCCTCAATGTCACTGTGCTTAACGTGGTAGGTGATTCAGATATTGTGGTACGACAGGTACGTAACACCACACACTGTGTCTCACTTCATCTTAAAGGTTACCAGTAAGAGGTATAGAAACTTATTTATAATTTGCAAGCTTTTAATATCATATCTGTACCAAGAATACACAATGCAGCTGCAAATGCTCTTGCAAATACAGCTGCTAGGATGACACGCTTAAGGATAGATTTACTATTGATATTTTGTATAAGCCATCTATCCCTGACAACATAACTAATCTACATTTTTTTGATGATGATGAACATATACTACACTTTATGGCCAATGCTGTTAAAATTGGCAACTAGGGCCAAAATCCACATGGGTCATCTTATTTATGATAGCTGACATTTTTCTAGGATTCCTCTCTCTGAGAGGTGTAGGATTGATCTAAAGATCATCCGATTCTGAGATGTACAAATGAAGTTACGAATTTATTTTGATTATGGTCAAATTGTCAAGGTCGGCCAACAAACTTAAGTAAGCTTAGAAGCCCAAAAGTCACGTCTATTCATGCTCAACATTGCGTATAAATAGAAGGTGATTTAGCCTCATTTGGACACACTCATCTTCACACTTCTCTCTCTCCACACGTCCGAAATTTCAGGAGAGAAAAATTTCAGGAGGTCGAAATTTCAGGAGAGCGAAATTTCAGGAGAGCGAAATTTCAGGAGGCCAAAATTTCAGGAGGCAAAATTTCAGGAGATCGAATTTCTAGACAGTTTGACCAAGCGTTGACCAGCATGCATTGACCTCCTTTGACTGTGTTTTTTTGAGGGATATATTTGTTTGGGTAGGCCACATTCTTGGGCACAAAAATTGAGGCTAAACATTGACAGTTGACCACTGTTGACTGCAGCTAGGGTTGACCATAGGTGGGCTATTTGACCAGACTTTGACTAGGCCAAATTTGAGTGTTTTGAGGGTTGTTTTATCTTGTTGTTTGGAGGCCGAAGTTGACTGATGTTGACCGATTTTCTGAGGGTCAAATTTGCCCTATTGATCAACATTGACTTTTCTGGTTAGGGCTCTTTTGCTGCTGTTATAAATTATCAGATTTGTAAATTGTACTATCTCTCTGTGTTGAACTATTAAAGACTAAAATAAGATTTGATCAAGGGTTTACCTACATTGGGGTTTTCCCCTGGCTGGTGCCACATCTTGTGTCCTCTTTTCTTGGCTTGTCTTCTACTGTTTATGTTCTATCTGCATTTTATTATCATGTTTATGTGATTGCTAATCTAAATATTGATACTGGGCTAATAAAGAAATTGAAGTAAAATTTCTCTAAAGCATAAAACATACCATTGTTGCCTAAAATTAACATGGTATCAGAGATGAGGTGAAGACAAAGTCCAAGCAAGAGTTAAAGAGAAATCACCAAAGAAAGTTGGACAAGAAAAAAAGGTTCAATGGGTTCCTCATCCTACTTCCTGGCTGAAGACAAGCTCCATGATAAATATGACTATCATGGATGGAAGATGTCTCTTGATTTGACCTTGGAAGAAAAAGAAGTGATGGACTATGTGCAGAGTAAAATCCTTGAACCTCCTTCAAATGCACTGACTACTGCGAAGACCAAGTGCAATAGGGCTAAAGTCAAAGCAAAGAAGATTATCAGGGATTCCATTGACAAGTATCTGGTGGCCTACATCTCCGAATTGAAGACCTCCAAGGAGATCTATGATATGTTGGTCGGCATGTTCAAGGTTAGTAATGCTAATCAAAATCTATTTCTCAAGAATAAGTTGAAGGATATTAAGAAGGGAAAGGTATTCAATCCTATTTATTGAGGATTAGTGAGATCAAGAATGATCTACTCACGATTGGAGAAGTCATTCCTGACAGGGAACTTACTCTCACCACCCTTGGAGGACTCCCCCCTGAGTGGTATGTATTTAGAACCACCGTCCTCAACACTGATCGAATTCCAGGTTTGAAGAATTGATGTCGAGATGCATTCAAGAAGAAACAAGAATGGTGGAGCAAGAAATGCCTTCTAATAGAATCAACCCCGCTGCATTCTCCACTCATGCCAAAAGGAGAAATAAGGCATGTTCTAAAGGTCATTTCCATGGAAAGCTTGGATCTAAGGGAGGAAGGAAGAGCAGGTGCTTTGTTTGCAATACGTTTAGCCACTATGAAAGTGAGTGTCCAAATAGAAGGAATGCATTGCATGATGATGATCACAATCATTCCAAGGGAAACTTAAAAAAAAACGATCAAAGGAATGGAAAGTCCAATGGAAAATGAAAAAGGAATGCGGGACATTAAAGAAATGGTCAACCCTCCAAGAAATCAAGGAACTCCACCTATGAAGAATCAAATGTTGTTAACAATAAGCAAAAAGAGTACTATATTATATCGGCTCTCTCCACTACCTCTCCTCTAGAAACTTTGGGAAATGGCTAATTGATAGTGGTGCCTCAAGGAACTTCACTAGATACAAGGAAGCCCTCTCTAATCTGATAAGAAAAAGAGACAAACTTGGATATCATCCTTGGAGACGATGGCACGTATCACATGAAGGGAGTAAGGGATGTTACCCTTCAATTGAATCAAGGTAACACTATTCATTTGCAAGAAGTACTATATGTACCTTATCTGAAGAAGAACCTGGTGTCCATTTCAGCCATGGAGGAAAAAGAATTCAAGGTGGCATTTATCAATGCAAAGGTACGTGTTTGGAAAAGAAATTTTAAATATGATTTTACTCTTGGGTTCAAGCTTGACGCTTAGTATCAAGTTGGGGGAAGTCTATTGGGAGCCATGTCATGCGACACATCTCTACAATCTGAACTATGGCACCAGAGGTTTGCCCATCTTCATTATAAGGCCCTACCCAATGTCAAACAGATGGTGATAGGCATGCTAGAGTTCAAAGTAGAGAATGAAGGTGTATGTTTGGATTGTGCTGAAGGAAAACTTACAAGGGGACCTTTCACCTCAAGTAATAGCAAGACCACAAATATATTGCAATTGATCCACTCAGACATATCTGGTATGATGCCTATAAAATCTTTGGGAGGATACTTATATATCTCAACTTTACGGATGATTATTCTCGCAAGACTTGGATCTACTTCTTGAAGAAGAAGGATTAAGTGTTCACTTGGTTCCGACACTTCAAAGCCTTGATCGAAAACCAATCCGAGAATAAAATCAAGATATTAAGGACTGATAATGGGACCGAGTATGAATCCAATTAATTCCAAGATTATTGCAGAGAAGTTGGCATTAAGAGGGAGGTTGCAACCCCATACACTCCTGAGAAGAATGGTGTGGATGAAAGGAAGAATCGCTCTATTGTAGAAGCAATTCGTGCCATGCTTCATGATTAATGCCTTCCGAAGTTCCTATGGGATGAAGCTGGAAATACCGCCGTGTATGTTCAAAACTGATGCCCTCATCAAGCATTGGACTCCAAGACTCCTGAAGAAATGTTCACTGGTAAGAAACCCAATTTCTCTCATTTTATAATTTTTGGAAGTCCCGTATATTTTCATGTGCCGAAAGAGAAAAGAAGCAAATTGGGTGCATCTGGGAAGAAAGGAATATTTGTGGGCTATAGTGAAAATTCTAAGGGATATAGAATTTATGTGGCTAGTCAAAAGGAAGTTGAGATAATTCATGATGTCACATTCAATGAAGATATGGCCCTTAGGAAGATCAACAACCTTCCTATCCTCAAGAAGGACAAAGAAGCTGACACTAGAAATCAGGGTGAAAAATAGGACGAAACAATGCATGATGTTGATGAACCTATGGATCCTATAGATCCTCCTCCTCATGAGCCTTCCTCCTCTAAGAGGAGACCCTCATTGCTTAGGGAGAATCTCAAAGATGTCGAGAGACATATTGCACCAAGGGGGGACTTTCCGTGAAAGCAAGAAGACGAACAAGTATTAAGGATACTTGATCGTCACGAGAACTATCATTCAAAATGAGCCTTCATCATTCAAAGAAGCCATGAAGCAACAAGTATGGAAGGATGCTATGAATGGATAATACAAGTCAATTATGAAGAATGATGTTTGGGATGTGGTCCCTAGACCCCAGGACAAATCGGTTTTCACCTCTAAGTGGCTCTATAAAATCAAGCATGGAGTTGATGGAAGTACAGACCCTCTCATTCACAAATGTAAGAGGGAGTTGTCTTATGAATTTGAGATGAAGGACGTAGGACCGATGCACTATTTCATAGGGTTGGAGGTCTGGCAAAAGCCAGGTGAAATTTTTCTCTCTCAAGGAAAACATTTATGAAGATGTTGGAAATATTTGGGATGGTGGACTACAAGCCTGTGACTACTCTGATGGAACTTAACTTTAAGAAGTTATGTGGTAACACTGCTGGACCTGATTTGGGAAATTCTTCTGAGTATCATCAACTCATAGGAGCACTGATGTTCTTGGTGAACTCCCATTTGGACATATGTTTTTCAGTTAACACATTGAGCCAATATATGGTTGAGCCTCATCATTTACATTGGATTGGTGCCAAGAATCTTCGAAGATATCTTCGGGGCACAATCACTCATGGACTGAGATACACTTCCGAAGATGTGAGGCTGCATGGTTATTCTGACTTTGAAAGGGCTAGTAGTGTGGTGGATTGCAAGATCACTTATGGATGTTTTTTTTCTTTGGGTTCTGCTTCGATACCCTGGATGAGCAGGAAGCAGAAATTGGTTGCCTTGAGCACCACCGAAGCCGGATACATAACTACTAGTATGGCCTCCTGTGAAGCTGTATGGTTGAGGAAACTCTTCAGTGAGCTGTTTGGACATGTGCTGGATACCACCATGATCCTCTGTGACAACCAAAGTGGGATGTGATTATTAGAGAATCCCGTGTTTCATGATTGTTCCAAGCATATAGATATCAGGTACCACTTTATCCGGGATATGGTACAACAAGGAGAAATAAGGCTCCATCACATTGGGACTCATAAGCAGGTCACCGATATTCTAACAAAAACCTCGGGGAAGGTCAAGTTCTTTGCCTTTTGAGAACGACTTGGAGTCATGGAGAGACCCTCTTATGAGGGTCTTGTATGAGATGGACATTGAGCTCTGGGAGCTCCGGAGGGCTTGGGGTAATTCTTGGAGCAATGAGCAACCATAGGGTGAGTGGTTTAGCCTTCCCCTAGTGGTTTGTTGTGTACAAGGTAAGTGGTTCAACCTTCACCTGTGATACCCCTTAGTGACATGTAGGCAGGATGAGTGGTTCATCCTTCTCCCAGTGAGACATCCTACCCATGCAATCTGGGACTCATGGGAAGTACCTCTCATATGGCTAATGAGTAGGGAAACGAGGATAGGTACCATAGTACTACCAATGGATGCATCGTGTACTATTGTAATCCCTATGCTAGGATGACCGATATTGATCTGGGATCAATGGGAACTGACTTCGAGTCAGTAAGAGTGGTATGAGACACTCTCTTTTGATTGGAACTGACTTCGGGTCAGTAAGAGTGGTATGAGAAACTCTTTTATGTGGGATTGACTTTGGGTCAGTAGAGAATGGTATAATACATTCTCTATCACTTATTCTTCATAGTTCGATAGAGTAGAGCAGTGCATTGATGACAGAGATAGTACAGATTGATAGATGGATTAGCATATGGAGTTCTTCCTAGTTGAGAGGGAGTGTTAAAATTGGAAACTAGGGCCAAACTCCACATGGGTCATCTTATTTATGACAACTGATATTTTTCTTGGATTCCTCTCTCCGAGAGGTGTAGGATTGATCTAAAGATCATTCGATTCTGACATGTACAAATGATGTTATGAATTTATTTTGATTATGGTTAAATTGTCAAGGTCGGCCAACAAACTTATTTAGGCTCAGAAGTCCAACAGTCACATCTATTCATGCTCAATGTTGCATAAGATAGAAGGTGACTTATCCTCATTTGTACACACTCATCTTCACACTTCTCTCTCTCTCTCTCTCCTCATTGATTGGGTATGGATTTCTGGGTCTCTCTCTCTCTCCACACGTTCGAAATTTAAAGAGAGAAAAATTTTAGGAGGCCGAAATTTTAGGAGAGAAAAATTTTAGGAGGTCGAAATTTCAGGAGAGAGAAATTTCAGGAGGTCGAAATTTCAAGAGAGCGAAATTTCAGGAGAGTGAAATTTCAAGAGGCCGAAATATCAGGAGACCAAATTTCTAGACAGTTTGACCAAGGGTTGACCAACATGCATTGACCTCCTTTGACTATGTTTTTTTGAGGGCTATCTCTGTTTGGGAAGGCCCCATTTATGGGCACAAAAATTGAGGCTAAATGTTGATTGTTGACTAGTGTTGACTACAGCTAGGGCTGACCATAGATGGGTTGTTTGATCAGACTTTGACTGGGTTGAATTTGACTGTTTTGAGGGTTGTTTTATCTTGCTGTTTGGAGGCCGAAGTTGACTAAATTTGACCAATTTGCTGAGGATCAAATCTTCCCTATTGACCAGCGTTGACTTTTCTGGTTAGGGCTCTTTTGTTGTTGTTGTAAATTATCATATTTGTAAATTGTATTATCTCTCCTTGCTGAACTATTGAAGACTAAAAGAATATTTGATCAAGGGTTTCGCCACATTGGGGTTTGTCCCTGGCTGGTGCCACATTATGTGTCCTCTTGTCTTGGCTTGTATTCTACTATTTATGTTTATGTTCTATCTGCATTTTACTATCATGTTGATGTGATTGCTAATCTGAATATTGATACTGGGCTAATAAAGAAATTGAAGTAAAATTTCTCTAAAGCATAGAACATACCATTGTTGCCTAAAATTAACAAATGATGATGTTTTCAAAGACACAACCATAGATGAAGACGTGCATGAGTAGTCTCTGCAAGACACACCTCATGATAGCATAGGAAACCCCATCCCCAAAGGTGTGGTGTCTCTTGAGAAACTCTCTGACTTGCCAAACTACTTCAAAGGGCCCAAGAACACCAAAACCCACAGTTCCACATTGATGCATGAATAGATCAACCTGGGAATAGAAAAGGATTTGAAGTTTGTAAATATCGATACATGTTGCACACCAAAGGAGCAACAAGCCTTTGTCCTCCTGTTCAGACAATACGGTGATGTATTCACATGGACATACGATAACTTGAAAACATACGAAACATGAATAATCCAACACATCATTCCAATAAAAGAAGGGGTCAAGCCGTTTCAGTAGAAACTCAGGAAAGTCCATCCATCACTTGAACCCCTCATACAGAAAGAATTGACTAAGTTGGTGGATGCTTGGATCATATGCAAGGTTAGTCAATCTACATGGGTTTCAAATCTTGTTCCTGTAAGGAAGAAGTCCTGGGAAATTCACCTGTGTGTTGATTTTCGAAATCTTAACAGGGCCTCAGAAAAAGACAACTACCCTGTGTCGTCTATGGAGCACATCTTGCAGACAGTATCTAGAGTCGAAATTTTTTCTCTCCTTGATGGATTTTCTGGATACAACCAGATTTTGGTAGCAGAACCTGATAGACTCAAAACTAATTTTCGTACCTAGAGGGGTACATTCGCTTACACAAGAATTCCATTTGGGCTTGTAAACGCAGGCACAACCTTTCAATTTGCTATGGACACCGACTTCCATGGGCTCATTGGCAGAGCGTGGTGGTCTACCTTGATGATGTGACAGTCTTTTCAAGGAAGCGGTCAGACCACCTACGCCATCTCAAGAAGATTTTAGAACGATGTCAAAAGTATGGGATATCCTTCAATCCCAAGAAGAGTGTATTTATAATGTCTGAGGGGAACCTACTTGGGCATATTATCGCTAAGAGTGGGATCAAGGTTGATCCAAACCGATTTCAAACTATCACGCAGATTCCTCACCCAGTCAATAAGAAAGCTATGCAGGCATTCTTGGGAAATATTCACTTCCTCCGGAAGTTCATCTCAGATTATGCACAGATTTTCAAACCTATCCAAGATATGATCAAGAAGGATGTACTCTACAACTGGGGAAAGAAGGAAAAGGATGTGTTTTCCTGTATCAAGCAGGCAATAGAAGATGTACTTGTGCTATACAACCCATATTTTAGCAAAGATTTATTTTTATATACCTTTTGTTCCAACAACTCACTCGCGGCAGTGCTCACATAGAAGGATGAGTTGAACAACGAATGTCCCATCTCCTTCATGGGTGTGAGCATGCAGGGACCCAAGCTCAACTATCCCACCATGGGTAAGTAGGCATATGCTGTATACAAGGTGGTGAAACACTTTAGACCCTACTTGTTGAAAAATCACTGCATAGTCTTTGTGCCACACCCAACAGTCAGGGTGTTGCTTGTTCAACAAGAGCTATGTGAAATAAGTGCAAACTATATGACATGAATTCAGGGGAATGATCTTGATATTAAGCCAGTTCACACTGTCAAGGGTCATGGTCTCTACAGACTAGCAGCCAAAGCAGTACACGACCAAGAGGAAGAAGAAGAGCTCGCTAGTTAGGAGCAAGAAATCGAGATGTATAATATAGAGCGAGCACCACCCACTTCGCACGACAACCTTTGGTACGAAGAAGTGTGCCAATACCTCGAGCACGATACCTTTCCCTCTAACTTTTTCAGGTGACAGAAGAGGGAACTTCGCCTCAAAGCCTTATCTTACTAGTTGGTGCACAAAATTCTTTACAGAAAGCACAATAAAGGGATTTTTATTAGGTGACTAGAGGCACAAGATTTAGAGAAAGTACTACATGACATGCATGATGGAACAGTTGGATGTCACTTTGCGAGTACCACAACTACACATAAAGTCATGAGAGATGGTTTCTAGTGTCCCACATTGTTTAAGGATGCACATGCTTATGCCTGCAAGTGCCCAGTCTGTCAATGATGTGTTGGCAGAACATGAAGGTCAACAGCCCCACTATAGCCTGTTGCAGTGAATGAACCATTCAAACAATGGGGCTTAGAAATCATTGGGGAAATATTCCCCCATTCATCAAGGAAACACCGCTACATTCTCACTACTACAAATTGTTTCATGCAGTGGACGGAAGCAGTTCCACTTAAACAAGTGAACGACCAGGAAGTCATCAGCTTCCTTCAGCAGAACATCATCTCGAGGTTTGGCGTTCCTATATCACTTGTTTTTGACAATGAAAATTACTTCTCTTCATTGAAATTTTATGATTTTTCATTGCAATATGGTATTGTGCTTAAACACTTATCTAACTACTACCCACAAGGGAGTGGTCTTGTTGAATCAACAAACAAGAATCTTATTCTCATCATCAAAAATACCATTTACTCTGATCAACGAAACTGGAATTCCGCCCTGGTGAATGCACTCTAGGCTGACCGAGTTACACGCAATTCCTCTTTGAACACGTCCCATACTTCCTTGTATACGGTAAAGAAGACATCCTTCCACCCAATATCTACTTGCATACTCTTCAGTTATCCCAAGAATCCCGAGGCAAGTCGTGTCTATTGATTTAACCTACGATGGACACATAGCACTAGTTATAGGAAGAACGGATGAAAGCAAAATAAAAATTTACACTCCACCAAAAACTTATCAAGAGATGGTTCGATCGTAAGTTTGCAGGGAACGCTAGCTTCACTGTGGGTGACTTAGTCTTGAAATGGGATAAGCCCCATGAAGACAGAGGAAAACACACGAAGTTCTAGTCTATGTGGATTGGTCTGTACACAAATCATGAAAAAATTGGCCAACACACATATCACTTGCAATCACTTGATGGTAGGATTGACAACCTTCCTGTCAATGGAAAGATTTAAAATGTTATTTTCAATGATCTGGGGCCGTGACCCAGCCATGTACATAGCATCCTTACTGTTGCTCTGTTACTTTGTTGTTTTGTTTTGTTGCTTTAATTTCATGTTTTTGCTTTGTTTTCTTTGCTTTGTTTTGGTTGTCTTATAAGTGTTGTCCTATAATGTTATGGATTTTGAATAAGTATGTCGCTGAGTTTAAAGAGTATTGTGACACCACAGCACTTGGCCAGTCCTGTGTCCGTCTTCTCTCTGCTTGGTTGTAACTTTTGGCCGATGAAGCCTAGATGTAAAATATGAACCATCTATAAGGGAATCTTTGGTCAAACCATGAACCTGTGTCAACACTTGTAAACCCTATCCCTGTACTCAATCCTATGCTTTGTGTGTTCAAGCTTAATCCAACTAGTAGAGACGGAGAAGGGGAAAAATATAAACGAGCAAATATAATCAGTGGTATTATATTCTTCTCTGAAGGAACAACCTCTTCTACTCTCAATAAGTCGGGATCCCTCTTCCACCCCAAAAATAAATAAGTGCCTATGCACATTTCTCTTTAAAAAAATACAAAAGTGAAATAAGAGAAAGACTTCCTGTGCAGAGAGGTGAAGTAGGCAACTCCACTAGGGTATTGACTAGGATTGGTGGCATTCGAGAAATTCTTGTGTTCCTGTGTGACTCTGTTGGGGTACTGTCTAGGCTTGCTAGCAGCAGAGCAACACCAGAGATGAAAAATTATACTCTGCAAATCTTAAGCTCGCGAAAAAAACTACCCTTCCTGATTTTGAAACACCGTGATCTAGCTGAAAATTTTGTTGTGTTTGACTGAGTTGGTACAAGGTGAACCATGTTTGTCCATGCGGTAAGTTGGGAAGCCAAAGTAACCTGCACAACGAATCAATACTTCTTGAAAGGCCAAGGCCTTGTGCTGCAAATGAACCGAAACATAGATGCTGGTATTCAAACAATGTGTCACCAAGGGTTGTATTGGCTGAAACACCCTCCAAAAATTTTGCCTGCATCCAAATTTCAAAGCCTTCCTTGGTTTTTAACTTGATGGTCTCAAACACTCGGGCTCATCCCATGAGCTCTTGTTGAGCTTTCAAGCCCTCTTCGCTTGACCGATCACCAGTTGCCTTTTGGCATGTTGATCATTATGTCATGTTTGCATGTTTATTCTGGCATTTTGAAGGTCTTCCTTTGTGTGTATGAGTTGTTTTCACTCTCTTGACATCTGTCGCACTCACACACTAAGTTGTAAACAGTGTCGCACAAGTGTCATCACGATCGTTCGAAGACATATTTCAACTATCGCACTTGTTGCTCTCAATGTTAGATTTAGTTTCACTAAGAATATGTTGTATTTTTCGTTTGAGGTGTCTTATCGTCGAGTCGTGTTGAGTGTGTGATCACATTATTGTGTTTGCACGAGTACACTTGCTTTCACACTTAGCTAATTTTCCTGAAAGTTTTTCCACCGAAAAACCCTCCATCAACTGGACCCGATCTCAGTGACCTTGCAATGTTGTCTAGAATTATGCAAAGATTGAGGCTGTCCTCTAGGAAGCGTTCTCTACACAATTCTGGAAATGATCCAGCTGACTCACTCCCAGAACTGCGTAGAAGTTGTCCTAGAAGCCGATCCACTTTGTGCTTCCCGCAAGATATCCCATCAAGCCTCCCACTGGTCAACCAGAGAAAGAACTTGAGCTGTGACCCTAGGCTGAAATGAGCTATAGAATTGTACAAAGTTGTCCTATCCTACCTATCCTTCTTGCTCTGCAACCAACTCAGAAACTGTGCGGAGCTATGTTGTGCTTCCATTCTTTCTTGCTCTACAAACAACTTTGGAATTGCACAGAGCTGTCCTGTCCTTCCAATCCTTCTTGTCCGCTTTGCAAACAACTCAGGAATTGCACAGAGATGTCCTATGCAACCCTTCTTCTCCACTTTGCAACCAGCTCATAAACTACGCAAAACTGTCTGAGCTCGAATTGTCTCTCAAGATTGCGCATTTTTTACCAGTAGCTGTTGCGAAATGAATTTGTGCTCCTCTAGAAAACTGCATAGTTTTTTCTGCCAGTGCCTCTTACTTCCTGAATTTTCCTCCTCGAAGAAATTGCACAGATCCCAGCTGGATGACCTCCCCAGTGCTCCCTTGAAAAATTGTGTAGATTGGCCTAGCAGCTCCCCGACACCTCACCTGGCCTTCCTCCCAGAAACTACGAAGTTCTGCCTCCCAGCCGGGTTTTTCCTCACATCTATCATTGTTGTCTTAGATTTTGAAAATTTGTCTTCCAATGAAATTTTCACAGTTTCTCTAGACAGTGCTTCGGAGCCTCACATCCTGGCCTATGCTGTGCTCCCGCAGTCTTAGTGCCTTGTCCCTCTCTTGGTCACCTACACCGAAATGGAAAATAATGCATCATGGTAGACTAGGGGACTTTTGGAGTTGATCTCGTCTCGTCATGAGTGATCATAGGAACATGTACATCAATGGAACATGGCGCGATGACAAACAAGATGTAAAAGAGGCACATGCTAGAAGAATTTCTTATGGTTGAACAAACACATGAAGCACATCAAGCAAGCGAGTGAAAGGGATACATACACATGTATCATCAAGAAAATACCAAGACCATCGAATACCCCACACACTTTGCCATGCGAAGGTGGAGACATGTTACACTGAGATCATATCATCACCATGCAGAGGTGGAGACATGTTACACTAAGATCATATCATCACTCAGTAGCACAACAACTTGACACAAACATCACAGATAGCCAATACATGTCAGCAATATAATGTCAAGTTGTGTCATGAGTTGTCTCGGCCACATCACTACTATGGTCCATACTTGTTGTAATCAATGTAGTGTAAAGTGGAAGTCTAAGAGACCCACATATGAAATTGAAGAGTCATCTAAATTCAAAAAGTCATAGGAATTCAAATAGTCATGAGGGAAGTCGAAAATTCACAAGGGCTAGTCATCCCCCCTGGGTATATATAACCCCTCATTGTATGAGCAAAGGAATTTTCACCTTGGCTCCTCCCACATAACCTTGAGAGTCTTAATCTATTATTTGAGGAGCGAGGAGTGGCTCCAATGTCTCACTACTGGGATTAGTGATGTATGGTGTACATATGTGTCTTGGATTTTTTGCTTAATTCATAAGTTTGTCTCAGGCCATCACATTTTCACGCATGTTTTGTATCTGTTTGTAAGACTATTCTTTAAATGTTTGTAATGCATGTTTGCTTAACCTGTACTAAGATAGTTGAACTACTTCGGTTATTTTAGTACTCATATTGTTGAAGTTGTGTTGTATTGTTTATCATTGTTGTCTTGTCCATGTGGACTACTCCACCAAACATTAGACATACCATATTTGTGTTTTATTGGTTTTAACAACTATCACCCCCGTGTGGACTATTCCGTTGGACGATGTATGTGTTTTTCCTTGAACTTTGGTTTTCACAACTACCGCATCTGCTGTGGACTATTCCGCTGGATGCCGGACAAACCCTTCTTGTTGTTCGCTTGTGTTTCTTCCTGGGTTGGAACCATTCCCTCTCATCAAGAGGATGCACTTTACCTCCCCCCTTTGATAGTAAGAGAACCCAGACATAGAGTTACATTACATACTCACCAGGCACACTCACCTCGCTTTCTTGATGTTACAAGCATAACACTCTCATGTGCTGAAGAACAAGAGCTAAGGCAAATCTCTAAGAGAATAAAAATTGGGCCATCGTACCAGATGGGTCTCATACACCAAACAGTGTGAAGTCTAGTTGGGACTTCATACCAGGGAGATCCCTTGAATATTGGCGGGTCCAACACCATCAACATATATAAAGCTTTCCTTTTCTCATCATGAATGTGAGCACATTCTACACTAAGAAATACATATAAGTGGTCTCATTGGATTAATTTTCATCCATGCTTCTTCAGTTTTAATTTTTTAATCCTTTATGGGAGTCCAATTTACTATGTAATTTGAAGAATTGATTGCTTCCCTCCAATAATGAATATTTAGCCCCTTATATTGAATCATACAATTAAGCATTTCCTTTAATGCATGCTTGTTTCTCTCAATAACAATATTTTGTTGTGGTGTATATGGAATAGTATGTTGCATTTGGATTCCATATGAAATGTAGTAAGTTGTGAATTTGTTGTTCATATATTTACCTCTTTTATTTTTTATTAACATTTGTAGTTGATGTCCATATTATTTTTCTACAAGGACCTTATAAGCCAAGAAGAACTAAAAAAATTCATTCTTAAGTTTTAAGAAGTAAAATCAAGTGCATCTAGATAATTCATCAATGAAAGTTAAGAAGTACTTGTACCTAGAGAAAGAAGGAGAAGAAAGTGGACCACATAAATCACCATGAACAAGCTAAAAAGGGAAGGAGGTGTTCCAAGAGGCGTGTTTGTCAAAATTGTGTCGATAACATTTGTTGAGAACACAATTAGCACAAATACCATATTTAGAAGAAATGATAGGAGGACCAATCATCATATTTTAACTACATAGTTGTAACATTAAGTGATAGTTTAGATGGAAAAGAGAAAGGATGAACATGGAGAGAAGTGTTAGTGTTTTATCATTTTGCAGCGAGGAACATTGTGCCATTGTAAAATTTGGATTCAATCCTGTTCTCTTGACATCTCTAGGAAAGGAGATCTCGATTTATGCTATGTTATTAGCGATGGCCATGGATGCTTATGTTTCTTTCTAGATGCAATGTGCTTGGGTTCTCAGAGCGGTGTGTCTATGGAGATAAATGGAAATGAGGGGCTCAACCTTGGGTCAATTTCCTCCATTCAGGTTTACTCCATTTCAGATCCCTGTTTTAATGGTGTTGCAATGAGTGATGTTGACTTTGTTAATGACGTTCCTTCATTTTCAAAATGTACATGGAAGGAATTGTTTTCATGTATTTCATGGGTATGGTTTGTCATCAAGTATTTTTTTTCTTTGTTGTTTATATATATGGAAATACTTGGTGGTTTGGGCCTTGGTATTTTAAGGGCTTATGATGGTTCCACTGAAGGGCTCTCCTTCTACTACGCCCTCTACAGGAGATTCCCATTTCTCTAAAATTCTAGGCTTGGACCATTTCCATAAAAAGCCAACTCAAATTCAATTCCAAATTTTTATTAAAAATATTAATGGAAAATCCATTCTCTTTTGTATTGGTGGCTCTAATGTGGTGGCTTCACTGAATAATTTGATTGAACTCGGGCTAGGGATCCTTGCCAAATCCCATTGTTTGTCATTGTCTTTGTCCCTGAGATTACGTGGTGGAGATCCAGTCCACATAAACCCCAATGAATTTGTATCTTTCAAGGATGTAGTGCAAGGGATGCCATCAAATTCAGCAAATCAACAAAACTTCAATCCAGGCCTATACATAGTAGAACAAATGAAACAAGCATCAACCTTGGAGTTGAATAACCTAGAGTTAAACTAGCTCTTTGTTTCTCTTCAATACGAAGCCATTATTTTTTTATTCCATGGTTTTTGGACTAAATATGATGCTCTTCATTAGTGGGATTTTTCCTCTTGGACCCCTAATTATGACAACTATTTATGCTCAAAAGGATTTTTTATTGTTAAATTTGATACACTAAAATGTTTGGAGATTTCCATAAATGATGGACCTTGGTTATCAAGTAATGTGAGGCTTTTAATCACCCCATGGTTTCCAGAGGTCAATTCCACAAGCATGGTGGCTTAAAAAATGTTGGTTTGGGTGAGGCTTCCAAATATTCCTCTCCCATTTTGGCACCATAAAGTTCTAGAGGAAATAGGAAACACACTGGGAAAATACAAAAAAATGGACCTTGAGAGATAGAGAAAGGTCTATTTTCTTTTGCTAGAATCTGTGTAGAGATCGACCTCAACAAAGGTCTTCTCAATCACATATAAATGAAGCATAAAAAATTCCAATGGAAATATGTACTAGACTATGAGAATATGACAGTTAGATGTCCAACACGATTTCAAATAGGCCACCTACAGATTACATGCCCTCAAGCAAAAAAAATCCCAAATAAGAAAAGGGGGGAGGTTCATATGCCAAAAAGATGGCAAACCTAAAATCCCATCCTGTCAGAAGTAGAAGAAGAAGAATAAGAAGAAGAGGAAATTATGGAGGATCCTCGAGGACAAGCATAAGTGACTACTTAGGCCTAGTGTGGGGATGTGTTCCATGAACATGAAGACACTAAAATTCAATATATTTAGGGGTCAGATCAGTAGAAAAATGAAGCTCTGATAGAAAATGGCATGGGGAGTACAAAAAGAGCTCATGTATCTAAGAGTTCATATTCAGATAAAGAATTTCCTCCGGTGACATATTTCATAGAATTGGATTTGATTCCTGTGGACCAAAATCTGAGGGGTTGGAAAAAGGTCCAAAAAAATAAAGGAAAAAAGGAGAGGTTAAGTGATTTTTATAACACTTAACTTCAATTTTTTCTTTGTTTTTTATCTGTAGTAAAAATATGTATGTAGAAATTAGCTAGTATATTTTTTGTAGTTTCTTGCCATACAAGGATCTAGGTAGATTCTTGATGAATGCACACATTTGGTGTGTATATACAAAATGTATTTTGTTTTCAAACATGAATGAAAGTATGGTTTTATTTTGAAGGAAAAAAGTGATAGTTTAGATGACCAAATTTGTAAGGCTAAAGTTTACTCAAGCCATTGTTATGAGATAAAAATTGAGGGAAAGGGTGATGACCCAAAGTTGTCAAAATTGTACACTGATTTATTATCCTATTAATCCTAAGAATCTTTTGAGTTTATTCAAGGTATTAGGGATTGGTCATTCCCTCATAGCTTTGAATTTGTTAGGTTCACCTTGACACACTCATGTGATACAATATAGCCCAAATATTCCACTTATTGAACCCCAAAGACACACTTGGAAGGCTTTGCATATAGTTGTTGTTGTTCCAATAGTGTTAAAGCCCTGTCAACATGCTGTACATTCTCTTAATAATATTTGTTATAGATTATTATGTCATCAAAAAATAATTAAAAAAAAAATTCTAAGGAAGGGTTTGAAAATAGAATTCATTGACATTTCAAATGTTGAAGGTGAATTTGCAAGTCCAAATGGCATAACCAAAAAACCATAATGACCTTTATGTGTTCTAAAGGTTTTTTTGGGAATGAATTATTGCCTCATTATGATGTGATGATATCTAGAATGGAGATCCAACTTAGTAAAGAAAGTTGTTCCATGCAATTCATCTAATAATTCATTAATGACAAGAATAGGAAACTTATCTTTGATTTTGATTTTTTTGAGCTATCTGTAATCTAGACATATATTCCATGAACCATACTTTTCTCTAACCACCATCATTTGTGAAGAGAAAGCCCTTAGGATAGGTTGAAAAAGCACTCAGAAGAGAAAGCGCTCATGATGCCAACCTTTAACATTTCATGAACCATATGCTTAATCTGACTTTTCTGTGCATGTAGATATTTTTAAGGCCTAATTTTAGGTGGTACACTTCTAGGTTGCAAATTAAGGGCATGTTCATGATATCGAGTAGGTGGAAGACCCTCAAACATCTCCCCAAATAATTTAGAATGATTGTCGATAACTTTTAGGAGATCCACTGCAATAAAGGATAAGATGTTTGAAAATCTAATGAACACAATTGCACAATTACACCTAGGTGTCCTTTTTTCAAAAAAAAATTCTTGATATTATAACTTATCACTTTACTAGTTTTCTCTTGGATATCTCTAAGTTCAATTTACTTTCCTTCTAGAACAAAATCTTATGCAAAATCTTAAAAATTAAGAGCCATTGTTCCCAATGGTTGTAACCATTGGACCCCTAATGCAATATCAACACCACCCATTTAGATTGCAACCATGGGAATAACCAAAAAATACTCTCCCACATTCATATTAATATTGTGGCATTTCCCTCAACATTTTATGCTACCTCCATCTGCAATGATTACTTGAAATTTTGGTGCTGAGTATAGAAAACAATTAAGAAGTTTTTCCAATTTGTAATTGATCAAGTTTTAGGTACTATCTAAACTAATCAATATTGTTACCTTTTTATTTTTGATATATCCTTATATCTTTAGGGTTTTCGGAGTACTGATGTTGGCCAATGTATGACAAGACATTGTTGGAATAATATCTTCTAGCTCTAGGTCTTGTGAAGTTTCCACTTATAGATTCTTCTTCATATTCATAGTCTATGTTGAATATTTTTTTCCATTGCATTTATGCCCCTTACTATACCTGTTATCATAGTTGAAACATGGTTCCTTTTCTATTATTTCATCCATTTTTTGAGGAACCAACCTTGTCGGTTTAGGAGAGGGAGCATGGTTTTTTCTATAGTTATTAGTGAGCAATTTTATAGTGGCCATATTTTTACTTTCAACTTTCCTTGTAGACCGAAAGCATTCTCTAGAGATTTAGATTCAAAGAAATGCACCTCATGTTGAACTATTTTCATTAAAGTTCCCATAAATAGGTCAAAAAATTATCCCTTGAAATATTCTTTACTCTTAGACTCAACTTTTTGAATTTTTGAATGTGCTCTAAAATTGGACAATTTTGCCAAATATTTACCAATTGATTGAAGAATGTATTGCTCTTAATATCACCATAATATGTTGTTAATTCATTGATAAAAATGGACCAAGATATAACAAAATCCTTGTTCCTCTCACAAAGCTATTTATACCATACATGTTGGTATACTCCTAAAAACATAGATTTGTTGTAGCGGCTGCAACACCCTCCAAAAGTTTGGCCTGCAATCAAATTTCATAGCCTAATGTGGATCGTATGATCAGTCATTCCTTAGTTCCTTATCAGTAAGTTCATGACTTCAAGCTCCCTTCCTAAATCTTGAGAGTCGTGCACACTTTTATCTTTATATAGTATGTGTCATCTTTGGGCATGGGGATTATCGCTTGTCATGCAAAGGGAAGTTTGTGTTGCCTCAAGGGGAAACCTTTGTGAGAATGGGTTTTTATCATCACATAGACATGTTTTGCACTAATTTCACACACCCTTGCACAAGTATCTCCTTTATCCTCCTGTTGTAGCAGCTACAACCGCCCTCCAAAATTTTCCTTAGCCTGTTTTGGAGCCTCCCTACCAACCTTACATAGAACTTTGTATTTCTTCGTCAAGTGCTCAAGCTTCAATGATTTCCTTGTTGGCATTATGATACATGTGTTGTACTTTATGGAAACCCACTTGTATATGGTAACTGGATGAATCTACGTAACTAGATGAATCTACAGGAGAGATATCAGATATAACAAAATGCATGGAAGTTGTATTTACAGATGTGACAAAATGCAGGGCAGTTCAAAGGAATCAGTTCAGAAGTAATGTACAATGGAAAATCACATTATAACAGGTATATTAAGAGGGAACAAAGTAATGGTACAAAATAATAGGATGAAGGAACAAAGGACTACAGATCAGAATCAAGAAGTTGAAGAAAAAAAACATTTTTAGGTATGTTAAGTTGTATATGTGGGTTAACTGTACAAAAAGAGCGTGTACACGTGGGTTCACTATAAAAAAAGAGCGTATACGTATGCACACACTTTCATAGAATAAAAAAGCACATATGGGACGAAAAATTAAGGAAATTAAGGTGAAATAATACCAAGGGTCAATACCATGGTATTAGCCAACAATATTGAGCGGAGTAACGGTTATTTGACCCCGTCTAAGAATACCATAGGCTCTAAGTGTTGTTTTGATCCGAGGTATTGAGAAAGGCTAAACCTATATAAGGAGGAGAAGATCAAAGGGCTATGGGCAGAAGTAATGAATATCTTATGAAGTGTTAGATCAAAAGAAAATATGCATGTTATGGGGTTCTGATGCTTTTCTTGATCTGAACTAAGTATGCACTTGAGTGTTTGATAATGGATGAGATCTAATGATGGATCATGATCATAATGAATTATCATTATGTGATATGATAATGGATGGGCTAGATCTGATTGCTAACACATGTTTTATCCTTTATATGTGACGATTTGGGTATGTTTGAAGTCGGGAATTGCAACGAAGTTATAAGTAAGTATTTGCAGATCTATACACTGGTTCACTTTGGTGAAGGTGCGTATACACACTGGTTCGACTCTTCCAAGTAGCGTATGCAAAAGAAAATCTTGATGTTCAGGGATGACTGATCTATCAGATCAGTATTGCTGTTTTGCTGCTATATTACTACTATTTGTCAATGATGTCTTCTTAGATCTGAAAGTAGAACTGAATGTATAAGGAAATTGAGTCTAATTGATTGATTGATTGAGAAGGAAGGGTGATCCTTGTTTCTATCTGTTTAGAACTCTGTAATATGACATGAGATCTTCAGAATGTCACTGATTGGTACAATTTGTGGTTCAGAGGTTTTATGATTTAGTATCTTTAGAGATATACGTAGGTTAGGCTAAAGGAAGTAGCGTATAAACGTAGGTTGGATTCATTGAAGGAGCGTATACATTCTAACACATGCCTTTTGAAGTTACAGTTAGTTCTGGTTGCTGATGTAGTGATATGGGTTTAGATCTGTGTACTGGTTACAGTGATTTGTCTGTTCCAGTTGTTTGGTTGAATTTGATTAAGTTTGAATGAATGGTTGATTCAGTTGTGTCAGAGGTTCGGTGATTGTTTGATTCAGTATGTTAGAGGTTTCAATGATTGTATGATTCAGTATATCAGAGGTTTCAGTGATTATTTGATTCAGTACACCAGAGGTTTCAGTGATTGATTGATTCAGTTATGATTATATCAGAGATTGATTGGGTTTCAGTGATCGGTTGATGCATATGCATTTGATGGTTGTATTGCAGTAGTGATTGATTTTGAGGTTCAATGTTACTAATGGGTCCAGTATGAAAATTTGATGAAACGTGGCCTACATATAGTGTTGTTGTGTACCAGGAGTATCCAATGTGAAAATTTATGAAACGTGGTCCCTGGAGGATACTGAGGGTTGGAGCCTTCAGTGAGGAAGTCAAAGCTTCCTACCAATAGTGGTTGGTGATTTGATCAGGGGGTTGGAGCTCCCTTCCAGTAGCAACTAGAGAACGAGTGAAGGTTGTAGCCTTATGTAGGTCAGAGCCTACGTACTAGTAAATATATCGGCTAGTACAAGAACTAGGGGGTTGTAGCTCCCTTCCAGAAGAAGCTGGAGAATGAGAGAAGGTTGTAGCCTTCTACAGGTGGCTTCCTGTGTACTAGTATGAGTGCACCAGTACAATATTGTAAACATATTTTCTTATTATTAAAAGAAGACATAGACGACAATAGTAGGTGGTTTTCACCCACATTGGGTTTCCACCTTAAATCTTGGTGTTCATGTGTTTTATTTATGTGTGATGGCTTATTATATTATTACTGCACATGGTTACTGTTTAATATTTAATAAAGTACTGATGCACTGATTAAAGATCAACATATGATGAATTAACTGAATCATAAGTTCACTGGATATACGTTGGTTGCCTTAAGAACAGTTGCATGCACACGCGATTTCCCTTCTCTGAAATAGCGTGTATAAACTTGATTATGGAAATGAAAAAGTTATTGATTTGTAAATACTGATTCACCTCCCCTCTTAGTATTATTTCCAACATTCCTCGCACAAAGGCAGCCTGTCGAACACATTCGATCCATTCCCCTCATAGGCTGCCTACCCGGACTTGGTCCAGCTGCAGGCTGAGCAACTTCCCCTTGAAAATTGTGCATTCCTAGAGGGAAACCAATATTTCCCTCCAAGAATTACGCAATCCTCTCTGTCAACCTTTGATCTCCAGGATTGCACAATCCTGCCAGCCAACCCTCCCAGTAGGGATTACACAATTTTTCCCACAAATAGGCAGTTTAGCCAAAGATTTGCGAAAATCTGGGCAGCAGTTAGCTGATGGGCCCAGAAATTGTGCAATCCCCTTGGGCAGTTAGACCAACTTACAGTCATGAATCCGCCTTTTCCAAGCAGTTGAGCACTAGCATGCATGGACAGTCCGGTTGACCAGTTCCACCCAGGACCAAGGAAAATTGACTTGCATGCATGCATGACTTGATATTCTCAGAATAGCAAGAGGAAACATGCAAAAGGTATCCCATTATTCAGGGAAATATTTTTAGCAGCCGGGGTTACATGCAATTTTTTTTAATAAATTTCCCTCCAAGTGTCACTTTTTCCTAGATTTGTGGCATGTGCATCTTGAGGCCAAACTTATTTATCCGACGCATTAGAACTCATTCATTCACATCGATCTTGGAGCTCTGACATCCCACAACACATCCACAACTCTGCGACACATCTGGCTCAACTATTCACGGGTAAGTGGCCTCAACTTGTCTTTTTCAACATTTCTATTGCTTTTTGTGTATTCAATTGTGTGAGTGTTGTTTGCTTGATTTATTTGAGTGCCTGCTATTGTTTATATATATTATAGCTTGTCCTAGGCCTATTTTGATTTTCATTGCTATCTTAGTGTTGTCGCATGCATGAAACTGTTTTGGGCCTCACCCACATGCATGTTGATCTGTTTTCTCAATCTTCCATTCATGTTTTGCATGCATTGTTTATCACTTCTGCTATCACTTAGTGTCGTCATGCATTTCATCAACTTACTTGCTTTTAGTTTCTCGTCAGTGAGTCGGGCCAACCTTGACTTGGTTTTTGCCTTCACCAAGGCTTCATTGCGCAAGCTAGAGAAGGAAGGCTCAACTTCCTCTCTAGATTTGCACATTCTAGCCCAACAGTAACCTCTTGGATTGATTTTCTCATTTCTGGAGGTCAGTGGTTGCTTGGCCCAAAACTTTGCATAAAACTGTCTCTGGGCCAGCAGTCTATCCCAGCTGGAATCACGCATTGCATAATCCCGGTAGACAACTGCCCAACTGAATTGTGTATTTTGTAGATCCAACTTCCAATTCAGCCTCCCAGTCAGTACAAGCCACCTTTTGTGCAGTTTTGGTAGCCAATCACTCAACCTCCCAGTGAAATTTGCACAATCTTGCTCATCAGTTCCCCAGGTATGTGTTGTGACCTTCCCTAGATTTGCTTTGTTTTCACTGACATATTTCTTGCCATGCATGCTACTTGTTTCCAGATCTTTCAGGTGTTCATCTGTCTCAATGGCTTCCAAGAGAACAAGATCCCAGGACACTGATGGTGTTGCAGTTGGAACAACAGTTGAATAGGTGTCCTCTAGCATGCCGATCTACGAAGATACGAAGTTGTATCTAGACAAGGACATCAAACTGAAGTGGAAAGAGGTGAATTAAACATTCCCAGGTGATTTTGGTGAAGACCTTGAAGACCGTAAGGTGTATGTGAACATTCATAAGTCTATCCTGTACTGTATTACATGCAGATACCCTACATTCCCATGTGCGGATATGATTCATTGGATCATCTCCCACACTGACCCCGAAACGATGACCTTGAGTAGTGTCAATGGGAAGAAGCTTGCTAGGCACGAGACTACGATGAGATGTATCATATGGATGAGCCCATGACTGTCATGACCCCCCCGTTCAGCCTACATAATAACAGAGGCCACTCCAGAGATATTTTGAAGGATTGGATAAAGGAGCCATCTCGTTTCAAGATTACCCCTAACCAGATCTATAAGATGAAGATTTTGAGGAAGGCATACCAATGCTTGGTCATATTCGCATGTTGACTAAGTGGCCAAGCAACCACTGAGACCTTCCCTTAGTGTTGGGTGGTCACGCTGGACCAACTGGCTAGAGAAGGAAGACCATGCAACTGGTCCGGAATACTGGCTCGTCAGCTGAAGGAGAAAGTCACGAAGGCTCGACAGTCACCCGAAGGCATGCATGCAGAGATTTGTATGTCTGCCTACATTCTAGATGCAATATGTGCCCGACATGAGTTCCCAGGCTTAGAGTGGGCATGGTCACCGTCGGAGACTATTGTGAGCACATATTTCAAGCTATTCTCTGAGTGCAGCTTCAGAGGAGTGATCAAATGGCTGTCCGACCATCTTTTTGCCCCAATGTACAAGTTGATATTCGAACAGGATCCACCCTACATGTCAGAAGAAGCGATGAAGGCATTTTTAGGCATTGCAGATTGGTATGCCTCACCAGATGGCACGTTCATCCGAGTGTTCAGTGCGGAGAAGCCTCTGCATGTTCTACCAAAGTTTTCTTTGGATGTGCTTGTCATGCAGGAAGTAGCATATCATGTGTCAACACGATTAATAGTTAGGTTGTAGCAGAGGAAGAAGGCAGCTTGGCCCACTCTTTCATTGTGGATTGGGTTATATGAGATCAAGAGCATTAGGCAAGCGGATGTCGAAGCTGAAAAAATGAAGAAGTACCCATTCAACCTCCGAAGCTTCAACCATATGACCCAGATTGCATTGTCAAGGATCACTGCACGAGAGTTCAGTTCAATTGGATCCATGGGGCATTTCATTGGGAGGAGGAAGACTCATGGAGGTATTGTTACCATCATTCCAGACCCAATGAACAAGTTAGTTTTGTCGTAGAATGGTTAGCATGACAACATGAAGCAGCACCATGGAAAACACCAGCAGTAGCAATAACAGGAGAGGCAGCAGAGCCAAGCATACCTACGCATGACAAAGGGAAGAGAAATATTGTCGACCGCATGGAGGAGGAACAAAGCTACAAGTTTCGAGCAGATCCACTTGTAGAACAAGCAGCTATGGATATTCAACATAAGAGGCAGCAACGCGAAAAGCGAATCATGCGAAGGAAGAGAGATAAGAAGAGAATGGAAGAAATAGAGAAGGAGTTGCATGAGTTGAGGGAGCAACTCCGGAAATAACAAGAGCTGCACCAACAAAAGAAGGAAGTGCAACAACAATAGATTTAATAGGGGGCGCATCACGTGTAGATAGATGAGGCAATGCCCATACAAGTAGTTGGTTCTTTTGAACCACGAGCATCAGGTGAATAGAGCGAGCCCTCGCAGGGGAAAGACTTTTCTCATGAGATAGAACAGGCTTTTGAACAATTGGATGCAGACATGGAGCATCCAGAATTGGAACATGACATTGACCTCATGCCTCACCACAGAGAGGTCAATCGCCCGCTGTAATGCATCCAGATGATGAGCAAGTCTCGAATGACCAAGGATGCACTAAGATCCTTGGTGGTTAGCTAGAAGTAGAGATGCGTGAAAACTCCTTTGATGAATCTCAACATAGAGTTGTGCACCCTAACAGAGTACCAACTCTGGAGGACTCAACATCCCCTGAGCAAGTTGAAGAATAAGTGATGATGACCAATGTGCACAAGGACCCAACTTCTTTGCATGATGCAACTAGAGTGTATGCCGAAGCCACTAGCTCCAGTGTTCACTTCCTCATAGCTAAGAATGAGCAAATGGTGAAGGAAATATAGGTGGCCAAGCAGGGAGGAGACTTGGTGACAATGTCTGCCCGAGTTGAACTGAAGAAGGCAATACTGGAGGAAGTTTTCTCCTTGGACACGGTTATGCGGGCATTTGACTCCAAGTTCAGTACCGTGCATCAAGCAGTCGTTCATCTTCATGGATGGCAACATCCATGTGCGAGAAGAGCTCTCATCTTGAAGAACATACATGCTACCATTGATAACATGTGAGCATGGAAGATGAAGTATAAAGGAGCCCTGCTTCATTTTCCCAAGATGATGAAGGCCAATGCAGTTCATCTGCAAGCACATATTCAGAGTTAGATCTGGAACTACGAAGACCTATTGCAATTCATCACTGGCATACAGGCTTCCCATGCACGAGTATTCAAGAGCATGGAGGATGTCGTGCACACATATGCGATTCCATCACTTCGGACTCTCTCCCAAGTGAAGACCAAGAAGTAGGTCCAACAGGAGCTTGACTCGTACTTCAACGAGTTGATGTGCGTTGCCACCAGTCTAGACATGTTTATCAGTGCAAACATCATGCACAAGTATGTTGCTGGTTTGGCCACATTGAGGACCTTGTTGTGCATTCTTTCAGATGAGTTGGAGAGAGGAGCCCAAGTAGTGTACTCAGATGCCATGGAGGCAAGGTTCAGGTTTGAGACGAGTGTCACAGTGGAACACACGAACACTATCAAAGAATACAAATCTTGGCACCAATATGTTATTGTTGATTAGCATGAGGATGCCGAGCAGTTGGACTTATATAGTTGTATAAGTCAGAGTGGTGTCTCGTTTGGCTTGTTCAAGCCATTGTTCACATGGGTACATGTGCTTTGTATTGTTGAGTCATGTTAAGTGTAAGTCAAAGTCTCAAGAGTGAATGTAATAGTCATAGAGTAGGTGAAGAGTCATGAGGGTAGTTGAACGGTCACAAAGGGGAATGTTAAGGGTCACCCCATCCTTTGCTATAAATAGTCCCTCATAACTCATTGTATAGGATTTTGGTCAGCCAAGCTTCTACTAAGACTATCTTGAAGAAGGCTTGGACAATATTGTAACGCGCCTTGGCTTCTCCACTGCATGGATCTAGTACATCTCTTTGGAGGAGCAGGAAGATGTGGATATAACTTTCTACTGATAGGGCTAGTAGGTTTACATGGTGTATTGCATGATTGTGACTTACACTTCTTTATATAATAAAATCAAACACATTTTCATGCATATGTTGTTATTGTAGTTGGACTACTCCAGTTGCCTTAATGATATATGTTGTTTAACTTACGTACTTTTGTATGAACTGATTCACATGCAATTATATGAATCTTGTTGTTAATGTGTTGCATATGTTGTTAATGTTGTCACCGTCTGTGTCGAATGACTTTCCGGACACCAGATATACCGTTCTCTGAAACTTGTTATATCAACTATCACACTTAGTTTTGGATTGATCTGTGAGTGGTGTTCAGGTTATCTTACTTGTATGTTGGGACTGTCGCATCCGTGTCGACTGCTCTGCCAGAAGCTATGCATGTCCTTTGTGTGGTGTGTTCCTAGCAGAGTTGGGACTGATCCCTTTCAACTTGGAACTCACCTTCACCTTCCTCCCCCCTTTGAAGTGTTGGAACCTCTCATACTCATTCCTTGACTCACTGCATCAGTCACACCCTTGCTACTGACAAAGTTATCTTACTTGCCTCAGTGAGACATCGCGGTCAAGGCATCACCTGACGACCCACTGCTGGGACTCTTACACCAAATGGTTTGAGGTCTAATTGGGACTTCTTACCGGGGAGATCCCCTTGACATGTTGGCGGGTCTAGCATCTTCAACATTTCTGGCGCTAGAAGGAGGGCCTGATGACAAGCAGTGTCCTATCATCTAGTTTTGAACCTTTGCATATCTTTCATGGAATCTTGCATTCTTCTTCCCCCAAGGTGTTTTTCGAATCGTGAAGATGTCTCCATCTTGGGGAAGATTTTCAATCTCTTTTCCACTAACATGTATGATGGTGAAGGTGAAGTGGCCTGGCTTGAGCACTTACATAACTTCCTTTCCATGATTTATGAGGAAGATGAGTTTATTGACGAAAAGGTCGGTCTGTTTCTTGCATTCACACTTCACGAATCCCCATTTTGTTGGGTTCTTAGCTTACCAACTGACATCGTGCACTCATCTTAACACTCCTGCGATCTTATTGATGACACATTCCATCCTTTTGATCTAGACCATCTTGACCAGAAACTGTTACAACAATGGAGGGCTCCTCATGAATCTATTATTGATTTTTGCCAGTGCTTCCGTGACTTAGAGTTTCAAGCTTCGAAGAGCCAGATGAAATTCATTTATATCTGGGACCGTTCGAGTATTACCTTAAGAAATCTTCCCGTCCCAAGAGAAAGCTTGATGTGAAACCTCACTCAACCTTCTTCGTTGATGGAACTACACAATCCCATGTGGGAGCAGGTACCATCTCAACGGACTATCTACCTCCCTTTCATTCAACAGTTCCACGATTGCTCAGTGATGTTGAAGGATCATGTTCGCACATCTGTTCATTCTTCACCCCCTCCCAACATCACTCCACTTAATTTTCACACAGAGTTGGTTGTTAGTCCTTCAAGTTACCATATGCATTCTTTTCTTCGACCTTCATCTTTGCACCCAGGTGTTCCCCCGGATGATGCTGTCTTTTGTTCGTCCATTCCAGACTCTTCACACCCTCCCAACATCACTCCACACAATTTTCATGCAGATTTGGTTGTGATTCCTTCGAGTTCTCATATGGATTCTTTTTTTCGACCTCCATCTTCGCACCTAGGTGTTCCTCCGGATGATGTTGCCTTGTGTTCATCCATTCTAGACTCTTCACTTGTTGTGAATGAGGAACAACCAACTGACGGAGTTGGTGTTGCACAACCAACATGTGCTGTCATTCATGAAGAGTATGAGTGGGAGATTGAACATCAACACTCGGTGAAGGATGACTCCCTTTTGTCTGAGCCCCCTCTGTTCCTTCCTAGCTTCTTTGGTGAACTTTCCATCCATGATTTTGTATGTGTGTCTTGATCTACAGATGCACCCATTGTCGATCACTTGCAGGGATCACCGGACGCTAGTCCATCATTTGACAACGGAGAGGATAAGTTATCCATTGAAGATCCACTTGATCCTTCATCTGTCTTTTCTAGAAACATAGAGAATGAGTTCGTTCGCTTTTCATCTACCCACTATTTGATTCATCTGATCATGAGGATGTCGAAGAATTCATTGATTTTTCTGATCATGGCGGTCGTGATCCATTCACTTCCAATTTTGATCACGATCATGAATCTACCGCAATTGATATTTCGAAGCCAACAGTTTATGATGATCTAATTGATGATGAAGTTGAGACACCCAAGACTGTCAAGGCACTTCAGCCCAAGCTGATGGTTAGGTTAGGCCCTCACTCTCTTGGGGTTAATCTCATGAAACTGTTCAATCACCCAAGGCTCCTCATCACTCATCTGTATGCTTTGAAGATCCATCTCACACACAGATCACACTTCCTCCACTCAGACTGCACGATCCCGTTACTCATGCATTGGAGGAGTCTTACATTGCAAACACTCATGCACGTCACAAGTTATCATTGTTTCTTCCGTTTACTTACATGTCTCAGTCAAGAGTGTGCTTTTTCTTTAAAGTTGCACGTAGTGTCACACAACACCATGATAAGTCCACGGACTATCCGTCATGCACATGCACTCACTTATGTCATGTGGGCACTTTGAAACACGAAGTGTGGTTGTCTTCACTGTCATATATTTCTTGTATGCTGGTCCTCACAATTAGGTTACTCGCAGACCAATCCTTCACTCACATGGGTCTACCAATGCACTGGTGGCTGCATTGGAAGTATCACTTCATGTGATCAAGGCCATGCACCGTTAGTGTACGAGTAGGAGTAGTGTTTGCTTTCAGTTGTTTGCTTGCATAATTTTTTAGTTTCATGCTTTGTTTTCTTGCTTTTCTCTCATTTTTTCTTCTACTTTTTCTTTTCTTTGTTATTTGTTTTGTTCGTTCGTAGGTTAGTTTGCATGAAACCATGTGTGACTCATAAAATGAGCTGGATAAAGTACAAGAGGGTTTGTACAACTATCACTACTTGGTTATCTATCATCTTGCCTCTGTATGATGAACTTGTTACTCTTAGTCCATGATACGTCAAAGGAAAATATGTACTCTTCGAAGTGAACCTTGGTGTAAACACAATGCTTGCATGCTAACTAGTGTCACCTTCTCTAGTCGATTGTTTTTGGGTTAACCCTTGTCAGCTCAGTCAAGTAGAGTAAAGTGAGGGGGAAAACCTTAACATGCATGTTAGAGATATAATAAATTACTTCTCTTCTGGAACAACCTCCTATTCTCTCAATATGTAGGGATCCCTCTTCCGCATATGAAATGAATAAGTTCTATGCACAGTGAAAATGAAAAAAATGAAAAGTTAAAAAATTCAAAATGAAAAAAATGAATAAGGCGAAAGAAGAGAAAGGCTTTTTGTGCAGGGAGGTGATGCAAGTAACTCCTCCAGGGTATTGACCAGGCTCATTGGCAACAGAGCCATGCTTGTGTTCCTATGTGACTCCACCGAGGTACTGTCTAGGCCTACTGGCAGTGGAGCAACACTAGAGATGAAACTAAGACTCTGACGACTATACTGCTTGTGCACCTATATACCCCTCAACCCCAATCAAAAAAATTGTGTTGCCTTGGATTCGAATGTGTGTCAATCGACCAAGAGCCTAGCAGATGCTACATCTTAAAATCAAGTTAGTGTGAAACCAAGATGAGCTAATAACTGAACAATACTTCTGGACGTGTTAGACTTGCTTTTCATGAACAAGGTATATGCAAAGAGATGGAGTTCTACTAGTGTGTCACCAAGTGTTGTAGCGGATACAACCACCCTCCAAAATTTTGCCTTAGCCTATTTTGGAGCCTCCCTACCAACCTTACACAACACTTTGTCTTGCTTCATCAAGTACTCAAGCTTTAGTGCTTTCCTCGCACTAAGGAAGCCTGTCGAACATAGTCGATCCATTCCCCTCATAGGCTGCTTACACGGACTTGGTCCAGCTATAGGCTGAGAAAATTCCCCCTAAAAATTGCACATTTCTGGAGGGAAACCAATAGTTCCCTCCTGGAATTGCGCAATCCTCTCTGTTAACCTTTTAGTCTCTAGGATTGCGCAATCTTGCCAGCCACCCCTCCCAGCAGGGATTGCATAATGTTCCCCACCAACAAGTAGTTCAACCCAAGATTTGCACAAATATGGGCAGTAGTCAACTGCTGGGCCCAGAAATTGCACAATACCCTTGGGCAGTCAGCCTAACTTACAGTCAGGAATGCGCATTCTTCCCAATCTGTTGAGCACTGACATGCATGGACAATCCGGTTGACCAGTTCCACTTGGGACCGAGGAAACTTGACTTGCATGCATGCATGAATTGATCTTCTCAGAATAGTAAGAGGAAACATGGAAAAGGTATCCCATGATTCAAGGAACTATTTTTAGCAGCCAGGGGTTACATGCAAAATTGTTTTAGAAGTTTCCCTCCAAGTGTCGATTTTTCCTAGATTTGTGGCATGTGCGTCTTGAGGCCAAAATTATTTATTCGACACATCAAAGCTCATTCATTCACATCGATATTGGAGCTCTGACATCCCAAAACACATCCAGGACTCTTCGACACATCCGGCTCAGCTATTCACGGGTAAGTGGCCTCAACTTGTCTTTTTCAACATTTTTGTCACTTTTTTTGTATTCGCTTGTGTGAGTGTTGTTTGCTGGATTTATTTGAACACCTGTTGTTGTTTATATATATATTCTAGCTTGTCCTAGCTCTGTTTCAATTTTTGTTGCTATCTCACTATTATCGCATGCATGAAACTGTTTTGCACGGACGTTCACCCAACCCGCGAACGACCTCACCCACATGCATGTTCATTTTTTTTCTCAATCTTCCATTCATGTTTTGCATGCACTCTTTATCACTTCTAATATCAATTCATGTCATCATGCATTTCATCAACTTACTTGCTTTCAGTTTCTCGTCGGCGAGTCAGGCCAACCTTGACTTGGTCTCTACCTTCACCAAGGCTTCATTGCGCAAGCTGGAGAAGGAAGGCTCACCTTCCTCTCCATATTTGTGCATTCTGGCCCAGCACTAATCTCCCGAACTGAATTGCACATTTCTGGAGTTCAGTGGCTGCTTGGCCCAAAAATTTGCGCAAAACTGTCTTTGGGCCAACAGTTTGTCCTAGTTGGAATCGCACATTGCGTAATCCCAACAGCCAATTGCCCAACTGAATTGTGCATTTTGTAGATCCAACTGCCAGTTCAGCCTCCCAGTTAGTCTAGGCTATTTTTTGCATAGTTCTGGGAGCTAGTCACTCAGCCTCCCAGTGAAATTTGTGCAATCTTGCTCATAAGTTCCCTAGGTATGTGCTGTGACCTTCCCCAGATTTGCTTTTTTCTCACTGACATATTTCTTGCCATGCATGCTACTTGTTTCCAAATCTTTCAGGTGTTCATCTGTCTCAATGGCTTCCAAGAGAATAGGATCCCAGGAAGTTGACGGTGTTGCAGTTGGAACAATAGTTGAACAGGTGTCCTCTAGCATGCCGTTCTACGAAGATACAAAGTTGTATCTAGACAAGAACATCAAATTGAAGTGGCAAGAGGTGAATGAAACAATTACATGTACTTTTGGGGAAGACCTTTAAGATCGTCAGGTGTACATGAACATTCATAAGTCCAGCCTATACTAGATTGCATGCAGATACCCTGCATTCCCATGTACGGATATGATTCACTAGATCGTCTCCCACACTGACCTCGAAACGATGACCTTGAGTAGTGTTAGTGGGAAGAATCTTGCAACCTTTTGGGAATGTGACTACGATGAGATGTATTAGATGGATGATCCCATGACTGTCATGACCCCTCCATTCAGCTTGCCCAACAACATAGGCCACTCTAGAGATATTCTAAAGGATTGGGTAAAGGAGCCAGCTCATTTCAAGATGATCCCTAACTGGATCTATAAGATGAAGATATTGAGGAAGGCATACCAATACTTGGTCATATTCTCATATCAACTGAGTGGCCAAGTGAGCATCGAGACCTTCCCTCAGAGTTGGATGGTCGTGCTTGACCAACTGGCTAGAGAAGGAAGACCATGCAACTGGTCTAGCATACTAGCTCATCAGCCTAAGGAGCAAGTCACGAAGGCTCGACAGTCACCTGAAGGCATGCATGTAGAGATTTATATGTATGCCTACATTCTAGATACAGTCTCTGCTCGACATGAGCTCCCAAGCTTAGAGTGGGCATGGTCAATGGCAGAGACTGTTGTAAGCACATATTTTAAGCTATTCTCCAAGTGTAGCTTTAGAGGAGTGATCAAACGACTATCTGACCATCTTGTCGCCCCAATGTACAAGTTGATATTCGAAATGGATCCACCCTAAATGTCAAAAGAAGCAATGAAGGCATTGTTAGGCATTGCAGATTGGTATGCCTCACTAGATGGAACGTTCATCTGAGTGTTTAGTGTGGAGAAGCCTTCGCATGTTTTGTGAAAGTTTGCTTTGGATGTGCTTGTCATGTAGGAAGTAGCGTATCATTGTCAAGAGGATTAACAACTAGGCTACAACAGAAGAAGAAGGCACCTTGGCCCACTCTTCCTTTGCGGATTGGGTTATATGAGATCAAGAGCATTAAGTAAGCGGATGACGAAGCTGAACAAATGAAGAAGTACCCGTTTGACCTCTGAAGCTTCAACCCGTATGACCCACATTGCATTGTCAAGGATCACTGCATGAGAGTTCAATTCAATTGGATCCATGGGGCATTTCATTGGGACGAGGAAGACTCATGGAGGTATTGTTACCATCATTCCAGGCCCAATGAATAGGTTGGTTTCACCGTAGAATGGTTAGCATGGCAGCATGAAGCATCACCATGAAAAACACCAGTAGTAGCAGCAACAACAGAGGCAACAGAGCCAAGCATACCTATGCATGATAAAGGGAAGAGAAAGGTTGTCGACCGCATGGAGGAGGAGAAAAGCTACAATCAAAGCCAACACATTTTCATGCATATGTTGTTATTTTAGTTGGATTGCTACGGTTGCCTTAATGATATATGTTGTTTAACTTACATACTTGTGTATGAATTGATTCACATGCAATTATATGAATCTTGTCGTTAATGTGTTTCATATGTTGTTAATGTTGTTAATGTTGTCACTGTCTGTGTCGACTGCTCTGCCGGACACTAGATAGACCTTTCTCTGAACCTTTTTATATCAACTGTCACACTCGTCTTGGATTGATCTGTGAGTGATGTTCATGTTATCTTACTTTGTATGTTGGGATTATCGCATCTGTGTCGATTGCTCTGCCAGAAGCTGTGCATGTCCTTTGTGTGGTGTGTTCCTAGCAGAGTTGGGACTGATCCCTTTCAACCTAGAAACTCACCTTCACCTTCCTCCCCCATTTGAAGTGTTGGAACCTCTCATACTCATTCCTTGACTTACTGCATCAGTCACACCCTTGCTACTAACAGAGTTATCTTACTTGCCTCTGTGCGACATCGTGGTCAAGGCATTGCCTTATGACCCACTACTGGGACTCCTACACCAAACGATATGAGGTCTAATTGGGACTTCTTACCGTGGAGATCCCCTTGACATGTTGGCGGGTCCAGCACTGTCAACACCTCCCAAAGTCTATCATCAAAGCCGTACTTGTCATAAGTTTCCACAAGGTTTTCACATTAAGCAAAGTGTTCTGGATGGTCTATGTTGTATCACAAAGTGTTCGAGTGTGTGATAATACTCAAGTTCTATCAATATTCAAATCGGTTCCACTGATCCCACACTTAGCCAAATTTCGTAGTTTCCCTAGCAACTTAGCCTCATCCAGATTTCTTGAATTGCGAACTTTGCATCTGCAACCCTCAAGCTTTTCCCTTGCTTGCTGGAACTGCACAATGCGTAGAAAGCCCAGTATCCCTTGGCATCCAAAACTATGCAGTCACTTCCTCTAGTGTCCTTCCCTCAACCGGAACCCACTATCTCTAGAAACTGTGCAGGTTTGTTCCTCTAGCATCTCAGCTGCATAATCCACCTTGCCTCCTGAAATTGCACAGATGTGTCTTCCCAGGGCCTTATCCTGCAACAACCACTGCTCGCTTAAACTACGTAATTTTATCTTTGATTGGCCACTAAGAAGGATGACATGCTATATGACTCACAAGGAGTTGAGGAGGAAAGATAAGGAGACCAAGGAACCCATGGTATGATAGAAGATCGAGACAACATGAAGACTCCTTCTGATGCATAATCCTTTGGAGGGTAGGTATGGAAAACAAAGCACATAATTTGAAATACACCTCTTAGTGTAGCATGAAGGACGACTTATCATTGTCCTATCATTATGTCTTCAATGACATGCATAAGCACTGAAAGCCATTCCATGTGTTTCGTCTAAGTGTCTTGCTCCCTTTTGCTTGTTGGGTCAATTGTCACCTTTTGGCATGTTTGGTTGTTATGTCATGTTTACGAACCTTTCCAGTGACCTCGAAGGTTGGTCTTTGTGTATACAATTTGTCCTATCCATGTGAACACCTATCGGACTCATACAAAAAGTTTTAAGCACCATCGCGCAAGTGTCATCATGGTCATCCTAAGGCATATCTCAAGTTTCACAGTCGTCGCTTTTTTTCTAGACAGTCTCATAGTGGGTATGACTTGTCTTGTTGTTTCGGTGGTCTATGTTGTCGTGTCATCAAAGTATTCTAAGTGTGTGATCACAATCTCAAGTTCCTCAAAAGTTCACTTACCTTCCACGTACAACCATTTTTCCAAAAATCCTCCTAACTGGGCAACTCTCTTTCATTGAACCCTAATTGAACTGTACACTATGTAGTATGAATACTCAGTGTTGCAACCCTGCTACTTGGAACTTTATAGTGCGTAGTCACTATCCCCCAAGGCAGCTACACTACACAATTCCAGAGCTGAGTAGACCACCTTCATCCCTAGAGTTGTGCAGTAGCTTCTCCTAGCTTGACCTGAACTGCACATTTCGTAATATCAACCATCAAGCTTCCTCCCTGCTTGTTGGAACCCCAAAATGTGCAGAGAACCAAGCCTGCCTTGCCTTCCAAAATTGTGCATAATTGTCTCCCCAGTGTATTCCATTAGCTGGGACTCACTGATCTCTAGAGTTGCACAAACATGTCCTCCTAGGTTCCTCTATTGCCCAATCCTGCCTTGCCTCTGAAAACTACGCAATCGTATCTCCCAGTGGCCTCTGTGTAATTTTTCCTGACAATGAAGACTGTGGTCATTAGTTCCTCAGCTAAGCCTGAGTTGCGCTCTATGCAATCTCAACGATAAGTCTCCCTCCCTGTCACCTGTAACTGCACAATGCGCAGTTACTGGGCTCTCTTTCCCAGTTTGTCACTTGTCCCGGGCTATATCCATGGATAACAATGCATCATTCTAGACTATGGATTTTTGAATTTGATGTCGTCCCGTTATGAATGAATTGCCGGAACAGGCACAGTTTTAGATCATGGTGAAATGATGAAGAAGGAGAAGAAGGAGTGAACATGCTAGAAGACTCACTTACAGCTGGATGAACAAAGAAGCTTATCAAGTAAAAGAAAAAGGAACACATGCATGAAACCACCTCTCAAGAACAAAGATCATTGAAGACCCACATCATCAAGCTATGCGAAGGAGAAGAGAAAACACATCCAAGAACACACCTGTCACTTAGCAGTAACATCAGCTTGACATCACCACCTCAATAAGCTAGTCCATGTTAGCAGTGTCATGTCAAGTCATGTCATGAGTTGTCAAAGGCCACATCACTATTATGGGCCATGTCTATTGTAAATCGAATGTAATGTAAAGTGGAAGTCCAATGGACACAAAAGAATATGAAGATTCATGTCAGTTGAAAATTCATAGGAAGTTGAACAATCATGAGGGTAGTCGAAGAATCACAAGGGTCAAGCATCACCCTTGGTTATATATACCCCTGTCATTATATGACGAAGGAGTTTTCACCTTGGGTCCTCTCACAAACAATAGAGAGTTTCAGTCAGTTCTTTGAGGGGTGAGGAGTGGCTTCAATGTCCCACTACTAGGGCTAGTGATGTATGATGTAAATATGTGTCTTGGAATTTTTGCTTAATACAGAAGCATGCTTAGGTCAGCACGTTTCCATGCATGACTTGTGGATGTTTGTAAGACTATTATTTGAGCATTTGTAATTCATGTTTTTTTCAAATGTACTAAGTTAGTTGAACTATTTCAGTTGTTTTAGTGCTTACCTTGTTGGGAATGTGATGTATCGGTTATCACTACTGTCTCATCCTTGTGGACTATTCCATAGGATACTATTCAAACCTTTCTCGCCAATTGGTTAGAATGACCATCACATCTGTTCTGGACTATTATGCTGGATGATGGATAAATCTTTCCCTTTACTTTGGTTTTAATGACTGCCACATCCGCTGTAGACTATTCCACTGGATGTTGTACATACCTTCCTGGTTCACATGTGTCTCTTCCTGGGTGGTACTACCTCTCACTTAGAGGTTGACTTTTCTCACCCCTTTTGCAGTTAGAGAACCTTGACACGGTTGCGTTTCCCACTCACCAAGCACATTTGCCTTGTTGTTCAAAGATAACATTGCATCAATCTACAGTGATAATAGTTAGAGCCAAGGAACTCTTTGAGTATTTAGAAATTGAGCCTTTATACCGGATGGAACTCCTATACCAAACAGTGTGAGGTCTAATTGGGACTTCATATTAGGGAGATCCCCTTGGTTGACGAATTTCCAACATTGTCAATAAAATGTCACTAGAAGGAGGGCCAGATGACAAGCTGAGCCTTTTGAATTTGGCTTGAATCTCTAATCCAAAATGGCTCATACACAAATCATATTCTCGGTGTGTTTCTACAATTTTTACCTTTATCAATTTTCACTCCCCAATGAGCTTCTTGATCACTTGTCCCAGTTAAAGTTTGATGGTGAGGATGTAACATCCTTAACCAAGCACATTTCTGATTTTCTTCAATTTTGTGAACCTTACGTAATTGATGACAGAGGATTTTCTTACATGATTTTCTTCTTCACCCTCTAAGGTCATGCTAATTGGTGGTGCCATACCTTGCCACCTGCTTCCATCCATTCCCGTCGTTAGTTCCTCAGGGAGCTCCATCAAGACTTCGATAAGTATAACTACCAAGATGTTTGTGGAAGAATCAATCCCTTAAGAACGGAGCCTAACGAATCAGTTGAGAAATTTTCTAATCAATTCCTTCACCTTTTCTATGAAATTTTAGAAGAATATTTGAACTGGAATTTCTTGAAACAAGAGTTTGAGCGCTTGGTTCTTTTCTCTTCATACGGTGAACCTGGACCTCCTTATTTTTCTGCTTCCCCATCTCTTGCGAATCATGGGACACCTCAAATTGTAGAGGAGGAGCCTACTACCTCTTTTGTTCCTTGTCCTCCTCCTTTTTCAGTCCCAATATGGGTGCCTCCTTGCGGTGATTGTAAAACTGGGAAATCTGTGAATCAAATCTCCAACCCATCTTCTCATTCTTCTCTCGCTTCAATGGAGGAAATTCCAAAATGGCTCATGAAGCCTACAATGAAGACTCACTCCTCCATTCCGCAAGAGGATGTCATCGTTCACAACTCTACTCTCAAGGTTGATCCAAATTTCTGTTATCCTTTATCTTCTTCACAACCTGACTCTTTGTACCATGACTTGCTTGATCAATTTGCTTCACCAGCTAGTTCTTCAAATTCTCTTGATTCTCAGTTGCTCACTCAAATTGTGATGAGGTACATGGCAGTCACATTGTGTAGGTAAAGGAGCACAAAGGTGAGGACACTTTTGATTTTTCCTCTTTGTTTCAAAATATTCCGCATCAAAACAACGAGTTTCAGTTTTTGAATGATTCTCAATCTTCTAATCTCGGTGGAAAGTCCAGTAAAATCAATTCTTTCAATGAACCCCCATCCTTGGGCAGTAATCATTCCACTAATGATTTTATTTCTATGTGTCATTACGAATGCCCAAGCACATCATATGATATGTCGGTTACTCATGAAGATTTCAATTTGGATCTAGAACTTGCTTCGGTCAAAGAAGGTGTTCATATTGAAACTTCCCCTTTACCTAACTATCCTTTGTGTCCCACCATTCACAACACATCCACTTGCGACGGAGATACTCCATACTCTTCAGTTTCTTCATCTTATTGGTTATCCCCTCGATTGGCACAAGGTAGTGAAGTTATCCATGTTGAAACTGAAAACAATCAAATCATAGAGAATTCTTCCCACCCCTCATCATCTCTTCTTTTGCATCAAGACAAATCTTCAAATCAGTTTTCTCATGAGATCTCACCAATTCATTTATCTTTGAATGTACTATTAGAAGAGCCTCTCCAATTGAGTAATCTGATTGTTCAAGTTGAAAATTTTGGTGAGACCTGTGACAAAGATGGTTGCTGTCTAGTCAATTTAACGTCTTAAATTTCTCTACATAAATTATCAATCCGGGTATCATAAACTGATAAAGTGTGGTGCACCATATGTGCTTAGTTAATCTTTTTCTTAGTTCGTTGTTTTATAGTTTTTATCTTGTTTTGGGGTTTTTTTCTTGTTGATCTCCTAAAGTGTCTAATGCAAATGGAAATCCTATTCTAAGGTCTTAAGAATACATTTAAAGGTCAAGTATGGATGTAGATTTCAAGACAAGGTTTATGTCCCTTATGGTAACTTCCAAAACTTAGCACTTCAAAAGATCTCAAAACATGCTATTGATAAAATTAATACTTGAACAGGAATGTAAATATGCAGCTACTTAAATCAAACAAAATATATGAAATACTGATCATGAAATCACTATCTCTGCTGCCCATCTAATTACAAAAATAAAATCTAAACTATTGCACTCAAACAAACCAAAAATTGCAGACTAACGAAAGCAAGATCAATTTACTTCACTTATAATCCGATAGCTCGCCAAGTAGCTTTTCCGGGTTAAGCCATGGCTCTGGAGATAACATCAATAACATGAAGAATTTATGTCTAAATTACCTACTTGCAAATGAAAGTAAAATCAAGTAAAATCACTTATAATCTGATATCTCTCCAAGTAGCTTTTCGCGGTTAAGCCATGGCTCTGGAGATAACTTCAATAACATGAAGAACCTGATATCTAATTGCAGAGATGAAACTAAAATCAAATCACTTCACTCATAATCCAATAGCTCACCAAGTAGCTTTTCGGGGTTAAGCCATGGCTCTCGAGATAACGTCAAATGACATGAAGAATTTGATATCTAAACTAACTAACAACAACAAATAAATAAGACTAAAATCAAAGCATAACTGAAATTGAAAAGCTTAAGAAAAAGTTCAGCAGAGAGGAAAATCTCATGTCACTATTTGATGCAAAAACATGTAAAGAAAAACTAATCTACAATCAGCCAGTTGAACACACTTGCATGAATTAAAATTGCATCAATGGAAACTCTAATCTATCAAACTTGAAAGAAATCAAATGACATAATGAAATCAAAGAAAAATTACAAAATAAAATCTACTCTACCTTACATTCTAATGTGCTCCATGACATCTACTTCACATCTCCTTCCATGTTGAGAACATCAAAGTTTTATTCAAATTCTTCAAAATTACAAAGTACAACAAAGCTCTCCAAAGCTTTCAAAATCCATCAAGGAAGAACTATAAACTCCAAGCTAAGCTAAGACTAACAAGCTAACAAATGAAGGAGAGAGATCTCCTATTTATACAAAAAGATGAGAAGCCATCTCATTAATGAGAGTCCATGAATCTCTCCCTCTACCTCTAGAGTCCTAATCAAAATAGGAACTGATAAGACACATGTCTTCTTAGAGTTTCAATACAATTAGGAGATGTGACACATATCCTCATGATCCCATGATTCTTTCCACTCAAATTCGAATTTGGCCTTAGAGTGCCACATAAGGGTCTTCTAGAAGCCTCCTTTTAACCTACACATGTCAACAATCTCAACCCACTTGTTAGGTATAAGCATATGCTCATTATTTCCTATTTTTTAACCACAAATTCACTTAAAAAGGCTAATAATTAATAAAGTTTGGAAAAACATAAATGTGGCCCAATGATAATGAAAGTGGGATGAATGTAGTGACATAGTAGTGAAATGGAGGTGATATAATGGACATAATAGTGAAAGTGTAATGGAAATGAATGACATTTTCAAGACCCAATAGTTGCCATCTAGTGATCTAAGTTTTGAGATTAGCAATAACAACCACCCTCAAACCATGCATGATCTAGTTCAAGCTTCAAAATGTGATGCTACAATCTTGGAAAGTTCTAGGACCTGCTAGGGAGTTGAGGCACTTCAACTTCCATTGATGGTTATGTCAGGATCTTGCGACTCTAGTAATCCCCCCATACTAAATCAGATCTAGTTTATCTCGTACAATCCATCTATCTGCATGGTTTCACTCAATGTGGATTTCCGCATGAAAAATGTTTGGTATTTCGGGTGCAATCTTTCAAATTTTCAATATTTTACTTGTGACTGAATTCAAGAATCTATTACAATTCATTCGTCTTCATGCAAATCCCTCACATAAAAGTCAGTTTGGGAATGTCCATCTCTCATGAAGTCATGGAATTGTGAAGTTGATCATCTCAAAGACTATCTTTTCCCACAAGAATCATATTATCGAACTTCTCCCTTAATGGTCGGCTCCTCGGTCTTCTTGCGAATATTATATTGAAAATTTTTCCTCTCATCACACCAGAAGTATTCTTGAGCGAAAATCAATGCAAAAGTTGTCACACGAATGAAGTTCTTCTCCATTCACCATGCCTCAACTGGTTTCATGCATTCACGGTGCTAGCATCCTTTTAAACTCTTTTGATGACTATGATGCTTGTACAATTGGTCATCAGTTGCAAGAAGGTGGTCTGTCATACCTGGTTTGCAAGGAACTTGGTTCGATTATTTAGAGCATTCACAAGATTGTTCAAATTGATTTTTCTTTGTTCATCACAAACTGGCCGAAATTTGATATTTCAATCAACTCATCTGACCATTTATCTATCTTAGGTGACTATCATTCAACTCATCATTTTCCCATCCTCATATCCAATGAAAGTTGTCTCACACTCTTTGATCTTCATTGTTCAACATCTCTCCATTCATATTTCTGTCAAGTGTTAGAAAAATATTATATATGACAGAGAAATGCAAGACATATAATATGCGGAAAAACACAAACACATAAAACCAGAGAGACACAGATATATGTGGTTCACCTAGTTTGGGCTACGTCCACCCCGAACAGACAGTCCTTCCTTCCTATTATCCAGAAAAATGAAGAGACACAACCTACAACAGATCCGCTGTAATATCCTCTGTTTTCTCTCACAGTCTCACCTCTCTATTTCTTGCTTTGAGAATACACATCTATTCCACAACCTCAATACAATACCCTCATACAAAGAGAGGGGTTTCCTTCTAGGGCAAAAAACCCTAAACTAAACATAAATTCTACCGTCAGATCATCCACCTAATGAACGACCCAGATTGACTAGAAATTACTATACTTTTACAAGGCAATTTTACATCTGTTTTAGCTTCAGGGGTGCTGCCCTCGAAACCCCCACCGGGGGACCGCTGGCCCCCAGACAAGTCCCCCCTACACCCCCCTACATGGAGGGGTGTACAATCTTCTTGGGGTATACATCCGACTGAAACAAAGACCTCTAAATTAGGATGATAATCATGCTCCACACCCAACATCAAGCAGGTGAGGCACTTCAGCCTTCGCTGATGGTTATGGCAGGTCCTCACTGTCTTGGCATGATTTCCAAGAATGATTAGATCTATTTTCCCTTACAAGATTCCCATCGTGATCCCACTTCTCAAATACAAAATTTATCTTTTCAAAGATCAGGAGGCTTTCAAGGTGACCATCATGAATTTATGATCCAATCGCTCAATGGCTGGAACAATTTGACTCTACAAGCTCCTTTGTAGACAAAAAGTTCCAATCCTTCCTCACGCTTGCTAAGAAGCTTGATTTTGATGAGGACACATCTGCAAGAGGCTTTCGAGGTTTATTGAAAAATGGTATTGATCGAAAAGGCAAGCATGTCGATAGGATGAAAGTAATGGTTGTGACACATCTTGCTGCCCATAGGCAGGACCTTCCATTTCTTGTGCAAGTTTTTCAAGTTTTTGTACCTTCTGTTGCACAATAATTTATATCTATTTTAATCGTTCATATCTTTGTGGATGTAGGTCGGGAAAATTCACATTGGCTTCACTGGAAATTTCATTTTACATGACCCTGACCTTCTAGATGTTAGGATAGGGTAGGATAAGCTGCATTTTATTTTTCTTTCCTTGCACTCTTCTTGCACTCATTCCCGGTAGTTTGTCTTGATTTTCTTATTCTAGTATATTTGCTTTAGTCATTGTATTCTTTTGTCTTATGATTTTGTTCCCTGGTTCTGTGTTTTCTTTCTTTTTGCTTTATTTTCTTCCTTGTGGAGTTTTTCTTGTGGTTTAAATCATGCAAATAAGGGTTGTCCCTTGCTACTTTGTGGCTTCTGAGTGTGTATGTGGCTGAAGCTCAAAGAGTCTTGTGACACTTCAACATTTGACCAGCACTGGGTCTGAATTCCTTGTAATTGATTGTATATTTCGGCCGATGAATTTTTGATGGAAAATACAATCCATTTGTAAGGAGAGCTTTGGTCCAACCATGAACCTGTGTCCAGTTTAGGAACCTCATACCTATACTCAGTTTTATGCTTTGGTGTTTTCAAGATTACCTAACTACTAGAAATGGAGAAGGGGGAGAATCTAAATGATCAAACCTAAATCAGAGGTATTTATATGCTTCTTTGAAGGAACAAACTATCCTACTCTCAATAAGTTGGGATCCCTCTTCCGCCCCAAAATAAATAAGTGCTGATGCACAGTTCTCTTTAAAAAAAAAAAAAGGCGAAAGAAGGGAAAGGTTTCCTGTGCAGAGAGGTGAAGCATGCAACTCCACCAAGGTACTGTCCAGGCTCACTGGTAGTGGAGAAATGCTTGTGTTCCTACATGACTCTATTGGGGTACTGTTCAGGCCTAGTGACAGCAGAGCAACATTAGCAATGAAAAACTATACTCTGAAAATCTTAAGCTCACAAGCTAAACTACCCTTCCCAATTCGAAACACTGTGATATGGCTGAATCTTATGTTGTTCAAGTGAGAAGGTACAAAGGGGACCATGTCTTCACATGGGGTAAGTGGAGAAGCAAAGTTAATCTACATAATGAATCTATACTCCCTAAAGGACCAAGGCCCTGGACTAAAAACGAACCAATACAAAGAAGCTGGAATTAAATAGTGTGTTGCCAAGTGTTGTAGCAACTGTAACACCATCCAAAATTTTGGCGTGCACTCAAATTTCATAGCCTAATGTGGATCGTATGATCGGTCATTCCATAGTCCCTTATTGTTAAGCTCATGATTTCAAGCTCCCTTCCTAAATCTTGAGAGTCGTTCACACTTTTATGTTTATATAGTATGTGTCATCTTTGGGCATGGGGATTATTGCTTGTCATGCAAAGGGAAGTTTGTGTTGCTTCAAGGGGAAACCTTTATGAGAATGGGTTGTTCTCATCACATAGACATGTTTTGAACTCATTTCACGCACTGTTGCACAAGTTTCGCCTTTATCCTCCCAAAGTCTATCATTAGAGCCGCACTTGTCGTAAGCTACCACAAAGGTTGTTCCATTAAGAGAAGTATGTTTTTATATGTTCTGGATGGTCTATGTTGTATCACTAAGTGTTTTAGTGTGTGATCATAGTCAATTTATATCAATGTTCACATCGGTTCCACTAATCCCACACTTATCCAAATTATGGAGTTTCGATAGCAACCTAGCCTCATCCAGATTTTCTGAACTGCGCACTTTGAATCTGCAACCCTCAAGATTTTATCTTGCCTACTGGAACTGCATAATGCACAGAAATCCCAGCCTCCCTTGGCATCCAAAACTGCGTCATGGCTTCCTCCAATGTCCTTCCCTCAACTACAACCCAATATCTCTAGAAACTGCACATTTTTGTCCCTCAGGCATCTCAAATGGCCAATCCACTTTGCCTCCTGAAACTACGTAGATGTGTCCTCCTAGGGCCTTATCCCACAGCATCGACTGCCTGCTTAAACTATGCAATTTTGTCTCTCAGTGGCCACTAAGAAGGATGACATTCTAGATGACTCCTAAGGAGATGAGGAGGAAAGATAAGGAGACTAAGGAACCCAGGGTGTGATAGAATATCAGGATCGCATGAAGATTCCATCTAATGCATAACCCTTTGGAGGGTAGGTATGGAAAACAAAGAACATATTTTTAAATACACCTCTTAGTGTAGCGTGAAGGACCAGTTATCATTTTCGTATCATTATGTATTTAATGACAGGCATAAGCACTGGAATCAGCGCAAGATTGGTTAGGGGACAGTGCTCTGCAGAGCACCCTTGAGTGAGAGATAGTGCTCTGCAGCACAGTTAGGCCCTCTTTGACCTGCGCTAATCCACATTAGAGAAAGTTTTCACCTTTGGATTGGGTTTCTTCTCCAAATTTCCTTCTGTTTATGCTTGCTGAATGATCAATGATTGTGGTATCTCTGAAATCAACTTGTATTTCCTCTTTCCAACCCTACTTTGGCTTGATTGATTAATGTTTCTTAAATGATTTCTTTATCATTATCATTTCATTTCCAAAGTTAGATTATAGTTGATTAATCTTTGTTCGAAAGAAAGTGTCATAAAAGTCTTCTTTTCCTTCGAAACAAAATTGTCGTAAAGACTTCGTTCTTGTAAAAAGATTGATTGATTGTATGTGCATTAGTTTCCTTGTGTTCATTTCAACATTAAGGGAATTGAAAAAAAAACTTGCATTGTGCATATTGTAGTTTCTGAATGCTTGATAAGAATAGTTAAGGAAATTGCATTAGATGTGCTATTTGTTCTTTGTCAAAGATCTGATTGCTCTATCCCTTTCTAGCTAAGGTTTTCATTGTTAAAATTGAATGAGAAGAATGCTTATCATATTAGTTGCATTTTAGGAATTTAAAACATACATCATGTGGTGAACCTTGAAAGGCAAATTCTAAAGAAGATCAACTTAAAATTTACCTCAATTTACCTAATGGAGCATTGTCACCTAGCGAAAAACATTTAGTGGTTCTAGGCTAGAGACGTGTTTTGGCATCGTAAAACAAAGCAACTGTCGCTAACTTGTCTGCAATACATCCCGAGTGTGATACCTCATTCCACATAAGTGAGTATATCATAGCTCATCCACGTACCTTCGGGTATATAGGGCAGTGTTACCGTACGTAAAGTAAATGGGATTGCTCTCACTGTGTGGTTTTGAATTAGACAACACATACGGATTGGGCCTCCACGTACTTTTGGGTATATATGGGAGGACAACACTAGGTTGCTATCCATCCTTAGGTAACCAAGTCAGCCTCCTTGTACACTGTGATACATCGAACACAACATTCGGGTAGATTTCCTGCTCGTACTTCTCGGTTCGCTGGGAGGTATTCTGCAGTTCATAGTTACTTGGTAATTCTTTTGCCTAGATCATATCTCTTTTGTTTTATTTATTTTTATTTTGATTAAAATAAATTTAATTGACCGTGGATATCATCCTCCACGCTTGCTCCTTAGTTGATCTTAGGTTGAGACATATGGCAACAAATCCGGAGTCCACCGATCAAGGAATTCCTTTTGATGGGAATCCTACTCCTTTTCCTCCTTTTGGAATATTGGTGCTCCATATATGGCTACATTGTCCCTTCCGGGATTTACCATTGGCTTGCCAGTATGGTTGTTTTCAACCTCCTTGGTTCAAAATGTCGTGATTTATCCACAATCGAGTACTCCTCCAACTGGATAAAATCAACCTCCATTTGATCCTAAAGTTGAACCTTTACCTTCTTCCTCGGTTGTTTCTTCCTCCCCTTCTTCCTCTTCGCCTGGTGAAAGTATTGGTACTACTAACTAGGTGGCTAAGAAGAAGAAGAAAGGGAAGAAGAACAAGAAGAAGAAGAAGCAAATTCAGCAGAGGGGCAACCAAGAAACTATTGCTTTGAATGCAACATCTGATGAGAAACCATCCGTCAAGCCTCACAAAGTTCGATATCCATGCAAACTTTGTGTGGGAGACCATCTTCTTCGAAATTGTTCTAGTATTCCTCAAGTCTTAGAAGAATGGTCTTCCCATTCCCATCATCTTGTGTCATCAACTTCTAGAGATCATGTTGGTGACACACCATCAACTAGTGGTAGTAAAGTTCATGGAAAGAAGGGTAGAGTTAAGCTTCCCTGTAGGTTATGTGAAGGGAATCACCCCATTCACCTTTGTCCCTATCTGGATGAAGCCAAAAAAGTGTTGGATAACTGTCCCGATTCTCCGCAACGAATTCCATCTGGTTACAGGAGACTCTCGCTTAATCCTTCAATAGTTGATAAATTGACTGACCAAAATCAACCGTTGGTCAAACCCACTCTCTCTGAAAGTGAATTCCATGAGTCTATACTTGACCCAAATCAACAGGTCGTGGAAACAGTTGACCCGATTTCACCTTCAGTTAATCTAACCTTTCCTGTAGAGAGTGAGTATGATATGACTCAAGTTCTTTTTGTTTCTTCAGATTCCAATGGGATTGGAGGCAACCTTCCTGTTCCATCAAGACAGGAGGAAACTCCTTCCATTCTTGTAACTCAAGGGGATAATTCTCCCATTCTTACAGTACCCCCTCTAAGTAGACTGGTCACTTTCTTTGATTGGAATCGACTGGTAGGATGTCGTCTTCCTTCTTATGTACCTTTCCAGAGCATAGTACAGGTTTGTAATATGATTGTATCTGACACTATTATAGATGAAGGTGCATCTGTGAGTATCCTTTCCTCTACTGCTTGGCAAGCACTCGGTTCGCCGCCACTTGTGCCTATTACCTAGAATCTGTTGGCTTTTAACAGAGGAACCAGTCAACCATTAGGAATCCTTCCTCAGTTTCCTATTACTTTGGGAGGAAAAATCGTTTATCTAAATGTGATGGTAGTCCCAGGCCCTTTATATTACAATTTACTTCTTGGGCATTACTATGTTTATGACATGGGAGCTATTGTTTCAACACTCATTCGAGTGATGTGTTTCCCGCATGAAGAAATAATTGTCACCTTTGCCCAGCTTTCATTTCCCAGTCCAAATATAGTTTCTAGTCAACCATATTCCCTAAATTGTCCTTTTGTCCCAATGGTATCATCCCCACCACGGGTTAATTATGTGGCAACCTATTCCATGCCTACATCAACTGATGATCAATTCTGTGATTTTGTACATTATGTATTGGGGGCATTGGAACTAGATCTCTCCTTGCAGAGCATTGTTCTCCCATCTGATGAGAACCTCTTAGAAGTCATGACCTCTTATGGGTTGTGAACCAAGGATATGAGGATAATTCCTTGTCTTGTGTCAACCTCGTTAAAAAATGAAACCAAGGATATGTGGATAGTTCCTGGTCTTATGTCAACCTCGTTAAAAAAATGAAACAAAAGGTACGAGCATAGTTCCATGTCTTGTGTCAAGCTTGTTAAAAAATGAAACAAGGAGGATGAGCATAGTTCCTTGTATTGTGTCAAGCTCGTTAAAAAATGAAACAAGGAATCTGAGCAGAGTTCCTTGTCTTGTGTCAAGCTCATTAAAAATAGAAACAAGGTCCCCTGGAGCAAAGTTCCAATTCGAGTCTTTGATTAGATCTCGTAAAATCCCGGTTGAGTCTTTCACTTGATCTCGTAAACAAACTTTCATTCCATCCACCTAATAGCCACTAGTAGTCTACTTAGGTGAATGAAATGAAGCTTCATGGGCATGCACCTAGTGATAAAGTTAAGTTTCCCTGTAAGTTATGTGAAGGGAATCACCCCATTCACCTTTGTCCCTATCCAGACGAAGCCAAAAGGTGTTGGATAACTGTCCTGCTTCACCGCAACGACTTCCATCTGGTTACAGGAGACTCTCCCTTTCATCATGTTGGGGGCATGTAAACCAATCTCCAGCATAGTTCTTCGTTTCAAGCTTGTGTAAAAATGAAACTGAATTCAAGCATAGTTCTTTGTTTCAAGCTTGTCTAAAAATGAAACTGAATCCAAGCATAGTTTTTCGTTTCAAGCTTGTGTAAATATGAAATTGAATCCAAGCATAGTTCCATATAGTTCAAGCTTGTGTAAAAATGAACCCATCTCCATTTTAACCCTCGTGATTTCCATTCTATCATCCTCTTCCGTCAGATGAGCCTTAGTTTTTTTCCTTCCATTGTCATTATCTGCTTGGCCGATCATATGATTTCACTTGGTTGTTTTACCTTTTTTGAGGAACAGTTGCAATGAGTGGTCTTATTAGCCAACCTCTTCACATAAATCAACACGTTTTGAGAAGTTCCAACATCATCGGAACCATTTTCTATCGTAGAAACCACTTGTTCCTCAAAGTTGAGTTCTCTTTAAGCTCTTTTCAGACTCGAAATATGAAAAGATTGCCGAGCGCTTGTCCTTTTCAGCTCGTTAACGGATTGGAAACAACATCTACTTAGTATACATTTAACCCTTTTTTGGGCTGAGATAGATTATTTATGGAAATGAAATACGTTGACTGAACATGGTCAACATGTTCTCTCTCGTATTGTTTTATGCTTTTTCGGGCTTGAGAGACAAATCTACAAAAAATAACTTGTGGAGTTTTCTTTTCGTCCCTTTTCAAACTATCTAAACATGAAAAGGACCGAGTTATCTTTGTCGTTAAACTTGTTAAAACATCGAATAGTGTCAAACTTGTCCATCTAGACAAGAACGAGTTTCACCTTCGCTAGACTCGTTAAAACATCACATAGCGATGGATTCACCCGAAGGGTAGAATTATACAACAAGAATATGTTATCCTCCTCAAGCTTGATAAAAAATAAAGAGTTACTGGTCAATAATGACTGGGGAAAAGGGAAAAAGGGAAAACCACTTTATGGTAGCAGGTCGCTCTTGAACATGAAACTTTCACTTCATCATTGTGACTACTTGGGTTGGGTTATCAACTTGATGGTTATCATACCGTTGGTCTATCATACCATCCATCACTTTGTTTTGGGTCAATGCTACCAATTCATTTCAGTGTCGCTAACATGTTCAAGAGAAGTCATCTAGTTAAAATTCATCCTTTGCAATATCATAAACCTTCATTTTCATGACCGCCATTCTTGAACCTTGTGTCGTCAGTCAAATTCCGTCTCCAAAATCATTACACTCATTTCGTGTCGTTGATGTGGGATACATCAAGGCCCTCTTGCGACGAGTCGCTTCTTGTTGACATTGACACAATATCCAAGAAGTTGACTTAGAAACACCCTTCTAGTACCTTGAGGCTTGCATACAACAATGGAAAGTTTCTTACTTCCGGCGATAGGTTGACATCACTGGACTTCGACCGAAAGACTTTGTATGGTGTTCAACATCAAAACATCTATTCACACCATGCAGAATGTACTGTAGTACCTTGAGGATCATTATCATTATCGGTGATTTCTCTTGCATCTGTTAACGGCTTACATCATCGGCTGGTAATCAGATGATGTCTTCCCATGTTTGACTTTAGATCACATATTCACATGGTTAGACTCGTACTTAAGCGAACGATTGAATGATATAGAAGACCCCAGATCTAGTTTCATCCATCCAGGCTGCGATTTCAGGAGTAATAAATCATATGTACGATGACTTTACATTGATGGTCATTCCGATCATGGGTCTATATCTGTAGATGACTGTCTATGTACATGTAATGAAAGTTTATATGCTGAGCATGGGTATGCCTTCCCTCAGCAATTCATGAAAAAATAAAAAAATCATGATATATGTATTGTAATTGATGCAGGTCACCTTCCACTTCGAAACCTCCTCATCACATCATAAATCATTTCATTCGACATTAACAATTTTTCAACTTCATGCTTTAGGGGGCAGATGTTACAGATCCATTTGGGCACATCAATCCCATCATCCATATCAGTGTTTTAGGGCTCATCAAACCCTAATTTCAGTTGCTACATGCCCTAAACAAGTCACCCTTTTGAATGCCTCCTTCCCAGACAATTTCATGACTTGAAGACATCCTGAAATGACCTCTAAAGGGACCAGCACAGGTAGGCCCATGTAAGGGTGTGCTGCAGAGTAGTTGAGTCCATGTCAGGGTGCTCTACAGAGCACTTAGGCCCTCTTTCATCTGCGCTGGACGAGATTGAGTGAAATTCACATAGGGTTTGGGGAATATTCTTATCTCTTGGAGTCATCTAGAAGTTTCCCTCACTTATCAACTCTTATGAGCTCGAAAATGGATGAGGAATGAGTTAAGATGCATCCTATACTCTCATCCCTTCCTCCATGGAACTAATTCTAAGTATGGAAGGTCATTCAATACCCCCATTTATGACATAACCTCCTTCATCCTCCTATAAATTGAACACTCATCTAAGTGATTAGGGGATGGACTATGTTGAATTGTAAGGAGATAATGTTGCTATGAGAGTTGACTTTGAGACAAGTATTGTTATGCTACAAGTTTTTCATGCTTTTGATGTGATGTGGATGGGACCCAAGTTGGAGGAGTGACTTTGAATTAGACTTGATGGTTGTAATTCCTTCTTCTATTCAATAAAGTATTTGAACCTTTTTCCCATATGCTTATCTTGTTATATGATGCTTATATGTGTGAATGTATCTGATTCCATTTACTTGTATTCAATAGATCTTTTTCTTTGATTGGTTCTTTATCTTTTGTTAATGTTTACAGGTACTTCTCAACCGTGTCAAGTACGGGAAGGAGCGATAGGATCTATACAAAAGAGACAAGAGGAAAGTGGAACTACAAGTAGGTCTTCTCATCTTATTTGTCTTATATATTTCTTACAGGAAAAATATAAAGTGCTTTAAACTGTTGTTCTAGATATGGCTACTTATCTATGGAATTAATATTCATCCGTAGATACCAAATTCTCCAAAACACTAGGGAGTTTTGGATTTGATGTCGTCCCATCATGAGTGAATTGTAGGAACATGTACACTATTAGATCATGGTGAAATGATGAAGAATGAGAAGAAGGAGCGAACATGCTAGAAGAATCACTTACAACTAAATGAACAAAGAAGCTTATCAAGTACAAGGAAAGGGAACACATGCATGCAACCACCTCTCAAGAACAAATATCATTGAAGACCCCGCATCATCAAGCTATGCGGAGGAGAAGAGTGTTATGAAACCAACTTACAAAAATATATAAAAGATAGATGAATGCCTTATAAATAAGCCTCTTCAAGGGGGCAACCTCCTTTACATTACACAAATGAACAATTCTTGGATGATACAAATGACAAGACCTCCTTTCTATATATAGGAGTCTAAGGGGTCATAATATAATCAGAGCCGACATAACAATAATAACGTAAGGGCACAATAATAACAATAGTGGGCTTACATGGGCACAAAAATATAATAAGAGGGTTGTACTAATAACAATAAGGGATTACACTAGTAGTATAGGGACCTAACATGCCCCTCTCCTTCAAAAAGTGTTGTCCTCAACGCTTGAGTAGTTCTTGATGCTTCTGTATAAATTCTTGTCCTTCCATGTAGAATCTTCAGCGGGTAAGTTCTTCCACTTGATGAGATACTCTGAAATTGATCTATTTCGTAGCTTTCGATTTCTCGGTTCTGTGACTGCTTCAGGTTCCAATATGATTTTTCCTTCCTTGTCAAGTTCTTGCAATACTGTTTGAACTGGGATCTTCTGCAACTTTTGAATGAGTTCCCACTCCTTTGGGCATATGGATATATGTAAGGCCTGATGTTTGGAGGAACACTTCGTGGAATCAAATGAATAGCATGATCATGATCACGAATAGGTGGGAGGCATTTGGGAGTCTCAAATACCTTGGAATGATTATCCAGAACGTTTTGGAGATCTGAAGAAATACATGATTTTGATGTGGGATCCTCTAGGTAACATAATTGTGCAATTACACCCCATTGTTATTTATTTAGAAGCTTTTTCATGCTGTTAGAGTTGATTATCTTTCCAGGTTTTCCTTCGATACCCATCAATTCAACTTCCTTTCCTTCCTAAAAAATTTCAAGAAAAGTTCTTGAAAATTAAAAGCAATTGTATCCAAAGATTGTAGCCATTGGAATCCTAGTAAAACATCAACACCACCCATTGGAATGGAAAGCATTGGGCTATTCAATACATATTCTCCCATGGATAGCTTGACATTATGGCACTTTCTAGAGAAATTTATGGTTCCTCCACTTGCAACCATCACTTGACACTCCGGTGCTGGATATAGGAAGCAATTCAATTCATTGGCTATCTTACAATCAATAAAATTATGGACACTGCCCAAATATCAACACTCTTACCTTTTTCTTCTTGATATGTCCTTCTATCTTGATAGTTTGAGGAGTGGTAATTTCTTCCAATGCATTACAAGATATGGTCGGATTGATTTCTTGAGACTCAATGTGATCTTTCAATTCTTGAACATTTTTCTTCTTGATATGTCCTTCTATATTGATAGTTTGAGGAGTGGTAATTCCGTCCAATGCATTACAAGATATGGTCAGATTCATTTCTTCTTTCTCGATGTGATCTTTCACTTCTTGAACCTTTTTCTTCTTGATATGTCCTTCCATATTGAGAGTTTTAGGAGTGGTAATTCTTTCCAATGCTTTACAAGATCTGGTCGGATTCATTTCTTCTTTCTTTGGGGTTGGTTCCTGGTGTATATACTCTTCTTTTGACGTTTCTTAATCCTTTTCTTCCTCCTCTCCATAATCAATGTAAAATAATTTATTCTCAGCACACTTATGACCTTTAATGTATTTGTTATCACAATTGTAACAAAGCCCTTTTGCTCTTTTTTCTTCCAATTATTGTGGTGTAACCCTTGTAGGTTGTGGAAGGCTAGGAGAAACAACACTTCCATCTTTATAGTTGTGAGGGGTAGACTTCCTTGTTGCCATAATTTTGCTTTCCACTTTGTAACAAAGCCCTTTTTCTCTTTTTCTTCGAATTGTTGTGGTGTTGCTCTTTGTATCCTCATAATGTGCTATCATTTCCTCCGTGAAAATTGATCACATAACAAGTTGTTTACAAGAACAAAGCCCTTTATACCATAAAAATTGATCTAGTTCTAAATATGAAGATGCAATATATACCTTTTTTAACAGTGGTACACCATGTAGATCAAAATATTGCTCCATCTGTAGTATCCAATTTACTGGATCCTTTCCATCAAACTTCCTCGTATCACCTTTTCTTGATTTCAAGAGCTCGATCTTGAAATCACTGTAACTATGTAATTTGGATCTTCTAGTTCTGAAATCGCAATCTGCAGTCGTCCTCTGTGTCCTCTTTCCAATGCCACCAGTCTAATCGAAATTGGATTCTCCAAGAAAGCGTTATGCACAATCTCCCAAGATGACCTGATTATATACCTTTTCAGAAGAGCGCACTTGTATGAAGTGCCACGTGTCACTGTTTCGACCTTAGTACCTAAAACTGATGTAAAAAACACTACTGGCCGTCCTCTTTCTAAAACTTCTCATGAAATTTCAATCTGATGCTCAAAACAAATGTTATGACGATTTTCCCACAGTGACCTGTTTGGAATGTTATTCGGGGGTCTGCAAAAACCCTAACTTCCACAGATTATATCTCTGAAAATATAGTGAGACAGGATCTGAAATTCGGAGCCGAGGTTTAGACCAATTTATTCTCAAATGGGTTTTTGTTTTATCTTCTGAAACTTCGTAGCGAAAGCATTATAGCGAAAATATCACGATGACCTGTTTTATCTTAAATTCTGGATCTTGCAAAAACCCTAACTTCCTGATATCATATCTCCGAAAATATAGCGATACAAGATCTAAAATTTGGATGTGTGGTTCAGTAAGATTTCTTCTCAAATGGGTTTTATTTTTAGCTTCTGAAACATCGTATAAAAAAAGTTATAGCAAAAATACCATGATGACCTGTTTGGAGCAGCGAAACCCTAGAATCCAAAGCTCTGATACCAAATGTTATGAAACCAGCTCACGAAAAGATAGAAAAGATAGATGAATGCCTTAGAAATAAGCCTCTTCAAGGGGTAAACCTCCTTTACATTACACAAATGAAAAATTCTTGGATGATTCAAATGACAAGACCTCCTTTCTATATATAGGAGTCTAAGGGGTCATAATATAATCATAGTCGACATAACAATAATAATGTAAGGGCACAATAATAACAATAGTAGGCTTACATGGGCACAACAATATAATAATGGGGTTGTACTATAACAATAAGGGATTACACTAGTAGTATAGGGACCTAACAAAGAGAAATCACATCCAAGAACACATCTATCACTTAACAATAACAACAGTTTGACATCACCACCTCTGCAAGCTAGTCCATGTCATTAGTGTCATGTCAAGTCGTGTGATGAGCTTTCAAAGGCCACATCACTATTATGGGCCATGTCTATTGTAAATAAAATGTAATGGAAAGTGGAAGTCCAATTGACACACATGAATATGAAGAGTCATGCCAGTTGAAAAGTCACAGGAAGTTGAACAATCATGAGGGTAGTCAAAGAATCACAAGGGTCAAGCATCACCCTTGGTTATATATACCCCCGTCATTGTATGAAGAAGGAATTTTCACCTTGGATCCTCCCACAAATAATAGAGAGTTTCAGTCAGTTCTTTGAGGAGCGAGGAGTGGCTTCAATGTCCCACAATTGGGGCTAGTGATGTATGTTGTAAATATGTGTCTTAGAACATTTTCTTAATACATAATTATATTAAGGCCAACATATTTCCATGGATGACTTGGTAATGTTTGCAAGAATATTCTTTTAGAATTTGTAATTCATGTTTATTTCACATGTATTAAGATAGTTGAACTATTTCGGTTGTTTTAGTGCTTACCTTGTTGGGAATGTGTTGTATTGGTTATCACTACTGTCTCATCCTTGTGGACTATGTAGGATACTAGACATGCCTTGCTGGCCCATTAGTTAGAACGTTTGTCACATCCGTTGTGGACTATTTTCAGGATGGTGGACAAATCTTTCCCTATACTTTGGTTTTAACGACTGTTGCATTCGCTGTGGACTATTCTGCTAAATGCTGGACATACCTTCTTGGTTTGCATGTGTCTCTTCTTGGGTGGTACTATTACCTCTCACTTAGAGGCTCACTTTTCTCCCCCCTTTTCAGTAAGAGAACCTTGACACAATTGCATTGCACACTCACCAGGCACACTTACATTGTTGTTCGAAGATACCATTGCATCACTCTCCCATGCTAACAGCTAGATCCAAGGAAATTTTTTGAGTATTTTAAAACCAGGCCTTTATACTGGATGGGACTCTTATACCAAATAATGTGAGGTCTACTTGGGACTTCATATCAGGGAGATCCCCTTGGTTGACGAATTTCCATCACCGTCGATAGGATGCAATATTTACATTCTGTAAGGATTCCACTTGGTGTATATCAAAGTATTGCTTCATTTGAAATATCCATGTTACAAGATCATCACCATCAAACTTCCTCATATCGATATTTTGAATGTAGTATTTCCTTGGTGCTAACTTGAAGCCCTGGTGATGTGTATCATGGATTGAAAATACTTGATTATGGTTATGTGATTCAATTTATGTGCTCTCAAATTGTGATATCATACTCCCCGTACGATATTGAGTCTCAACACCATGTCTCTCCTTATGTCCATGATTTCCTTGGATTTCCACATCACTTCTAGTGAGATATTTTCATAAAATGTTTTGTGATTCTTTTATTTCTTCCCTAATGGATTTTTGTATATCTTCCTTGACATTTTTAGTTTCTTATTTTCATTCATCTTATTTTTCATTTCATCCATCATTTCTTCCTTATTTTACTTCATTTTGTTTTCCATTTTATCCATAATTTTTTTAAGGTTTACTTGGGAACCTAATAAATCAACCTTTTTCAACATACAATCATCCATTTCATTGACTTTCTTCTCTAATTGGGAGAACATAAATTCTAATTCATCACTTTATTCATAAGTCCTAGATGAGCCTTTAGGAGGCTTAATTGGTGTAGCATTTATATCTTTATTTGGAGTCATGCGAGAAAATAATAACAGTACTCTTTATCACAATTTCCAGTCACAAAAAAAAAATGGATCTTCTAATCAAAAGCTAAGTCACTTGTAAGTTGCATACCTTTAAAACATTAATTTTGAGATTATTTTAATGTTTGAACTTGTTATTGATATATCATTAAGGTTTGTGTTCTTCTGAATAGGAAATTTTAGTCTATAATACTTTGTTATGTCTTCTCTACAATTATTTAGGTTCGACTAACATTTGATGTGCCAATTGAAAGTTATGGTAGGTTCTCCAAAACTTGTTGATTTTTGGTCTCTTCCCTTGAACAAAATTGTATACTAGGGCATGTGTTCAATTTTTCCCATATAATTCTAAAACTTGTCACACCTAAGGTACTTCTATATGTCTCTTGAATATCTAAAGATTTCACAGTCTTAAGAGTCACACAAAAGAATTTATAACATAAACACCAAGTTAACTTGTTTTAAATGGATTTTAGGATCCAAAAACCATAAATTATATAGAGTATACCTCATAGATTAGAGAAAACCAAATTTTGAATTTCGAACTATATGTTCCTTGAGATTTCTCCTCAACATAATCCAAGTTTCACAATTTGAAACTTGATAGAAAAAAATTATAGTGAAAATTCCAAATTTTTCTGTTTCAAACTAATTTTAGGAGAATTTAGGAACCCTCATTCCTTAGAGCATATATATGAAATTATAGTGAAACAAGATTTAAATTTAAATCAAATGTTCACTAAGTTTCCTCCTCAATGTGGGCCATGTTTCATAGTCAGAAACCTTTAAGAAAAAATGTTATATTGAAAATTCTGAATTAATAGTTTGATATCGATTTCAAGAACCCTAAGTTCCTTAGAGAATATCTTCAAAATAATAGTGAACCAAGATCTGAAATTTGAACCAAATTTTACTATAGATTGTTCCTCAATAATCTACAAGTTTCACCAGCTGAAATCTCCGTGAAAAAAGTTATAGCAAAAATACCATGATGACCTATTTGAGGTAGCAACCATTAGAGAAATTTTGAGGTAAAAAATGGGCCTCAAAGCAAAAATGTACAACCAAAATAAACTTTATAAGAACCAATAGGATTCAAGATGATGATTTCAACCATGAGGGATGATTCACCATTTTTGTAGTAAAAAAAAAAAAACTATTTTTTCAACTTATCTCCCTACAGTTTTACTCAAATTTCGAGCAGTTGGATATGGAATCTAATTCCTCATCCAAGGAGTACCCATGTTGCATAATTTTGATGGACCATGTATATGAAAAATGGGAAATACATGAAAAGTGTGATTGCAATCATGTTTTTAATGAATTTCTCATTTTTCATGTAGTAGGGACCATTTAAAGTATGCAACATGGGTACTCGGATGAGAAATTATATTTTGCATCCAATGAGTGCTCTCGCTTGAAATTTGAGTAAAATCGTTGGGAGATAAGTTTAAAATACAAGTTGAAAAAATAGTTTTTCTTTTTCTCCCTCTAAAATTTGATGATATAGTCTAATCTTATTTCATTAATTCCATTATTATTTTATAGTATTCCCTAGGAGGCCCATTTTAGACCTCAAAATTTCTCGAATGACCTTATGATCATGATCTATGATACCAAACCTTATGTACCATATGCCTTACAAATGATAAGAAACCAATAATTTCAAGTCCTTTTCGAGGGGAAAACCACCTTTTGAAATGAATACAATGTACAAGGATATATTTGATGAGCCTAAGACTAATTGTCTCCTTAGTATATATATAGGAGATAAATGGTACAATTATAATAAAATGGGACTATAAGAGGTTCTAATATACATAACAATATAACATTAGAAATATAATTGCTCAATATAGGGCTTATTGATAGTTTTAGGATTAACATGGGTGTTATGATTCTTACGCCTTAAAAATGATAAGAAACCAATAATTACGGTCCTCTTCTAGGGGAAAACTTGCTTTCACATTGAATGTAATGTACATAAAAATATTTGATGATTCTAGATTAGGTTTATTTTGTGTGTGTGTGTGTGTGTGTGTGTGTGTATAGAGAGAGAGTTATGCAAGAAAATAATAATGGCTCTTTATCACAATTTCCAGTCACACAAAAAATGGGACTTGTAATCAAAATTTAAGTCACTTGCAAGTTACATAACTTTAAAGCCTTAATTTTGAGAGTATTTGAATGTCTGAACTTGTTTTTGATATACCATTAAGGTTTGTGTTCTTCTGAATAGGAAATTTTAGTCTATAATACTTTGTTATGTCTTCTCTACAATTATTTAGGTTCGACTAACATTTGATGTGACAATTGAAAGTTATGGTAAGTTCTCCAAAACTTGTTGATTTTTGGTCTCTTCCCTTGAAAATCTTGTATACCAGGGTATGTGTTCAATTTTTCCCATATAATTCTAAAATTTGTCACACCTAAGGTACTTCTATATGTCATTTGAATATCTAAAGATTTCATAGTCTTAAGAGTCCCACAAAAGAATTTATAACATAAACACCAAGTTAACCTGTTTGAAATGGATTTTAGGATCCAAAAACCATAAATTCTACAGAGTATATCTCCTAAATTAGAGAAAACAAAATTTTTAATTTCGAACTAGATGTTCCTTGAGATTTCTCCTCAACATGGTCCAAGTTTCATAATTTGAAACTTGATAGAAACAAATTATAGTGAAAATTCCAAATTTTTCTGTTTCAAACTATTTTTAGGAGAATTTAGGAACCCTGATTCCTTAGAGCATATATCTGAAATTATAGTGAACCAAGATTTAAATTTAAATCAAATGTTCACTAAGTTTTCTCCTCAATGTCGGCCACATTTCATAGTTAGAAACATTTAAGAAATATTGTTATAGTGAAAATACTGAATTAATAGTTTGATATTGATTTCAAGAACCCTAACTTAGAGAATATCTTCAAAATAATAGTAAACCAAGATCTGAAATTTGAACCAAATGTTACTAGAGATTGTTCCTTAGTAATCTACAAGTTTCACCATCTGAAACCTCCATGAAAAAAATATATATAAAAAATGCCATGATGACCTATTTGAGGCAACAAACATTAGATAAATTTTGAGGTAAAAAATGGGCCTCAAAGCAAAAATGTACAACCAAAATCAACTTTATAAGAACCAATAGGATTCAAGATGATGATTTCAACCATGAGGGATGATTCACCATTTTTGGAGTAAAAAAAAAAAAAAACTATTTTTTCAACTTATCTCCCTACAGTTTTACTCAAATTTCGAGCAGTTGGATATGGAATCTAATTCCTCATCCAAGAAGTACCCATGTTGTATACTTTTGATGGACCATGTATATGAAAAATGAGAAATACATGAAAAGTGTGATTTCAATCATGTTTTTAATGAATTTCTCATTTTTCATGTAGCAGGGACCATTTTAAGTATGCAACATGGGTACTCCTTGGATGAGAAATTATATTTTGCATCCAATGAGTGCTCTCACTCGAAATTTGAGTAAACGCATAGGGAGATATGTTTAAAATACGAGTTGAAAAAATAGTTTTTCTTTTTCTCCCTATAAAATTTGATGATATAATCTAATATTATTTTATTATTTCCACTATTATTTTATAGTATTCCTTAGGAGGCCCATTTTAGACCTCAAAATTTCTCTAATGATCTTATGATCATGAGCTATGATACCAAACCTTATGTACCATATGCCTTACAAATGATAAGAAACCAATAATTTCAAGTCCTTTTTGAGGGGAAAACCACCTTTTGAAATGAATACAATGTACAATGAGATATTTGATGAGCCTAAGACTAATTGTCTCCTTAGTATATATATAGGAGATAAATGGTACAATTATAATAAAAAGGGACTATGAGAGGTTCTAATATACATAACAATATAACATTATTGGTCAATATAGGGATTATTAATAGGTTTTAGGGTTAACATGGGTGTTATGATGCTCACGCCTTAAAAATGATAAGAAACTAATAATTATGGTCCTCTTCTAGGGGAAACCTGCTTTCACATTGAATATAATGTACATAAAAATATTTGATGATTCTAAGATTAGGCTTATTTTGTGTGTGTGTGTGTGTGTGTGTGTGTATAGAGAGAGAGAGAGAGAGAGGTTCTAGCCTACATAAAAATATAAAAATAGAAATGTAATCATTTAAAATTTAAGGCTTAATAAGGAGTTTTAGGGTTAAAATGGGGCTCATATAGGATTTAACATGCCCCTCCAATTCAAACAATTTTTTTCCTCAACACTTGACTAACATCTAGTGATTCTACAAGAATAAGTCATCTTCCCATGTCATCTCTTCCACTGGTAGGTTATTCTGTTTGATGATGTACTCCATGTTAGGATATTCCGACACATAGGATATAGTTAAGTTCAACTTGGTCTAGTATAGAGTTAGGTTAGAGTTAGGTAAAGTGTGTTTCTTTACCGTTGTACATTTTGTAACTTACAATCCGACGGTCACGATATGTAGTGATCCGACGGTTCACTCTCACCTCGGTATTACCGACACTTGATCCGTGGCTTGACACCCGATTGGTCCATGAGTTCTATTTAAAGCGCATGGAGGGTCATTGTTCGGGTAATCCGGTGCATGAGAGAAGCTTATGTAAATTTTCATTCTTTGATTAATAAATTGCCTGTAGTACCCACGTTGGGACAGGCCGTGGACTGTTTCCCTCCTTGCACTTTGAGGGTTTTAACCACGTCAAAAATACTGGTGTATTGATCTGTGATCTGGTTGTGAGCGGTGTCCTTTTGGTATTCTTTCTGAGGAACTTACCCTGTAAATTCCTACATGGTATCAGAGCAGGCTGGTCCCAACTTAGTAAGGATGGAATAAATAAGGTTACCATCTTCTTTCTTAACTTTAACACCTTCCAAGAGATATCTAAGGGTCTTGAATTTGGACAAGAAATTTTCAATGCAAGAAAAATTATTAGGATCCAGAGTAAGCAGCTCATTTTCAAGTTGATGGGCTCTAATTTCATTTTTAATCCCAAAAACTTTAGCGAGTTTTTCTAATGCTTCATGAGGAGTCTCAAGTTCTGCAATGTGGAATCTAAGATCAGGAGAAATAGACATCCCTATCAAACCACGTGCTTGATCTTGTCTATTTTCCCATTTTGTAGCCTTGTCTTCATCTTTTGGTTTCTTCTCTTGGTCTGTGGCTATTCTGTAGAGACCTTTACTTCTAAGTAAATCTTCCATGTAGGCTACCCATTGGAAGTAGTTAGTGTGCTTGTGATATTCTTCGTCATTTTCACATGGAAGACTGTAAGCCAGCCCCTTCTCCCTTTCAGTCTGGAGTCAAACTTTTAGTCTCTTGTACTTCTCCTGAAGTTGATGCTACCTTATACCGTCAACTTGTCGGAAAACTCTTGTATTTAACCCATACTCGTCCTGATCTTTCCTTTGCTGTTGGCCTTGTTGCTCGTTTTATGCAAAACCCCCGTGAAAGTCATTGGAAAGCAGCTAAAAGAATACTTCGTTATGTTCGAGGTACAGTACAGTTTGGGATTCATTACAGTGCCAAAGCAGCTCCTCTGTTAGTTGGTTTCACTGATTCTGATTGGGCTGGTGACCATGATGATCGGAAGTCTACTGCCGGTTATGTCTTCACTCTTGGTTCAGGACCTATTACATGGGCTTGTAAGAAACAGGCTGCCATTTCTCTTTCGTCAGCAGAAGCAGAGTATCGTGGTGCCGTGGAAGCTAGTAAGGAAGCCTTGTGGCTTCGTCAGATCCTATCAGAGTTTGGATTTGAGCAGCAGCATCCAACCACACTTTGGTGTGATAATCAAAGTGCCATTCAGCTATGCAAAGATCCAGTCCAGCATCAGCGCAGCAAACACATTGAACTACACATGCACTTCATCAGAAAGCTCATTCATGACCATGTTCTTGAAGTGCAATATTGTCCAACAGATGATCAGATTGCAGACATCTTCACAAAGGCTCTCACAGAGGCGAAGTTCACTAAACTTCGATATATGCTTGGAGTTCAGGAAGTTGTCACTAAGGGGGGATAGGCTCTAGTGCCTCCTTCCTTCTCCTATTGTGTCATATTTGTAAATCCTTCAATCCTATCCCAAGTTGTTCTTAAGGGGGGATGTTAGGATATTCCGACACATAGGATATAGTTAAGTTCAACTTGGTCTAGTATAGAGTTAGGTTAGAGTTAGGTAAAGTGTGTTTCTTTACCGTTGTACATTTTGTAACTTACAATCCGACGGTCACGATATGTAGTGATCCGACGGTTCACTCTCACCTCGGTATTACCGACACTTGATCCGTGGCTTGACACCCGATTGGTCCATGAGTTCTATTTAAAACGCATGGAGGGTCATTGTTCGGGTAATCCGGTGCATGAGAGAAGCTTATGTAAATTTTCATTCTTTGATTAATAAATTGCCTGTAGTACCCACGTTGGGACAGGCCGTGGACTGTTTCCCTCCTTGCACTTTGAGGGTTTTAACCACGTCAAAAATACTGGTGTATTGATCTGTGATCTGGTTGTGAGCGGTGTCCTTTTGGTATTCTTTATGAGGAACTTACCCTGTAAATTCCTACACTCCACAATTGCTGGGTTACTCGACTATTTAGTCCTTGTTTCAAGGATTGTTTATACTTGTAGTATGATTTTACCTTCTTCATTTATCTCTGATACACTTCCTGACTACACATGAATAACATGGTCATGATATCTATTAGGTGGAATACCCTTAGGAATTCATCCAATACCTTGGGATGAGTGTTGACAACTTTATGAAGATCCCATGACACATATGATATTGATGTTTGAACATTTAGTGAACATAATTTTTCCATTACACCTTGGTAACTCTTTTCAAGTAATTTTGTCATTCCATTAGAGATTACTGCTTTAGAAGTTTTGCTTGGATACCTCTAAGCTCAAGTTCCTTTCCTTTTGAGGTAAACCTTATGAAGATATCCTGAAAATTAAATGTCGTTATTACCAATGATTGTAACCATTGGACCCCTAATACAACATTATCACCACCCATTTGTATTGTAATCATGAGAGTATACAAAATAAACTCCCCCATATTTGTTGGGTTGTGTTATATTCTTTCCATGACTAGCCCACGTAATTAACTTGGGGGTTAGGAGGCTGGCGGAGCCCTCCCTTGTTGCGCCGATTGTGTAGTGGGGAGAGTCACAGGGTTTGAGGGGTGTAGGTAACCCCACTCTATGGGGTCTGGGGTAGTGCCCTAGAAAATTTTGGTTTTGGACCCTATGTTAGGTTGGGCGGACCCACCTATGGTTTTGTGCATGATTTTCGCACATGTTTTTGGACGCGATGGTTTTTTCTCCATGGTTTTGGACGTGATGGTTTTTGGTCCATGGCATTGGATGCTTCGGAATGGATAAATATGTATTATAACATTGAAAGGAACATAAGGAAAAATCAAGCTGGTAGTCCTGGTTTTGGGATCCAGGGAAAATCTCTGTGTATATGTGTTTTATGTGTTATGCTCTCACATTGTTTATTTTCTGTGTTTTAGAATTTGTATGCAAGTAATTTCTGTACAAGATTAAAACCTACATTCGGTATCAGAGCTGTTTTGGCTTCAAGGGGACGCCTTTTTTGCTGAGGGGTTTCGCTCGGGCCTGTGGTAGACTCTGTTCAGTGGGAGATCTGTGAGATCGATTCTGGTGGTGAAAGAAGATGGCGAGTAGTGGAAACATAGAGATCGAGAAATTTAATGGTCAGAGTTTTGAGTTGTGGAAACTCAAGATGGAGGATCTGTTGGTGGATAAAGATCAGTGGATCACGGTAGATCCAGGTACAAAACCAACGGGAGTGTCCGATGAAGAATGGAAGAAGTTGGATTGGAAGGCAAAGAGCACAATACGATTGCGTGTCTCAGATTTTGTATTGCTAAATGTATCAGGGGAAGCTACGACGAAGGCTTTATGGGACAAGTTAGGGAATTTGTACCAATCTAAGTCTCTGGTGAATAAACTATTCCTGTGGAAAAAGTTGTATAACCTGAGGATGAAAGATGGAGACTTGGTGACAGAGCATGTGAACGCATTTAATACTATGATAAGTGAGTTAGCATCTGTTGATATTAAAATTTCAGATGAAGATAAGTGCATCAGTTTGTTGTGTTCTCTACCAGATTCGTGGGATAGTCTGGTTATTACAATAGGTAGTAATGCAACTGCCTTGCAGTTTGATAAAATAGTCTCATTCTTGCTGACAGAGGAGATGAGACGGAAAAATATGGAGAGCCAGAATGGTGATGCCTTGTCTATACGAGGATGGTCTCAGAACAGAAACAAAAATAAGTCATCGAGTGGGAGATCTAAATCTAGAGGGAGATCTAAATCTCCAGGAAAACCTGTAAAAGTGGTGTGCTGGAAATGTGGAAAGGAAGGGCACTACAAAAGGGACTATAAATCTAAAGCTCCTTATAAAGGAAAGGGATCTGATGATGCTCCTTTTGCAGAGGCGAAAACCACCTTAGATGAAGGTGGGGATGTGTACTTGGCTTCTTCAAGTACACATGTAGATCATGAGGCATGGTTGATTAACTCAGGTGCATCCTTTCACTTCACTCCCAATAGAGAGTGGTTCTGCGAGTATGAGAAATACGATGGTGGTGATGTCTTCTTAGGGGATGATAGGAAGGCTAGAATCATTGGTCACAAAAAAGTAAAGTTGAAGTTACAAGGTGGAAGGGTTAGAACACTTCCAGGTGTTCTGCATATTCCTGCATTGGCCAGAAATCTAATTTCTGTAAGAAATTTGGATGATGCAGGTGTAAAAACAATGTTCGAGAAGGATACCTGCAAGATGGTTCGGGGAGCACTGGTATTGATGCAGGGAGTTCGGATTGGAACTCTGTACAAGATGAAAGGTAGCACAGTTGTTGATGGGTGCAACAATTCTGTGGTTCCTGAAAGTGGAGCAGAAAATCTAGTGGTCTCTAGAGAGAAGACCATGCTGTGGCATCAAAGGCTTGGACATATTGGAGATAAGGGCCTTTGAATACTTCATGGTAAAGGAATGGTAGAAGGTATGAGTAATAGCTCTCTGGATTTTGATTTCTGTGAAAATTATGTATATGGGAAGCAAAATCTGGTGAGTTTCCCCTCTGGTGGTAAGAGGGCGAAACATATATTAGAGCTTGTGCATAGTGATGTGTTTGGACCTGTGAAGGTTCCATAACTGGGTAAGTTTATCTAATATGTATCATTTATAGATGACTTATTAAGGAATAAATGGATATATTTCCTTAAGAAGAAATCTGAAGTCTTTAACAGGTTTAAAGAATTCAAGGTTTTGGAGGAAAACCAGACAGACAAGAAGATAAAGGTGTTGAGGACAGATAACGGTGGAGAGTTTTGCATTAAGGAATTTGAAGAATTCTGTAAGAAGTGTGGTATAGCATGGCAGAAGACTACTCCATATACACCTCAACAAAATGGAGTTGCGGAAATAATGAACAAGACGTTGATGGAAAGGGCAAGAAGCATGCTTAGTGGTGCCAGGTTAGTACAAGAATTCTGGGCATAGGCAGTGGAGACAACATGTTACCTGGTCAACAGATCGCCTTCATCAGTGTTGGATGATAAAAATCCACAAGAGGTACGGACTGGTAAGAAACCCTCTCTTTCACATCTGAGGGTATTTGGATGTGATGCATATGTACATGTTCCAAAGGAGAAATGAATCAAGTTGGATAGTAAATTTGAAAAGTGCATCTTTATTGGGTATAAGGATGGTTTAAAAGGTTATAATCTTTGGAATCCAGTAACAAGGAAGGTTTTGTATGGTCGAGATGTGGTGTTTAGAGAGGTGAAAGATGTTATTAAACATGAAGTCCAACCAAAGGAACCTGAGAAGATAGAGTTTGAGCTAAAGGAGGAAGAATCAAACTCTACAACAGAGGAGGAATCAGAAGATGAAGAGCCACAAACTCCGGGTGTGAGAAGATCAGTTCGAGAAAGAAGGCAGCCAGAAAGGTATAGTCCATCTGCTTTCTGTTCAAATTTTTCTTTATCTATTACTGATGATGATCCCAAAACTGTGAAGGAAGCAGTAGATTCAGAGGATGGAAAACTCTGGAAAGAGGCCATGGTTGATGAAATGGCATCTTTGCACAAAAATGAGGCTTGGGATTTGGTGGAGTTGTCGGCTGGAAGGAAAACCATTGGCAGCAAATGGGTGTTCAAGAAGAAGACAAATGTAGAAGGAAAGGTGGAGAAATACAAAGCTCGGTTGGTAGCAAAAGGTTATTCCTAGGTGTCGGGAGTTGATTTTGGTGATATTTTTTCTCCTGTTGCCAAGGTAACTTCTATTAGATTACTTTTATCTGTTGCTGCTGCTTTTGATTTTGAAGTAGAACAAATGGATGTGAAGAAAACATTTCTTCACGAGGATTTAGAAGAGGAAATCTACATGAAGCAACCTGAAGGCTTTGTGGTGAAGGGTAAGAAAGAACTCGTATGCAAGTTAAAGAAGTCTCTGTATGGGTTAAAACAGTCACCAGGGATGTGGTATCAAAAATTTGATACATTTATACGGGGACTTAGCTTCACTAGAAGCAAAGAAGATCACTGTGTGTAGTTTAAATTAATTGGTGACCGTGTTATATATTTGGTCTTGTATGTGGATGATATGTTGCTAGTTGGAAATGACAAAGAAATTATCCAGGATTTGAAGACCCAATTGTCCTCCAAATTCGACATGAAAGATCTTGGTGCTGCAAACTATATTTTGGGCATGGAAATTAAAAGAGATCGAGCAAAGAGGAAGCTTTGGTTAAACCAAAGGAAGTATGTCGAGACAATATTGCAGATATTTAATATGCATGATAGTAAACCGGTGAAGGTTCCTATTCCTGTAGGTGTAAAGTTATCTGCTGAACAATATCCCAAGACACAAGAAGAGGAAGAGGACATGTCCTGTGTTCCATATGCAAGTGTAGCCGGTAGTCTGATGTATGCAATGGTCTGTACCAGACCAAACATTGCACATGCAGTGGGAGTATTGAGCGTGTTTATGTCAAAACCAGGAAAGGAGCATTGGACAACAGTGAAGTGGTTTTTCAGGTATTGCGTGGCACTAGTGAATATGGTTTGTGCTACCAAGGAAGACCGGGATTGGATAGAATGTTGGATATTCGTGGCTTTGTTGATGCAGACTGGGCTGGAGATCTCAATCAGAGAAGATCTACAAGTGGGTTTGTGTTTAACCTATTTGGAGGTGCAGTCAGTTGGATGAGTAAGAAACAATCTGTAGTGGCACTATCAACTATAGAGACAGAATACACGGCAGCCACTCATGCAAGCAAGGAAGCAGTTTGGTTGCAGAGATTGTGTTCAAGTATGGGGTTAGTACAGGAAGGTATAAGGATAGACTGTGACAGCCAAAGTGCAATTTTCTCAGCAAAGAACCCTGCATATCATTCAAAGACAAAGCACATCGATGTTCAGTATCACTTTGTGAGGGATATGATAGAAGACAAAAAGGTGTTGCTGGTAAAGGTGGACACTTTGAAGAATACTATAGATGCATTGACAAAATATGTGAGCTCTGAGAAGTTCTCTTGGTTTAGAGAAACAATGGGCATTGCAGGGCTGGATAAATGACTAAGCTCTCTTATGGCCCCCTGTGGAAAGAAAACAACAAGTGGGAGAATGTTGGGTTGTGTTATATTCTTTCCACAACTAGCCCACGTAGTTAACTGGGGAGTTAGGAGGGGGTGGAGCCCCCCCCCTTGTTGTGCTGATTGTGTAGCGGGGGGAGTCACAGGGGGTTTGAGGGGTGCAGGTAACCCCATTCTATGGGGTCTGGGGCAGCGCCCCCGAAAATTTTGGTTTTGGACCCTATGATAGGTTGGGCATCCCACTTATGGTTTTGTGCATGATTTTCGCACATGTTTTTGGACGCGATGGTTTTCGGTCCATGTTTTTGGATGCGATGGTTTTCGGTCCATGGTTTTGGACGTGATGGTTTTCGGTCCATGGTATTGGATGCTTCGACATGTATAAATATGTATTGTAACATTGAAAGGAACATAATGAAAAATCAAGCTGGTAGTCCCGGTTTTGGGATCCAGGGGAAAATCTTTGTGTATATGTGTTTTATGTGTTATGCTCTCGCATTGTTTATTTTCTGTGTTTTAGAATTCGTATGCAGGTAATTTCTGTACGGGGTTAAAACCTACAATATTGAGCTTAATACTATGGCACTTTCCTGAACAATTTATGGTGCCTCTATCTACAATCATTACTTAAAACTCTGGTGCAAAATGTATGAAAGGATTGAGAATTGTTTTATTTGTAATTGATAAATTTATGGTTATTTCTTGAATAAATCAACATTGTTATCTTTTTAGTTTTAATATATCCTTGTATCTTGAGGGTTTGTGGAGTATTGATGCCAACCAATGCATGATAATATATTGTTGGAGTAGTCTCTTCTAGCTCTAGATCTTGTGACTGTTTTAATTCTTGATCTTTTTCTTCTTTAGAGTATATGTAGAATAATTTCTTTTTACTTGATTTATGCCCAATTACTATAATTTTTGTCACAGTTGGAGCATAATGCCTTTTCTCTTCTTTCATCCATTTTCTAAGGAGTCACCCATGTCAGTTTAGGAGAGGGAGCATGATCTTCACTATAGTTATTAGTGACTAATTTTCTAGTGGCCACATTTTTACTTTCGACTTTCTTTCCAAAATGAAGCATGCTATAAATATTTATTTTCAAAGAGATGCACCTCATGTTGGATTGTTTCCTTTAAATTTATCGTAAATAGGTCTAACAAATTATCCTCTAAAGATTTCTTACTTTGAGACTCAAATTTTGAAATTTTGAAATGTGCTCTATAACTAGGCTTTTTTGTCGAAGATTTACCAAGACTAAGGTCTCGAACTTCGGCCCTTGCAGAGCATTCCTCAAAAACCAAGCACAATGTCTGCTTGAAAAACGCTTCAATTATTGCACGTGAAGAAAAACATCATAGGTGAAAGATCAGAGAAGCTCTTGACATTATCAAACATCCACATAATTTCAACAGGGACAATGGCATTGGGATTAGTGGAAGCTGGCTTCCCTTAATGAGAGAAATTAAGATCGCCAGTACATCCCAGGTATAGAGCTCAATGGGTAGATTTCTCTCTCCTATTCTAGAAATTAGTAGTTAGTAGTTTCACTGTTACTCTCCATATTAATTTTCAATACTATTAGGTATGAATTATAACATTTACATTAATATTATTATTAATTATTAGTTATTAGTTATTAATTATTATTAATACATTAGCATTAATATTATTATTAATTATTAGTTATTAATTATTAATTCATTAACATTAATTATTAGTTATTATTAATACATTAACATTAATATGATTATTAATCATTAGTTATTAATTATTATTAATACATTAATATTATTATTAATTATTAGTTATTAATTATTAATTACTATTAATACATTAGCATTATTATTATTATTAATTATTAATTATTATTAATAAATTAACATTAATATTATTATTAAGTTTAATATTATTATTAATATATTTTTAGTATTTAATATTTAATATTTAATATTTAGTATTTAGTATTTTTAATATTTAGTATTTAATATTTAATATTTAGTATTAATACACTAATATTATTTTTTAGTAATAATAAGTTAAATATTTATATATTCGCATATCATTATTAATATATATGGAAGATTAATACTAATATTTAATGTAAAAAATAAATATTTATTATAATAAATTTGATTAATTATTATTTGGATCTACTATTGAATCTATTAACTGTATTAAACTCTTAATAATAAATTTAAACATTTAGTAGTAAAGATTAAATAATTAAAGATTAAATAATCAATGTATTTATTTATTATTACATTAATAAATAATCTTTTGAAAATACTTTAAAATTCTTAAAATTATTAAAAAATAAGGATTATAATAAATAAAAATGATTAAAACAACCGACATCCATTTAAATCTTCTCACTTCAAACTATTAAAATCTATTTAATACCCTCATTCAAGCTCTTCTACTATCATCATTCAAGAATGTCCTGATGATGGATCCCTGTTGGGATTTGAAACGTTGACGAAGAATGGTTTTTACTGTGGGTTCTCCGGTTACTAAATTAGAATGTATTTCTCTTAAGACCCCCATAATAAGCTATCAATTCCTCTGTAAAAGTGGATCAATATATAGTACAATAATTTTTCCATTCAAAAAGCAATTCATACCATATTTAGGGTTCTTGAAGACATACCATAGGATCAAGAAATATTTTTTTTGTGAAGGTATTAAAACAAATGTGAAAAACATTGTGGTGGAATGTGTAGTAATCCAACAAAATAAAGGAGAGAGTCTTAAGATCCCAGGGATCCTTCAACCATTAGCCATAACAAGCCAGCGTTGGAAATAAGTTATAATGGATTTTATTACAGGTTTACCTAAATATGAAGGAAAGAGTGTCATTATGGTACTGGTAGTTCAAATGACAAAGTATGCCCACTTCTGCTCTCTTTATCAACCTTTTAAAGAAAGTATTGTGGCAAAAACATTCATGGAAATAGTCCAAAAGCTATATGGAATACCAAATATTATTATAAGTGATAAATATCCAATTTTCACTAGAATTTTTTGGACTAAATTATTTTCTTTTTCAGGTACCCAATTGGCTCACAACTCGTCATAACATCCTCAATTTGACAGGAAAATTAAGATTATGAATAAATTTTTAGAAGGATATATAAAAATTAAGCCCTATATATTGGGTGATTAAATTTCTATTATTATATTGTTATATAGGCTAGAACCCCTTGTGGTCCCATTTTATTATAATTGTACCCTTTATCTCCTATATATATAAAATAAGGAGACATAGTCTTAGGACCATAAAACAATGTCTTATTCATTGTATTTATTGTAAAAGGAGGTTTCCTCCTCAAAGTGGTCTATAGTTATTGGTTTCTTATTATTTTTAACGCGCAAGGATCATAACATTTTGAAGTGAGGGCTTCTTTCATTTCCATAGCTCCAAGGGGTCTTATCCACAAAAGCTTATGTGGGAGAATTTTTATATAAGTAACATGTAGTATCAACCACTTCTTCCTAGATTATTCTCTAAAATAACTACACTAAGTATACTCGTAGCTCTCTACATCAACATTCTACTCATTCATTTTATAACTACAAATTTTTGGGGGTTATGTGGAGTTGTCTTATGTCTTTAAATGCTATTCCCATTACAAAACATATCAAGCTTTACAAACTAAACTTGTTTCCATTATAATTCCTCGACACATTAATATTATTGTCAATGTGATTTTCCAAGATAGATTTAAGTTCCTTAAATTCACTAAAAGCCTAAAATTTAGTTTTATGAAAATAACCTCCCTTCCAGAATAATCATCAACGAATGGAATTTAATACAAACCATTAGAAATGGAAGGAACTTTAACAAGACCAAATACAATATCATAATAAATTAAGTCCAAAAGCCTAAAATATTTAGGAGGACTAGAATAAAATCGACATAGTTTTATTTTTCATATATGTGATGCTTGCAAAAATCAGATTCAAGAGCACAATAATTTAATCATTGACAATATTTTTGTTTTACGAGGCTCATTTTCCATTCTCATCTATATGGCCCAATATTTGGTGCCATAATGTTGTCTTTCTTTTTGAACTAAGATCTTGTTTAGGTACTTAGAAATGATGACCATAAGAAGTAGATATAGGTTCTTATTATGAAGGTGCAGATCCTATAGATCTCTCCATTTTAGAAATCAAATAACTATTAAATTGAACAATCCATGCACCATTCTAAAAAAAAGTGCCGCATGAACTCTCTTAATGAGCATCGTATCTACTTGGACCATATTACACCCTTTGTCGAAGAAAACAACTTGCACAACCACACCATTAAGAGTGCATATTGATAGTAGGTTTCATGCCAAACCTAAAATGTGCAAAACCCCATCAATCTCTCCTGTACTCTACCATTAGGGAATGTGATCACTACCCTACCATGACCATTATGCTGAGAGAAGAATCATCACTAAGTTACACCATCCCACCATCATATTTCTCATATACTAAAAACCATTCTTAAAATAACATAGTTATCGATCAAACGAAAAAATTACTGATTATTGTTTTTTTAGGTAGCAAAAAAATCACCCGATTTTGAAAAGTGGTTATTTAGAATACACCTTTTTTTTTGGATCATATTTTTGACATTTTAAATTTTCTTATATATCAAGTATTAACAATTTTTTAAAAATGTTAGTGATTTTCATATTGATTTTGAAAAGTGTTGATGCAACATCAACACATTTTTTAGAGGGCTTATTTTTGACACTTTAAATTTTTTTATGCATCAAGTATGAACAATTGTTTTTAAATGTTAGTGATTTTCATCTTGATTTTGAAAAGTGTTGATGCAACATTAATCCTTTTTATTTAGAGGGGTTATTTTTTTCACTTTAAATTTTCTAATGTATTAAATGTGGATATTTGTTTTAAATGTTGGTGATTTTCATGTTGGTAATAAAACTTAAAAAAAAAATGACAAAAGAAATCAAATATAAAAAAATATATAAAAATGGAAATAAAACACCCCATAAAAATGTAAAAAAAAAAAGTCAAAATTAACACACACACACACACATATCCAAAATAAAAAAAAATGCATCATAAAAAAAATAAAAATAAAAAAGTTAAAAAAATAAAAATAAATTAATTAATAAACGAAAAAAAAACAAATTTGCCCCACCTACCAAGAGGTGGTAGGGCCGATTCTGGGAATTGAGCTTGCTACCCTGGGCCAATTGTTTTTGTTTTTAATGTTTTATTTTGTTAATTTTTATATTTTTCTTCTTAAATTATGTGTGTGTGTGTGTGTGTTTTTTTTTTTTTTTTAATATTCTCCCTCGCCACACCCCCTACCCTCCCCCCCCACACACATATATACATATAAGTTAATTTTGATGTTTTTTTACATTTTTATAGTTTTTTTTGTCTTTTTTATAAATTTTTTATATTTGATTTTTTTGTAATGTTTTTAATTTTTACTAGTTATTATTTTTTTGTATTTTTTGTGTTTTTTTTTATTTTTTTCAATATTTGAATTTTTGTTTTATTTTGTATTTTTCGATTTTTTTAGTATTATTATTATTTCTATAGGGTGCATGTCGATGATCATTTAGAAATCGAATCCCATTATGTACAATTTGATAGTTGATTTTAAAATTTTCATTATAATGAATCGAGCTTGCCACCACAATGTGTCAATTTCATGGTTGGACTTTATGTTTTCATTGCAATGGATCGAGTTCACCTACACCACGTGTCAATTTGATGGTTGATTTCTAAATTTTTGTTGCAATGTATCCTGCTGTCTTAGGCTAAGATTTTAAAATCGTTATACATTTAGAATTTAAAAAATAAATTACTCTTGGTATAATAATTCTTTCATTTAGATGTTTATTTTTAAAGTTTTTTTAGTCATACAACTTTTCCATAATGTCATGCTTGAAATATTTTGAAAACTTAAGATTTTTTTATAGTCATAATCTTTGGTTTTAATTCCATGGTTGAAAAACTGTCAAGATTTTAATGTTTTTCTAAGTCGTGATATTTTATCTTTAATGCTATGGCTGAAAACAATTATAAGTATTTTTTCTTTAGCACCATGGCTGAAAATTGTTGGAATTTTAACGTTTTTCAAAGACGTGATATTTTAAATTTAATGTCATGCCTAAAAATCGTTGGAATTTTAAGGTTTTTCAAAGATGTGATATTTTATCTTTAATGTCATGCTTGAAAAACGTTTGAAATTTGAAGTTTTTCGGAGACATAATATTTATTTTTAACGTCATTATTAAAAAATGTTGAAAATTTACCCTAAAATAAAAACGTTATTCCAGCATCAATACTTTTCGTTTTTAGGGTGTCTTTTGCACACAAAAATTTGGTCTTTACTGCCATTTTTAAAAAATGTTGAAAATTTACCCAAAAAAATGTTATTCCAACATCAACAATTTTTGTTTTCAGCGTGTTTTTTCATGTTTTTTTTGGGTTTTTTTTGGCTAGAGTTCTCGTTTTGAGGTAATAGTTCTCGTTTGATCGGTAACTATGTTAAATGAAGTCATATGAAAGGAAGTTCCAAAGTTTCTTAACCATGTAACATGCATGGATTTCCAAAAATGCAACAAAGACATATTCAGCACTCTTTTAAGATGTTTTTCAAACTCATCATTAGAATCATTCTTTTCCTTCTTGTTATTCTTTTTTTCTTATTTGCAATCTCTTCTAAAATTCCTAACTTTTCCATAGTTCCAACATTTTCCCTTAGACTTTCTAAGAGACTTATATCTCCCACAATATTTGGATCTACTCTTTTGTCTGGTTTTTCCTTTATCCTTGGATCTTCCATGAAAATTTGATGGCTCATTTGTGGATTTAGAAATTTTCCACCTCTCCTCCTTGAGGTTAAATTTTCCACATCCTCATTGTTGAAAATTATTTTTATTGATGTCAACAGTTGTCTAAATGAAAGAGGAAAGTACATAATCAATTAACATATTCTAAGACCTTTCTAATGGTATAAGGAACTCCCTCTAATTCCATTAAAATGAGGATATATTCAATATTTTGCCAAGATGACCCAACCAAAGTACAAGCAGACCCCATGTGCATACCCTATATTTGAAGGAATTTTTAGTCCAATTACCTAGCTCAAATGGGAACAAAGGATATATGGTTGGAAAGCTTATTTTGAGGTCTTTCCAATGATATATGGAATGTTTTCTAACTCCTCTTGATTGACGAGAAATGAATTTTTAAATTTTCACTATACATTTTTCCAATTGCACTAGTTAGCCTAGCCAATGGACAAGTTGACCCTAACCCAACATTAAAACGAACTATGAATAGGTTGCATGAGAAGGAGCATTTCTAAGCACTGAAATCAAGAATTTGGTTATGTGTTTGGGAAAGCAAGGGAGCAGGTATGAAGTTCGTACTTCAAGAACCAAGAAGAAGAAAAGTGAAGTTGAGTTGAAGTAGCTTTCTATGGAAGGGTTTGGCACATATTTTGATGGGTTTTCAACATTTTTCTTGGGAAGGATTTCTTGTTTGCTTGAAGTCTATTTTTGAGGTTCGAGTATCGGCATATTTGAAGGCCTTAGGAGACATGTTCTATTGTTTTAACGTGAAGTTTCAGGGTTGAGTTATGTTATTTGAAAGTCTAGTTCAAGCTTGATTTGATGTCCAAGTCCTCGTGTCTTGAAGGCCAAGTTCAACCCTAATTTGAAGTCCAAGTTCTGATCTATTGAAGGTTGAGTTCAGGTTGGAGCTTATAGTTACTGTAAGCTAGTGCTTACTGAGGATTGGTGTCCTCATATTATTGACAGATTGGAGCTTGCATTTTTTGTAAGTTGGTGCTTACAAATAATTAGTGTCCTAAAAAAATATTCTGATAAATTAAAAATTATTTTCACTTTAATCTATGTGTTAATATATTATAGATGATTGATTATATGATGTAAATTATGTTTCAAGATTAACTAAGTGAAAAATGGTCAAAAGAAATTAAATATTAATTAACCCCCCTCTAATATTTATAATACTCATCAAACACCATTATATTTATAGTGATTCCAATGGTTATTACTTGGTTATCCCATGAATCTAACAAAGAACAAGAAAAGGTCATACATCAATCCTCTTCATCCATATTCACTCCCACTGAGACCAAATGGGTCACAATAACATTAAATGCATGTAGGTACTTGGATACAAAATCACCATCACCCATTCTGAAAAGAAAAAAACATATTTTTGTTGGACATATTGTTGTCATTGATGAAAATCAGTGTCATCGATGTCAAAGGGTAAGTCAAAGGAAGAAGTAGTATCATTGATGTCAGTCAAAGGGAGCAATATGATAGTTCGATATCTTAATAAGCTCACATCAATGATGTCAAATTGGCTTGAATTTTATTGGGATTTTTTGGAAGTTATGATGCTTAAATGAATCTATGGATGGTATGGTTGGAGAGTCCTTTTTGATACTTTTACAATAGTATATCACACTTGGTCAAATTCTTCTCCGATGAGAATATTTGTGAGTTTGATGTTGGTAGTAGCAATAAGGGAAAAAACATCAAATTGTTAAATATCATGCACATTTGGATTGGATCCATCGCCTTAATGGAAATCTATGGCGAATGGAATGTGAACTTATACATTATTTAACCAGGTTAGCTTTTGAGCATCTTCGGGCAGATCTGGTTGTTGAAAATCACATGAATAGTGGATGAAGCTTTAAAGTATGAGAAGGTTAATGAGGGTTCTGCACTCCTCGCTGGACCAATGCACAAGTGACATGTGGTAGGTGTCAGTGTGACCCCATGTGAACCCCTTAACATAGGTGTTTGTGACGTGGCACCCTTGACGTGGTTGTTGAGGTTGCATATTCGAATTGGAAAAATGACTTATGGTGACACATGGTGGCTCACGACTGACTCAAAAATAATGACATGGTAGGTGATGATGACATGGTAGGTGATGATGATGTGGAAGCTTGACATGATGCCATGTGGCATGATGAAATGGAAATTATGGTTGACCAATGGGGGTGATTTTTGGTGACATGTGGAACCACTAAGAGAGTTCCACATGGTAGATGTGACATGTTGATGATGTCAGCATAAGCATGACCATAGACCCCCGGGTTTGAGTCACATGGTGCAGTCCCATGAGGTTTCTTAAAGGTCGGACCTATACTCAAAATGGGATCCTACTCGTGTATAAATTCATGTAATATGGCTTGTGGTTTGGAAGCAATGGGGAAGTGACTAGAGAAACAAGTGAAGGCTTAGCCTTCATGGTTGGATTGATGTTTCACAATTCCAATATTCACAGGTTTGAGACTCTTTGTGGATCTCTATGGTGAGAACAAACAGTTTGATGTGTATCTCTATGGTTTGATTGGCTCTTTGTTTATGATCTAGCTCCTGGAGAGCGTAAATGTTTTGACATGGATCATTAGAATTCGATGGTTTGATTAGATTCTGTCATATAATCTAGCTCTTATTAAAACTTTTGACATGGGTCACCAGAATCCTATGGTTTGATTGACTCTTGTTTTATTATTTGGATCCAGGAGATTTAAACCTTTTTGTCATGGGTCTCTGTAATTTTTTTGGCTCCTGGTGAATGCAAATGTTTTATCATGCATCTTTGTAGTTTGATTTGATTGTGGTATATGACTTGGATCCCGGTGAGTGAAATAATTTGATGTGGATCTCTATAATTTTATTTTCTCGTGTTATATGACTTGGCTCCTGGTGAGTGCAAACATTTGACGTAGATCTCTATAGTTTGAATGGCTCGTGGTTTGGCCCCTGGTGAGTGCATACATTTTTTCATGGATCTCTACAATTTGATTGGCTCATGGTATATGACCTAGTTCCTCATGAGCACAAACATTTGACATGGGTATTTGTAGTTTGATTTTCTCATGTTATATGACTTGGATCCTGGTGAGTGTGAACTTTTTGTTGTGGGTTTTTGTAGTTTGATTGACACATGGTATATGACTTGGATCCTGGTAAGTGAATTTTTTTTATTTAAAACTCCTTGAGTTGATTGGAACCTAGTTTATAACTTCGCTCCATGTGATTGGTAGAGTGTCTAAGTTAAGTCTTGGCCCCTTAAAATTTGATTGCTTCAAAAATAAGACCTGGGGCCAAAAAGTATGACCCAACACAAGAACATGAACTAGATGGCTCAGGTCATTAAGCTATGTGATGATGTGACCTGTGTTAGATTAAGAGTCCCTAGACGATCACAAAGTTTGAAAATACAATTTTCATTCTTATATTGATGAGGTTTTATGATGATTCATTAATGAGTTGTCAATGTGATCTAGATCTAGATCCAAAACATCCAGAATGATCATTGATGTATTATAAATTAAAATTTTGAGATCAATATAGTACAACACATGGGATTTAGGAATTTTCCATCACATCCTTTGTCTTGTCTCACTCATGTTAATTCTTAACAATCCATTGATACGAATAACCATTGTGATTTCTTGAATGAAGCATATCATAGTACAATTGGTGAAGTGTGTAGTGGCACTCCAGAAGGTCAAGGGTTTGAGCTTGATCGAGTAGGCCAATTTTTTTATCATAATTTTCTCCCACAAAGTACTATTCTATTGAATAGTTAGGTAGACTGAAGGAGAGAATTTTGTAGAATTGTCATTGAAAAAGAGAAATTTGTAGGTAGTGGACCATAAAGGTGAAATTTGTAGAACAATTAATTGTTATAAAGTTTTTGTGGGTTAATTTGATGATAAATTGAATTTTGAAAAGGTATTTTGGTTGAAATTATTTTGTGATTTGAAAGAGGGGAGAGGAAATTTTTTTTAAGATCAGGGAGTCATGGTTATTATCAATATGGACTTATACACCAATTTTTGAGATGAAGAAGTTGAATAAGATTGATGAATAGGTTGTTTTGTTTTGTTATTTGAGCAAGTGGATCCAGTTTGAAATACTACGAAATGTTGTCCACAACATTTTGACGACGGAGGTGGGTGCCTCCATCAAGGTTGGTGCTTTAATTAGGTTGAATCCTACCATAATTTGGTGCTTGCATATCATCTAGGTTTTTGCCTCGAGCAGGTTGGTGCTTGCAAATTTACTTTTGGGGGTTGGTGCATGCAAATCAATGTAATAAAAACTGATGAATATTAAAAGAATTTGTGGTTTTCTCCCACAAGGGTTTCCACATACATCTCGTGTACTCTTATAATGATGTAATGATTTTCTTTAATGATGCATGCTTATATTTGTACTTTTGTTTGGTTTCTAAATTGTTTAAATTGATGAAAATTGGTCATTATATTGATTCGCCCCCCGCCCCTCTCAATGTAATCCTTTGTCTAACATTTTTTCCAAAATGAAAGTTTACTCACTGAGGTTTTAGCCTCACACAAATCCCATAACTTATTCCAAGGAGTTGTTATGATTTTTCTTTAAAAATGTTCAATAACACTAAATCAACAAACATAGGTTGATAAGGTTTCTCACCTTTGTCTCCAACACCACCCACTCTTCATCTCTCATACTAGTGGGTTTGGGTCCAAACACTATAACTTATGGATCTTTATTTATAAGAATATCCTCCATTTGAACTCCCACATCTCAAAATGAGTATCAATAAACTTCTCCATTTATGATCTAGATGTGCTTATTGTTTCCTTGCAATAAGATTTCTTTCTACACAAGCTCCCTCTCAAACTAAAATTAGATCAATATACCTTGTCCCTAACACCTTATATTTGAGGTGATTGGATTTTGATACTAAAACAATGTAAACTTTGAAACGGGAACTGATACTGTTACCCGTTTCGTAGAGATAGCAAAAAAATGACCCGATTTTCAAAAGTGGTGATGCAGAATACACATGTTTTTTTTAGAACATGGTTTTTGGAACTTTAATTTTTTTCATGTGCATTAAGTTTTAGAATGGTAGTGATTTTTATGCTGATTTTAAAAAGTGAGTATTTTGCATCACACCCTTTTTTTAAAAGACCTATTTTTTGACTTTAAATTTTCTAGTGTGTGAAATGTAAAAAATTATTTTCTAAATTTGATAGTTTTTGAAGTGGTCATTTTATTCATATTTTCTTGTTCTCTATCTTAATTTTTTTTTTTTAGTGGGGTTTTTATTGTTTTGCGTTTTTAAATTAGAAAGTCGATAGTTCGAATTTTAGATAATCTACATATTTATACATCCTTAATTAATTTTTCAATCCACATGAAATAATTGTTTCTAAAAAACAACATTTTTTAACAATGGACATAAAAATAACATTTTTTAACATAAATATAACAAAAAAACTAAACGTTTTGATAATTTTTTGCTAGAATTAACATGTCAAAATCACAATTTTTATACAAAAATATTAACTAAAAATGGTCAAATAATAATTTTTTTTATGATTTCATGTCAAAAAAATAATAATAACAACTTTTTTTTCAAAAAATAATAATTAACTTAAAAATCAATGCGAAAATCACAAATTACAAATATTGAACACATAACAACTTTAATTCATTGATTATTCTTTTCATGAAATGTCAGAGTCAAAACATTGCAAAGCTTGATTTCCAGGTATAACTTAAATTTAATCAACAATGTCACGTAATCCAAACTCATCGTCCTCTAGAGTTTCATCATTGTCATCTTCCATAATATTTTCTGCTTCTTTTTGCGCAATTTCCTCTTCTAATGGGTCTTTGATGTCTACAAATCTCCCAATATATGTCTTTCCAAACATTCCATGTAATGGTGGTTGGGGTTCCTTTGCCTTTTTTGCCACATGTGATTCACTAAAGTCCCCTTTCTTCAACCCAATTTCTTGCATTGCATCTGGAAGAAATTGAAGAGCATTAATTCTTTGCTGAATGAAATTGCATTGTAATGGATCTTTCTCAATTGCAATGCAATTTCTTCCTTTTTGAAGGCAGCATGCTAGTGTTGTACCTAATTATCAAGCACAAAAAAATAATGAAGTAAATTAGTACAATGACATATTAATTAAAAAAAAGAACATATTGAAATTCAATTCCATGTGGCAAAACCTACCTGAGCCAGAAAATAAATCCAGAACCCAATCTCCTTCATTTGAACATATGTCTATAAGATAGTTAATCAATAATTGTGGTTTCTGATAAATGTTAACTATCTCTCCTTTCGTTTCTTTGTCTTCATATGTTAGTTTTCTCACAACATCATCATAAGTCAGTATTTGGCTATGACTCTTTCTATCTACCCGATTAAAAATCATAGACATATGGCTATCATCTTTTGCCCAACTATCAATATGAATGAACTCACAGTCATTTATAAATTGTTGATCTTCATTGTTAAGAAGATTTGACTTTTGCCTGTAACATAAAATAGTAAAAGTTCAATTAACTTGTACATAAATGAATTTTTCAACATTAATCAAATATACCTTTAAACATCTTACCATGTAAGTTGCATCCTTGAATTTGTTTTCCCCTTGAAGCTTGACAATACCATTGCCAATTGTGTGTCTGAATGAAATGTCACAAATCTCCATAATGGTGATGAAGTCACTTCCATAAATCCCGCCACCACTTTATTAAAAGCTTGATAAGTATAAGGGTCACTATCATAGTAAATGTTTGGAATATTGAAACCATGGGGAATATCTGCAATAACCAGGGCATAATCCCTTTTTGGTACGAGTTTAGCAATGTCTTCACAGTCGCCTTGTATTACTTGATATTGAATAGTGTCTAGCCCATTCCAAATGAAATGATTAAGAGTTGGATCAAGTTCAACATTCTTAATACGTTGCTTTCTCAGTCTTTCAATCTTTATTTTTTCAATAAAAGTCTTGAAACTATCTGGTGCTCCATTATCTTCTTTCCTCATCTTTTACCAAACAAACAAATGTATGTATAAGTTTTAAATTAAAAATAGTACACAGATGATTAAAACTGAATGTATAAATCAAGTTACCTTTTTAAATGCAAGATAAAAAGCTTTTAATGTTGATGTAGAACTTGAATCTGGATAGTTGCGTACAACATCATCCCAACTATCTTCATTCAACAGTTTAACCATTTGTTCCTGAATTTTCATGTAAACTTTGTGACTGCATAGATAAAGTAAGAAAAAGTTAATATAATGATATGTATAACAAATACTACCAATAACAACATGTTTTATTTAAAAGATAATTATAATCCTGGAAATAAGTAAAAATAATTCAGCAAACTTACTTTTGAAATTCTTCACACATTTCTTCCAATGATAATTCCCCTGACCTCACACGAGATAATATTGTTTTGACAATTTTTTCATCTTTCACTCCTTGCATCGCCCTCCAAGGCGTGATGGTCATATCGTCTGGAAGTTGCTTCAGTTCAGGAGCTGATTTATTGTTGCTACATATCAATGGCTTAGACTTTTTGACCCTCTGGTTTTTTATGCCAATGTCTTCCCACATGCTAAAAATGTCATCAATCAAATTCCAAATATCTCCAGTTCTAAATGCCAATTGGAAAATGTTATCAACACCTCTGAATAAATCGCTATATCTGTTGTCTTTTCCACCTTTTGAATTGGTTTTCTCTTCAATTTGATAGCCTATTTCCATACAACATTCCTTTCGGAAATCTGCAGTAATATTTATCCTATCCCCACCACATTTTTCTAGGAATTCACTATGAATAAATCTAACCTTTTGGATCAAAGTCATAGACATCCTATATTCATTATCTGAATTATGATCCAATGCCACTAACTTTGCTTCTGTTTCATTTAAACCAGCATAAATGATACATTTCATTGTTTCAAAACGTGGGTTATTAGGATATTCCTCCATCAATTGTCTTTGAGCTTCAACAGAATGGTTCCCCCCAAGCACATAATAATTGTATTCAAAACATTTTGACTTATCAAATGCTTCTTTGTTGGGAACTTGAAGTGGATCAACAAGAAGCACATAACTAACCACATGAGCATATGGATTGTACCTCATCAATGTTTTCAAGTTGTGAACATGCAGATGATGTGGCTTCCTGATTTGATATTGACATTGTCCTTCATTTGCCTTATAGGTTTGTCTGACATTTAACTGAAATGTACGACCACCATCAATTAAATTTCTCTTTGTCAAATTCTGTCGAATGGCATTTTGTTTTGTTTGATTATGCCATCATCTAAATCAGCTCCTGGTGTAATGATTTCTCTGCTTTCTTTTGAAGTTTCACTAGGTTCTTGACTGCTGGTAATGACTACTTCAAGATCTTCAACTCTACTTTTTTTCGTCATAACATTCTCAAGAGATCTATTCTTGGGCATTGTTACTTTTGGTCTTTTACGACCTTCTTCAGTTCCAATGTCATCTTCAGTAATGGCAACATATGCTTCATTGTCAATTTCAACTTCATCGTCCTCAAAAGTAACTTGTTTACCCTTGCTAGATTTATCCACCAGAGGCCTTTTTTTCTGATTCTTTGGATGTAGTTTTGTAGCATCATCAATTACTACATTTTCCATGTTTTCCATATCTTCTTCTGACACTGAGTAAAAATGGTTGACAACTTTCATGATATCATGCTCTATGAAATGAATGCCTCCCAACCTAATTGAACAGCTTTCAACAAAATTCTGCCAAACAAAATATCATATGTTAATATAAACAAAGTTAAAAAAATATAGCGAGACACTTTCAAAACGCAAAATAAAAATACAAATAACAATACTTACGATGTTTTGTGTCATCTCATTTACGATTTGTTTACACAACTTTGTAGATACCTCTCTCGTGTCATATAATGAATATGATAGTCGGTATTTAATCCTTTCATGTGACTTGAGAGATTTTGTAAGTACGTAAACAACTTCAGTGTTTGGTACCGAACACATATCTATGACTCTTCCCATCACCTCCAAATTTTCATTATTATGGGATATATCAATGTATAGATATATATTCACAGTTGTGCTCTCTCTTTCTTTCACATACCAGACTCTTGATGGAAATTTCACCTCTTTTGAACTTTTCCAATCTGAGATTAGCTTCTTATCACTTGAAGCACTTGAAATATTTGTAGGCATGAGCTCAGGTGGAGTTCGTTCACCAATGTTTTTTGAAGATACACCTTTAAGACTCTTTGGTCCAGAAAGATTCATATAAATTTTCCTTGATGCCATTTTCCTAAAAAAAAACACATAAATTAGTAAATAAAAAAACATATTAACTTAAATTAATAACAAAAATATACCATAAATTTTTTATTTGTATAATCAGAATTGCCCAACCACCTCTAATGGGCAGGCGGGTCGATGGGTGAGCGGGAGGTCAGGTGAGGGATAATGAGGCTAAGTAGACATTTAGGCAAGTATGGGCGAGCCCCTAACCACGCACCCCCCACAACCCCCTAAGCTTCCCCCCCTCCCCGGCCCCCCTCCCCTTCCCTCACCCTACCCCCTACCGTCCCCCCACACTCCTGCGCCCCATCCCCCCTCGCCCCTCGCCCCCAAAACCTCCTCCCCCCCAGCCCCTGCCCCCAAACCCCCTACACCTCCCCGCGGCCGCCCCTCCCCACTGCGTCCACCACTCCCCACACTGCGTCCACCACTCCCCACACTGCGTGCCCCCCCTACCCTTGTGCCCTACCCCATCCCCCCCATCCCCGCGCCCTACCCCCTCCCCCATCACCCCCACCCCCGCGCCCTACCCCCTCCCCCATCACCCCCACCCCCGCGCCCTACCCCCTCCCCCATCACCCCCACCTTCTGCCCCTACCCCTTACCCCCCCCCCCCCCCCCCTGACCCCACAACCCTTATCCCCCCCCCCTGCACCCTACCCGCGCCCTACCCTTACCCCCCCACCCCATCCCCCCTATTCCCCACCCGCGCCCTACCCCTACCCACCCAACCCATCCCCCCTCCCCGCCCCCTACCATAACCCCCCCATTCCCCCCCCCCCCCCCCGCCCCCTACCCATCCCCATTCCCCACCCCGCACACCCTACCCGGCCCACCCCTCCCCCTCCCCCTCCCCCGCCCTTACCCGGCCCACCCCGCCCCCTCCCCGGCCCCTCCGCCCACCCCGCCCCCTCCCCCGCCCCTCCCCGGCCCCCTCCGCCCACACCTCCGCCGCCCCTCCCCCTCCCCCTCCCCCTCCCCCTCCCCTCCCCGGCCCCCTTCGCCCACAGCTCCCACTCCTCCACCCCCTCCCCGGCCCCTCCGCCCACCCCGGCCCCCTCCGCCCGCGCAGGGCCACCCTCGGGCCGCCCCGCCCCGCCCGACCGGTGGCGGGTTGATTCCCAGAATCGACCCGCCGCCGGTCGGGCAGGGCGGGGCGGCCCGGGGGTGGCCCTGCGCGGGCGGAGGCGGCCGTGGAGGGGGCGGGGTGGGCGGAGGGGCCGGGGAGTGGGCGATGGAGGGGTGGGCGGAGGGGGTCGGGGAGGGGCGGGGGAGGTGGAGGGGTGGGCGGAGAGGGCCGAGGAGGGGTGGGGGGAGGGGGCCGGGGAGGGGCAGGGGAGGGGTGGGCGGAGGGGGCCGGGGAGGGGCGAGGGAGGGGGAGGGGTGGGCGGAGGGGCCGGGGAGGGGGCAGGGGAGGGGGAGGGGCCGGGGAGGGGGCGGGGTGGGTCGGGTAGGTGCGGGGGAGGGGGAGGGGTGGGCGGGGTGGGCCGGGTAGGGGCGGGGGAGGGTGTGCGGGGTGGGGAGGGGGCCGGGGGGTGGGGGGGAATGGGGATTGGGTGGCGGGGGGGATGGGGATGGGGCGGGGGGGGGGGGAATGGGGGGGTAGGGTGGGTAGGGTAGGGGGCGGGGGGGGGGGGGGGATGGGTAGGGGTAGGGCGGGGGGGGGAATGGGGGGGTAGGGCAGGGGGGCGGGGGAAATGGGGGGGTAGGGCAGGGGGGGGTAGGGGGGCCGGGGGGAAATGGGGGGGTAGGGTAGGGGGATGCAGTAGGGTAGGGTAGGGGGATGGGGTGGGGTAGGGTAGGGGGGGGTAGGGGTTAGGGTGTAGGTGGGTGGTAGGGGTAGGGGCAGAGGTAGGGGCAGAAGGGGGGGGTAGGGTGCGGGTTGGGGGGGCAGAAGGGGGTGGAGGGAGAGGGGGCAGGGGGAAGGAGTTAGGGGGTGGGGCCCATAGGGCCGGCGTTAAGGAAGGGGGGGAGGAGTTGAGATTGGAGGGGAATGGGAGTTAGGGGGTGGGCTTATGGGGAGGAGAGTTGTGGGGTAGGGAAGGAAGAGTTGGGGAAAGGGTGCATGGGTGGGTGAGTTGGGGGTGGCAAGGGCTGGCGCATGGGTAGGGTAGAAGGGGGAAGAGGGCATGGGTGAATGGGAAAGATCGGTAATGGGTTGGGGGAAGGGGGCACGACGATGGCCTACCCACGGTTATTGGGTGATTGAGTTTGATTGGGCCCACCATGCTCACGATTGACATAATTGTTATTTTGGCTTGGAAAAATTATTAATTTAAAAAAAAAAAAATCTTCTTCGACGTTAAATTAATTTAATATGAAAATTTTGAAAAAAAAATTGAACTTACCTTTCAATTGCGATAATTCTTCGTTGAATATGTTGTTGATAGCAATATAGCTGCTCCAAAAATTCACGTCTTTCAACGAACTTCAGAAAACCTGGATGTGAGGTAAGTAATAGTGATAACGAAATTTAATATATAAGTGAAATTACGAAGATGTTTTTCTGTACGATTAATGTCGGATAATTTGTTTTAAATTATTATAGAGCGAATATTGTAGAGTTATTTTACAATGGATTGAATGTGGGATTAATTTGTTTTAGAATATATTATAAAAATTTAGTTGTTTAGTAAATATTATATACTTTAACTATTAGAATAATTAATATAGAAGTTGTAGTTTACAATTTGAATTTCAGTGATTGATTTCATAAAAGAAATTAGTTTATGTTTTTCAATGAATTATAGAATAAAATAATAAAGGTAAATAAATCTAACAAACTTTTGGAGGGAAATATTTTCGCGAAAATTTTTGGAGGGAAATATTTTCACGAAAATTTTTGGAGGGAATAATTTTGGAGGGAATATTTCATTCTTTAAGCTATATAATATTCTTAGGAGACTCCATTTGTATCATTCAACATCTTCTGTTTGAAAGGGATGGATTTTTCTGATGGTGAAGTTTCGATTTATACACCATCAACATCTTCATCGCGTAACAACTCTATTCATATTGATGAATATAGCGGGAATTATTCCACTATGAATAGAAAGTCAATTCTTCCACTTAGTCCCAATTCTAAGGACTATGAAAGCAGCGGTGATGAAGAGCATGATGGTGAAGTTCAAAAGAATGGAGTGTCACGATGTCCACTTAGTCCTAATTCTGAGGACTATGAGAGTAGCAGTTTTGAAGAGTGTGATGGTGAAGTTCAAAAGAATGGAGGGTCACGGTGTCCACTCAGTCCTAATTCTGAAGACTATGAGAGCAACAGTTTTGACGTGCATGATGGCGAATTTCAAAATAATGGAGTGTCACGGTGTCCACTTAGTCCTAATTCTAAGGACTATGAGAGTAGTAATGATGAAAAGTGTGATAATGAATTTCAAAAAAATGGAGTGTCAAAGTGTCCACTTAGTCCTAATTCTAAGGACTATGAGAGCAGCAGTGGTGATGAGTGTGATAATGAATTTCAAAAGAATTGAGTGTCAAAGTGTCCAGTTAGTCCTAATTCTAAGGACTATGAGAGCAGCGGCGATGAAGCGCGGGATGATGATTTTCAAAAGAATGGAGTGTCAAAGTGTCCAGTTAGTCCTGATTCTAAGGACTATGAGAGCAGCAGTGATGAAGCGCAGGATGATGCTTTTCAAAAGATTGGAGTATCACAATGTCCTCTTAGTCTTGATTCTAAGGACTATGAGAGCAGCAGTGATGAAGCGCGGGATGATGATTTTCAAAAGATTGGAGTATCACAATGTCCTCTTAGTCCTGATTCTAAGGACTATGAGAGCAGCAGTGATGAAGCGCGGGATGATGATTTTCAATAGATTGGAGTATCACACTGTCCTCTTAGTCCTGATTCTAAGGACTATGAGAGCAGCAGTGATGAAGCACAGGATGATGATTTTCAAAAGATTGGAGTATCACAATGTCCTCTTAGTCCTGATTCTAAGGACTATGAGAGCAGCAGTGATGAAGCGCGAGATGATGATTTTCAAAAGATTGGAGTATCACAATCTCCTCTTAGTCCTGATTCTAAGGACTATGAGAGCAACAGTGATGAAGAACAGGATGAGAGCAGCAGTGATGATCCAATGATGGAGATGTTGCCAAGAAATATTGTATCGTGGAGTAGAAGCAGACCTTTTTGTATCAATGCAAACTATTCTAGTTATACAAGGGGTAGAGCAGAATATCTGACGAGAAGAAGTTCTATCAGCGCTCTCATTTCAAGTGAATGTTGCCAAAAAAATTGCTTGAAACGTTGGATTTCACATTTGCATTAGAAAGCAGGAAGATATATTTGTCAATGAATAAAAGCATGCAAAACTCATATTTAGTTGGCTGCATGCAATCTACATTGTCAGGTTATGATTATCATATTAGGAATTTATTATTGTGTAGAAAAGCTTTCAAAATGTTTCATTCAATTGGGAATTTTCGTCTCTCGAGAATTCAAGAAAATTTGGAAAAGGATCCCACATTTTATTCAGAAGTACGTTATAAAAGACAGTTTGGGCCATTATCAAATATTGCAATGTCATGGATGAAAGATTTCTTTTCAAAGCATGGAGAGTGTATGCCAAATAGAGAGAAAATACATATTCTAGATAATTTTTCAAGACGAGAAATCTACAACTTATACAAAGAATATGCAGAAAGTGCTGAGGGACAGCGCCAATTTATTACATATCAATATTTTGTGAAGATATGGAAGAAATAATTCAATAATGTTCGTATTCCTAAGAAGACAAGGATGGGGATTTGCAGTACATGTGCTTCTCTTAAATAAAAAAGGGACAAATGTGAAGGCTCAGAAAGAGGTAAGTGTTCATAACTTTTACTTTCAAAATTGTATAGTCATCAACTATGAAAACATATTTCTTAATGAATTTCTTTTATGTTGTGTAGATTTAATTGTCAAAGAACTTCAGGAGCATCGCGAACAACAAACAAATGAAAGGAAGAAGTTGTACAAGCATCGAAAGAAGTGTTATGATAATCCAAATAAATATTTGGGTTTGATAATTGATGGTATGGACCAGAAGAAAACACTTTTACCACATTTTGTTCGCACACCCAAAAATCTACAAGGGGAAAATTTTATTCAGTTTCACTTGGTCGGTTGTATGGTATTCAATGGGAAAATGTTGCCAAGGGTGTACTTCAAAGCTCCAAATATTCATAATGATGCAAATCTTACCATAACCATAATTCATGATGTGATTTCTCATTGGTCTGGTAATCTTCCTGAAGTTTTGTATCTACAATTGGAAAACACTTGCCGTGAAAACAAAAATCAGGTTGTTTTTGGGTATCTGAACATGCTTGTTGAATTGAGAATTTTCAAAAGGTAAAGGTTGGTTTCCTTCTTGTTGGGCACACTCATGACCATATTGATCAGATGTTCAGTCGTTTTTCAGTCACATTGAGGAGGAAGGAAGTTGGGAGCTTGCCATCACTAATTGAATGTATTAAGAAATCATACATGCCAGAGCCTGCTTTTGAAGTGTTGGAAGAAACTGTTGACATGCGAAGGTTTATTCTAGGATCATATGGTGAGGGGAAATGCATTGAACAACTTAATGATATTAGCTTCCAACATCAATTTCGTATAAAAAAAATTGATGGGAAAACACTAATATGGGGCAAGAAGTTTTCAACTACTACAAAATGGGCACCGTCATCAGGTTTTCAATTTTTGAAGTTCATTCCAGATCGTCCAATATTTGCATCAAAAATATTGTTATTACAATCAGTTGCTGAAGTTCAGAATGCACGCAGACAGAATAAACATATAAATTATTCTGATTGCCTAGAAGAAATTAAAAAATGTATTAGATATACATATGAGTACTTTGACATTGCTGATTCAGTTTGGTGGGAGTCATTTTTCAATAATCAAAGTGATATCATTTCAACAACAACCAATGAAGATATACCTTTGAAAAATCCATTTATTTGGCCACAAAATGTGTCGAATGAACAAGAGGAAGTAAACATTGTTGAACAACAACAAACTCAAGGTATTATTAATTCTTCACAGGCAATGGAAAGAGAGATGTATATTGGTTCCAGAAGATCTCGTGCACAACGTGAAGCCATGGAAGACCTCTATAGGGGTTCAGTACATGATATTAAGGAGGGTTGCATGATTGTAGTGCTAGCAGATGGAGATCCCAAAGGCTATCCATTTTGGGTTGCTAAAGTTATAAAGGTCTTTACAGAAAATGAGGATGTTACAAGTGTTGAAGTACATTGGTATGCCACAAATACACACCCATTTAATGGTGTGTATAAGCCAGAGATGGTAGTTGACAAAAAAAATGGTGGAAAAAGAAAAAGAAAGGGTACAAATATAAATCGCCGCCGCACAGACATATTACAATTGGAGGATGTTGAAATACTTGTTTATGACTTCAATTTAACAAAGAGAGGAACTCTTCGCTTCAAGACAATAGAGATTATTAAAAGGTTGTTACCAGAAGGAATAGTGTTGACATGGGAGTCTGCTGAAACCGGTCGTAGATCTAGAAGACTTTTGAAACGTGGAATGTTGGGCATGCATGTGGACTCAGATGGGGCACTAGTTGATGAAAGAGAAGAATATGGAACATCTTCGTCAACATCCAGTCACTCATTTGAAGATGTGAATTGTGATGGTGTGCAAGAAAATATGAGTGATTTTGAATAATTGTTTAAGATAGATTATATAACTGATGTATGCATCATATCTTCAAATAAAATTAATGTTTTCCATATGTTGTTAAATGAGAAGTTATGAAGCATTTTTATGTTGTTGGATTATGTCTTAAGTATGATAAATTTTATTGTTTAAATATCTACAATGCAATATCAAATTAGAGATATAATGTCTATTTTATTCAGTATACAAATAAAGACTTTTGATTTCATTCAGTGATATAATTTGTTCATAATGTCATGGTTTTTTAATTTTATAGTTGAAAAATTTTCAATTTCTTTTGTATCTAGCATGGTGTGGTTGAAAACATGTTAAATTTATACTTAGGAAAGAAAAATGATATTCTACTAGAAACATTAATGTGTTTTTTCCTTAAAAATTAACTTTGTTTGAGACATTAAAAATTGGTTTTATTAGCATTTTTTAAAAAGTTTGAAAATTGACCCTAAAAAAAAAACATTATTCCAGTAGCATCACTTTCGTTTTGAAGCTATATTTTGCACGAAAATTTTGTAGTAAATTTCGTAGTCACCGCCATTTTTAAAACACGTTCAAAATTGACACCTAAAAAAAAAAACATCGTTCCAGTATACACACTTTTCATTTTTAGCACTGTTTTTGATGTTTTTTTGGGGTTTTTTGGCCAGAGTTCCCGTTTTGAGTTTATAGTTCCCGTTTCAAAGTTTACATTGTTCTAAAAGGAAGGAAGGAAAGGTGTAAAATATGCTTCATACAGTAATCAACAAGAGAGGATTCTGTAGAAATCAAATAAACATAATTGCAATAATAAACAACACAAAAAATACAATGTTAAACACTAATTTATTAGGGAAATCCTTTATAATAGAAAAAATCACATTCTAAAGTACACTAAATATATTATTATTTTGCAACTAAATGGCCACAATACATTATATAGTCTCCCTATTCTTAACAAGATCTTAGTAGTAGCTTGAGGATTCTCTAGAAATTTCAATAGCATGACAATGAGCTAAAATTCACACTATGTTTTCTCTAAACCTAGTATTCAATAAATAGGCATAGAAAAACCATAAACCATATTTATGGTTTTCCAATTCTACATGTTGGAGACCATTGTTAGTTTATTGGAATTATCCAATTGTCACTGCTTAACATTCGTTACCTGCTAGTAATATGCATTTATTCTTTGTCACTACTTAGCAATGGTTCCCTACTATTGCTCTGCATCTATTCTTATTCCATCGTAGGATTGGAATGTGTATGACACACATATTATAACACATATATTTATAAATTCTTAATTATACATATGAACCGATTAGATGTTGTATGAATATGCTTGTTTCTTGGCTTCCCACCTCTCTTTGTACAAAAATACCAAAGAAATATCTCACTAATGGTACTCCACAGTTCTCTTTTCACATAATTTAATTTAAAAAACAAAAAAAATGTCCCTTATTAAGATACACCCGAAATATGTACATCTTGAAATTGTTTTTATGATATAAATATTTCTCCATGCAACAAATTAATCAACAAATTAATCCCATATTGGTTGAGAGATGTAACACACACCAACATAGAAGCTTTGTTATACCACTCTTACTATACCAACTTGAGCAACCACAAAACTAATGCTTTCTACATAATAATTGATTGATTGCACTATAATTTGACCCAAGAAAATTATTTTGAAAATTTTTACTTTATATAAATTAAAGTTGATTTACTTATTAATTTATTTTTTAACTTTAGTTCTTAAAAAAGTGAAGTAATAAATATAACAATTTACTCTTTTTTAAAATGGTTCGAAAATTGTTTATTTACTAATTTAATGATTTTAAATTTATTTTTTTAAATAGTGAAGTATTAAATGGAATATTCTGTTGGAAATAATACTGAGAGGGGGGGGGGGGGAATCAGTATTATCAAGTCAATTATTTTTCATTTCACAACCATATTATATACGCTACTTCAGTTAGTGAAAACTGCGTATATATGCAACTACAGATAAGGAAACCAGCGTATACCCTGCAGACTTATAATTTAATTTATTCTTTAGATGTTGATCATTAATCTGTGCATCAGAACCATATAGACAATAACCAGGAATAGTAAAATAGAGTAGAAGACAATCACACACAAGAACACAAGATATAAGGTGGAAACCCAATGTGGGTGAAAACCACCTGTTGCAATTCGTCTCTATCTTCCTTTAATTAGAAACTTCTTTTTACAATGTTTTTGTACTGGTGCAGTCTTACACCAGTACGCAAGCTTCAACCTGCAGAAGGCTACAACCTTCTCTCATTCTCCAGCTTCTTCTGGAAGGGAGCTAAAACCCCCTTAGCTCTTGTACTAGTTGAGGTACTAGTACGTAGGTGCTGACCTACAGAAGGCTACAACCTTCTCTTTCTTTCAGGGACCACGTTTCATAAATTTTTAGACTGGATCCATGAATAACATCAATCAAACATCAAGAATATCTGCATCAACCAATCTCCTTTGCACCAAACAAGACTGAATCAAATAGTCACTCCTTTGAATGCTATACCCAGAACACAGTAATAGTAACCAGACACCGATTCTGAACCCGGAACACTGCAGCAATTACAGAAGTAGCTAAAACATATTTTAAAAGACGTACGCTACTTCAATGTGTACAACCTGTGTGCATACGCTGCTAAATTAAGGCCAACATATGTATACACTATTTTGAATTACCTAATCAGTGTGTATACGCGCCTCTGCTTCGCTGAACCTGCGTACAGATCTATAAAAGATAATTTATCCTTTCACTTATTCAGACATCAGTTATACCCAAATTATCGGATTTATAGATCAAGTCATGTGCCAAATATAACAGATCAAAATCACACAAAGATACTATTATTGAAGCCTTAAGATCTTGACCCATCAATAGAACTTATCCTTCTCCTTACGCTTAGGTTCCTCCTTCATTCAGATCCAGCTATGCACCTTAACCCAATCACCAGTATTCCAGATCTAGCTCTTCATCATATATCCAATACTTGAGATAATGCCCTTGCTTAATGATCTCCTTCCCCTTTTATAGTCTTAGGCCTTACACAATACCACGGTCCAAAACCATAAAGAATCAATACCATAGACCCAATACTTGGGTTCAACACTTCGGACGAGATACCATGGTCCAAAACCATAGGTTCAGAAACCAAGGACTAAATACCACGGACCAAAAATAAGTTCTCCCACATGTACGCGTTTTTCCTTGCGTGAAAGTGCGTGTATACGCATATGCGTCTTTTGATCGTCTAACCCGCGTGTATACGTGTCTTGGTCAAGGGGAACCTGTGTATATATTTTTTGCTTTCATTCTGAGAGCCTGAAGTGTGATCTGTCATCAGAGTGAGTTGCCATCAAGGACAACACCTGTGTCATAGCGCCAAACCTATGTCATAATGCCAACAATATCCCCCTTTGGACTTGATGGTAACTCCAAGTTTCTCAAAGTCATTCTCCCCCTTTGTCATCAAGGGCAAAGGGTTATGCTCCCCCTAAGTAAATTCTAAAATCTCTGCTCTGTTGTGCTGTCCATGCTCCCCCTGACTGTAGGCAAGATCTACAAAAAGATGTTCTACAAGAAGAACCATGATTTAGACATCATAAGTGACCTTCCTATCACCAAAGACTCTATACATACATCCATCTCCCAACCAAGTGGGGATATACCAATATTGACTCATCCACCCAACCAAGTGGGGATATACTAGAAGTTTACACATGACAAACAAGGACATTACATCATTCATCCCAGGCATAGTGGGGAAACCAAAATAGGCCATTACATGACCTTGATAATAAAAGATATACATGACATAGAGATGAAATATCTATAACAAGACTATGAAAGTCATCAATAACTACTATCAACAGCATCTGTCAATCATCATTCAGATCAGCAACCATGTTCTCCCTCTGCACCTATTCCACCTGAAACCAAAATAGCTGTGTACTTGAACCAAAAGCTTCTAAGGTAATGCCAAAAATGAATTATTAGAAGTATATCTGCTCCTCTTGAACCTGTGCCAGATGGTCTCTGTCAGACCCATATCAGACTCTTTTCAACCTGAGTCTGACCCCACTGTTTTCCTTCAAACCAACATATACACGACTGTATCCACATAAACCTGCGTATGTACGCGGATCCTCCTCATGAAACTCGCGTACAACCACTTTTCTCTGAGACAAACAGGCTTGAACAACAAGATGATGCATCAACTACTCCCAGCTTCTGTCCGAGGTATTCAAAAGTTTCCCTGGGCAATGGTTTGGTGAGTATATTAGCAACTTGTTCCTTGGAGGGAACATACTCTAATTTGACCTTTTGTTCAAGCACTTGTTCTTGGAGAAAATGATATTTGATAGGTATGTGCTTGGTCTTTGAATGCATGACTGGATTCTTTGAAATACTGATTGCACTTGTATTATCACAAAAAATGGAGATAGGTGGTGTACAAGTGATTTGAATGTCTTGCAATGTTTGCATCATCCAGAGAAGTTGTGTGCAGCAAGAGACAACAGCCACATATTATGCTTCAGCTGTAGATAATGCAATTGAACTTTGTTTCTTGCTGAACCAAGATACTAATCTAGAGCCCATAAAGAATGCACCACCATTAGTGCTTTTTCTGTCATCCACGCTTCTTGCCCAATCTGCATCTGTATATGCATGAAGTGTGAGATCTGTATCTCTAGGATACCATAAGCCATAGTTTTGAGTTCCTTGGAGATACTTGAAGATTCTCTTAACTTCCTAAAGATGAGTTTCCTTTGGATTTGCCTGAAATCTCCCAATTATTCCCACTGCATGCATGATGTCTGGTCGGGTACCTGTTATATAGAGCAGACTACCAATCATGGATCTATAGGTTGGTTAATATACTGCTGCTGATTCATCATTTGCGCTGAGGTTGCATCCTGTTACCATAGGGGTACATACTGGTTTCGAATCCTCCATTCCATATTTCTTCAAAATTTGCTTGAGGTACTTGGTTTGTGATAGAAAAATACCATCTTTGTTTTGTTGGACTTGTAAACCAAGAAAATATGTGAGCTCACCAAGCAGGGACATTTCAAATTCTTTTTGCATCACCAAGGCAAAGTTTTGACTCATGTCTTCTTCATTGCTACCAAAGATGATATCATCAACATATACAACAAGTATTAGCAACTTATCATTGTCAATTTTTATATATAGATTGCTATTTGTTGATCCTTTTGTAAAACCTTGTTGATGGAGATACTTATCCAAATAATAATACCAAGCCCTTGGAGCCTGTTTAAGGCCATAGAGAGCCTTTTTGAGTTTGCATACAAGTTTTGGATCATTTCCAAGGATAAACCCATCTGGTTGCTCAATATACACTTCTTCATCCAAGTCTCCATTCAGAAAGGCAGATTTCACGTCCATTTGAAATACTTTGAACTTCTGAAAGCTAGAAAGAGCAAGGAACATTCTTATGGCCTCAAGCCTGGCAACTGGTGCAAAAGTTTCTTCAAAGTCTATACCTTATTGTTGCGCATACCCTTTACAAACAAGTCTGGCCTTGTTGCTAATAACATCTCCATTTTCATTCAACTTGTTTTTGAATATCCATTTTGTCCCTACGACATTTTTATCTTTTGGTCTAGGGACCAATTCCCAAGTGTTATTCTTTTCAATCTGCTCTAGTTCTTCATTCATGGCCTTGACCCAGCATTCATCTTGGCATGCTTCACTTAAATTTTGTGGTTCAGTGGAGGAGAGCAATGCTAGATAGCTTGAAGCTTCTGAGATGGTTCTTCTTGTTTGTATGCCTACCTCTTTCTGCCCCAAAATTTGAGCTTCTGGATGATTCTTCTGAACGTACCTAGATGGAGTCTTTTCTTCTATCCTTATCTGTTCTTCTGGTGCCTCATGAGTTTCTTCTTCATCATAAATCCGATTTGATGTTGAAGGCTAGTCCTCATCATCTTCGAAATCTTCGGATTTTACATGCCTAGGAATATTTCCTTCTTCATCAACCACTACATCAATACTTTCAACAATTTTCCCAAGTCTTTTATTGTAACACTTATATCCTTTGCTATGGGGAGAGTAACCAAGAAGAATGCCTTCATCTAATCTAGGTTCAAACTTGCCAAGGTTTTCATTAGTTCTTTTGATATAACATTTGCTTCGAAGAATTTTGAAGTATTTTACCATAGGAGTCTTACCATACCAGAGTTCATGAGGAGTTTGAGTGCTGTTCACCTGGACATTTGTCTTGTTGAGGATAGTAACTGCAGCAAATGCAGCTTCACCCCAGAAGGTTGTGGGAGTTCCAGACTCATCCAGCATAGCATGAGCCATTTGTTGAACCGTTCTATTCATCCTTTCCACTACTCCATTTTGTTGAGGAGTCCTTGCAGTAGAGAATTCCCTTCTTATTCCATGTTCTTCACAAAAATCAAAAAATTCATTTGAGGTAAATTCTCCTCCTCGATCAGACCTGAGGCATTTGATCTGTTATCTGATTCGTTTTCAACCAAGGCTTTGAATGCTTTGAACTTTTCAAAAGCTTCATCTTTATGCTTCATAAGTCCCAACCAACACATCCTGGAAAAGTCGTCAATGAACAATACAAAGTATTCTTCTCCTCGAGGTGACCTTTTCCTAGATGGACCACATACATCAGTATGGACAAGTTCAAGTGGCCTGCTAGCTGATCCTTCCTTCTCAGGGAAGTTAGTTCTAGTTTGCTTACCAAACTGACATGATTTGCATATTGTATTGTTTGGAATTCTGATGTCTGGAAGATCACGAACTGCCTGGTATTTGCATGCTTTCCTTATCTGAGAGAAGCTTAGATGCCCCAATATTCTGTGCCATAGCCAGTGTTCATCATTCTTGCTTAGATAGCATTGTTGTTGTCCTCCCTTGAGAATGTATAAATTATTTGGAGTTCTTATGCCTTTGATCACCGTTTCTCCTATATCAAGCTCACGAACAATACATCCATTTGATCGAAATATCACCTCATTTCCTTGATCACACATTTGACTGACACTCAACAGATTATGATTTAAACCATCAGCATACATAACATTACCAGCTTTGACCTTTTCTTTTAAAAGAACAAAACCTTTACCTTTTATGAGTGCAGGGGTGTCATTTCCAAATGAGACCTTCTTTTCCTTTTCTAGGGCACTATATGACTGAAGTTTTTCTTTATCACCTGTCATATGTTTCGAGCATCCACTGTCGATGTACCACTGATTTTCCTGCCCTTCCACATAAAAGGCTATACCACATCTTTCTGGTAGAGGTTATTTCTTTCTCCAAGTTTTGGCACTGAATGAAGCTTGCTCCTTCTGATTTATTTGTCGAAACCTACTCCTGCATTCAGAATCTTCATGACTGAAGTTGTTACAAATAGAACATTCTATTTCATTTTCAAGAGCATAAAAGTTATTGTAGGTCCTTTTCATGTTCCCAGTCATACTCCTTTGTTTTTGAGCTTCTCTAGTCATGATGGTCTTGTAGGCAACACATTGAGCAGCTTTGTGTCCAAAGTTATGATAAGAGAAGCATTAGCCATTGAAGAAATTCCTGCGATTATCAAACCTACGGACCAATTGATTGTAGTTTTCATTGACATCCATTCTTGAGGCAAATTAAGACTGATTTACCTGTGGTTGGTTGTAGCTTCTGTTCATCCTTGAAGTAGATTTCCCCAGATTTATTTGGTGATCTCTATTCATTCTTGAAGTAAATTGTCCTTGATTTACCTGGTGATCTACATTATGCCTTTGCTGTTGATTGTCAACATGTTCACTTCGCCTTGCTGCCTCAAGATAACATTTGGAGGTAGATGGCTTCTGTGCTTGTGATGCTTGTTCAGTATATCCAAGACCTGTCTTGATTAGAGGAGAACACTGCACTTTGATAATCTCATCTAAAGTTTCAGATCCTTTAGCAAATTTAAGATTAAGAGCTTTTGATTTCTCAATATCTTTCCTAAGTCCCACAATTTCACATTCTAACTTTTCATTGTGTTTTTCTCTTTCAGCAAGTTGGAATGTCAGAGTATCTATAATCATATTCTTTTCCTCTAAACAAATTTTAAGTTTAGAAATTTCTTCATAAAGACCTTCTTCATCTATAGCATCCAAGAAATCATCATCTTCAAAGGCCATCAAAAGTCTATAATCATTATTTTGTTCATCTTCATCACTATTTGAAAATCCATCACTGTCTTCATGTGTATAATAGCTCTTCTTACTTACATTCTATTGTTTGTTCCATATAACTTGTTCCTTACCTTTGTCAATCTTATCTTTATGAGGAAACTTAGCAGCATAGTGACCGACTCTTCCACAAGCAAAACATTTGAAAGGTAGCTTACCTCTGAATCTTCCAGAACCTCGTTAAAGGTTCTTGACAAAATTTGATTCTTCCTCTTCTTCTGACATATGTCCTGAGTCATTGTAATCTCCTTTTGCTTTGAATGTGACTTCTCTCTTGTCTGATGGTCCCCCTTTTCTCATTTCATAAGCAGTTAGAATTCCATGCAGCTGTGACATGGTAATGCTCTGTAGATTATGTTTTTCTTCTATGGCAGAAAATTTTGATTCAAACTTAGAAGACAAAGATCTTAGAACCTTTTCAACCAAAAAAACTTCTTTTATTTCTTCACCCAAGTTTTTCATATAATTAACAATCTCATCTATGCGTAGGAAATAGTTAGACACACTTTCATCATTGCGCATTATGAGATTTTCATATTGTATTCTGAGAGTTTGTAGTTTTGCTCATTTTACCTAATCATCCCCTTCATAGCTCAGAATGATCTTGTCCCATATTTCTTTTGCAGTTTTGAGTTGCATAACCTTGACGAATTCTGATTGAGATAGACTCCCTAATAGAGTATTGACAGCCTTTGCATTTGTTTCATACTGCTTCTTACCAGCCGTATCTGTAGGAGTTGTTGATATAAATGTATATCCTGTTTCCACAATATACCAAACTTCTGTACCAAGAGATTGAAGATAGGCTAGGATTCTTACCTTCCAATGGACGAAGTTGCTTCCATCAAATATTGGTAGCCTGATAGATGCTTCCTTTTCGTAGTTTCTCATGATGATAGACCTTCCGTCAAGTGATCAAACTTCTTCTGAAGGACCTGCTTTGATACCAATTGTTGGAAATAATACTGAGAGGGGGGGGGGGGGAATTAGTATTATCAAGTCAATTATTTTTCATTTCACAACCAGATTATATACGCTACTTCAGTTAGTGAAAACTGTGTATATATGCAACTATACATAAGGAAACCAACGTATACCTTGCAGACTTATAATTTAATTTATTCTTCAGATGTTGATCATTAATCTGTGCATCATAACCATATAAACAATAACCAGGAACAGTAAAATAGAGTAGATGACAGTCACACACAAGAACACAAGATATAAGGTGGAAACCCAATGTGGGTGAAAACCACTTGCTGCAATTCGTCTCTATCTTCCTTTAATTAGAAACTTCTTTTTACAATGTTTCTGTACTGGTGCAGTCTTATACCACTACGCAGGCTTCAACCTATAGAAGGCTGCAACCTTCTCTCATTCTCCAGCTTCTTCTGGAAGGGAGCTACAACCCCCTTAGCTCTTGTACTAGCTGAGGTACTAGTACGTAGGTGCTGACCTACAGAATGCTACAACCTTCTCTTTCTTCCAGGGACCACGTTTCATAAATTTTCAGACTGGATCCATGAATAACATCAATCAAACATCAAGAATATCTGCATCAACCAATCTCCTTTGCACCAAACAAGACTGAATCAAATAGTCACTTCTCTGAATGCTGTACCCAGAACACAGTAACAGTAACCAGACACCAATTCTGAACCCAGAACACTGCAACAATTAACAGAAGTAGCTAAAACATATTTCAAAAGACGTACGCTACTTCAATGTGTACAACCTGCGTGCATACGTTGCTGAATTAAGGCCAACCTGCGTATATGCTATTTTGAATTACCTAATCAGCGTGTATACGCGCCTCTACTTTGCTGAACCTGCGTACATATATATAAAAGATAATTTATCCTTTCACTTATTCAGACATCAATTATACCAAAATTATTATATTTATAGATCAAGTCATGTGCCAAATATAACAGATCAAAATCACACAAAGATACTATTATTCAAGCCTTAAGATCTTGACCCATCAATAGAACTTATCCTTCTCCTTGCGCTTAGGTTCCTCCTTCATTCAGATCCAACTATGCACCATAACCCAATCACCAGTATTCCAGATCTAGCTCTTCATCAGATATTCAATACTTGAGATAATGCCCTTGCCTAATGATCTCCTTCCCCTTTTATAGTCTTAGGCCTTACACAATACCACGGTCCAAAACCATAAAGAATCAATACCATGGACCCAATACTTGGGTTCAACACTTCGGACGAGATACCATGGTCCAAAACCATAGGTTCAAATACCAAGGACTAAATACCACGGACCAAAAATAAGTTCTCCCACATGTACGCGCTTTTCCTTGCATGAAAGTGCGTGTATACGCATACGCGTCTTTTGATCGTCTAACCCGCGTGTATACGCGGCTTGGTCAAGGGGAACCTGCATATATATCTTTTTCTTTCATTCTGAGAGCCTGAACTGTGATCTGTCATCAGAGTGAGTTTCCATCAAGGACAACACCTGTGTCATAGCGCCAAACCTGTGTCATAATGCCAATAGATTCCACTATTTTTTAAACATATTTATTATAAATTCAAAAAATATCACTCAATTTTTTCAATAAAAAGCTTTCATCTTAAAACTTTTAAAATAAATTTTCATTTAAAATAATCAAAATTACAAAAAATTATAATAAAAAATTAAATAATAATTTAAAAAATTCATGATTTTTTACTAATAGATCCTACAAAATTCCAAAAACAATTCCAATGCCACATTATAGAGTTATTTTTCTCTCCAATTTTGTGCAAATCCTAGTCCAAATCTTCAACCAATAAAGATAAAATTGTGTTTTATTTCTCAAGTCCAATTCTCAAATTATATATTAGAAGATTGCTTCATTTCTCAAAATTATAAGGACGCTTCATTTTACACTCAATGTTTTATTTAACACTTAAATTGTCACAATACTTTATATAGTCTCTATATTCTTAACAAGAGTTCAATAGTAGCTTAAAGATTTTCTAGAAATTTCAATAGCATGACAATGAACTAATACTCATACTTTGTTTTTTTTATCCTATCATTCAATAAATAAACATAGTAGAAAGCATAAACATTTATGGTTTTCCAATTCTACATGTTGGGAACCATTCATAGTGACTTGGCCAATTGTCATTTCTTAGCACTAATCTAGGAGGATTCAAAAAATCCTAAAATTCAATATTCCCAAACCTCGACAAAAATAGTGCCATGTCGAAGATATCAACACGATGATTCCAATGAAACTTGAATCACATCGAAAAAGCCTGTATGAAAAAGTTATGGTGTTCTAAATTTTACACCAAACAATGAAAAGTTGGACAGAAGTGACATGTGGCACGTCCTATAGTGCCATGTGACATATAAATACAATGAAATGTGGAATTGGTACAAATGATGTGGCAATGACACATGGTATCCACACATTGACATGGCGGAACTATATGCTGACACAAGGAAATTGGTTGTGTGATGATTAGGCATTGATGTAGTGCCATCATGGTGAACATGTAGCAGGTTGCATGGCGTTAACTATGGACAAGTGGACCAATGGATATGTGCCACATGGGCCAATTAGAGGGCACAATGTGGCTCCTTGAAGCAGTGAAAATGGTGTTCGATAGGCCTTCAAACAAATTTTCGTTGTAGTTCAACATATACAAGTGGAGCAAGATGGTTTGACCTCGTGACCTCCGGGTCATGTGGCAAGAACCAAACCAATGGGCCATTGTGTATGGTTATATGGTTATTGGATATTATTGTATATAATTTTTTGTAAAACAATAAAATATCAAAAGGCAAAGCCATGGGTTTGATACCGTGACCTCCCCAGCCTATCCCCGTATCAACACAATGGTTATGCCATGCCTCGTATGAAATTACAACATCAAGTTATGCATGGAGGCGACAACACCGCAGCATGCCAAATGGATCTCGACTACCAAGGCCATGGTTGTGTGTCCATTGGATTTCATACTGTTAAATAGTTCAAAAATAAAATTGTGTCATGTAATAAATGGTTTGGTTGATGTATTATATGAATAGGTTGAATATGTATATCTATATATATATATATATATATATATATATATATATAGTATTTCATAGTTTTAATACAATGGGCCCAAATATATGATATGTCCAACAACTCACGTGTTCAACCCTGGATTTGTCAACCGACAAATTGTTAAATATTAAACAATTAACTAGTGTGCCATAGTTTTGAAAGCCTCTGAGTGTAGTTTTAAGCATGTGTATTTTGGAAATAAATTGTTTGGAGTTCGTTTTCTTGCGACAATTGAAGGAGCTTTAAGTGGTTTTCAATACCACTTCATAGTGGAAGAGAACTTTCTTTTTGCAAGTTTTGGGAAGCATATTCACTTTGTAATAAAACTTTTGGGAGCTAAATGAATAAGGCCACTCCCTTGGAGGCAAGACCCAGATACGTATTCCACATTGGATGAACTCCGTTATCAATTGGTTTTTTCATTATTTTTTCTTCTTCTCGATTATCTACATTTTTTCTTTAAGTTGCAACTTCTTTCAAGTTTTTCATTCTTCAGTTTAAGTTAATTATGCTCACATTTTAAGTTGGTTAAAATTAATCGTTCACATTTTAACATTTGAATGAACCAAGTCATTTAAAGATCCTAGATCAAGTGGTATTAGAGAAATTTGATGTTGGTTTATGAGTATGCATGATAACCGAGAGAAAATCCAAGTGAGTTGAAGGAACACTTGTTGAAGGCATTCCAACAATTGGATCAAGGAGAATTAATCGAAGAAGAGAGATTTCAGCACATGAGTGAGAGTAGATTATTTTTAAATTCAAGACAATATTTCATGAAGTTTTCATGGTGATGAAAACCATGGTTGAATAAATGTATCGAGAGTGGAAGAAACCTAGAGAAGGAAGGTCATCAAAGAAAGTTAAAGATGAAGGCGATTCAAAAAAGTATCCTTCTCCTCCTCATTCAAGTCCTCATTCTCCTCCTCCATCTCCTCAAGGGAAAGATACTTCAAAGAAGCATTTTTTGAAGTTGGACATCAGTTTCAACTTGTTGGTTTTATGATGGCGAGCTCAATGCTGAAAAGATTAACAATTGGAACCATCAAATGGAAGTCTACTACCATGTATAGTGGATCATCAATGATGAGCTAAAAATTCAGTTAGCCTCTCTTCAATTGGAGCATATTTTTTTTTTATATGGTGGGAGACTAGACCACGGGAAGGTTAAAATCTTTCCTCTTGGTTTGAATTTACTTTAGCATTGAAAAAGAAATTTTACACCTTGGCACATAATCAGAAGGCAATAATAGAATGGAACATTATGCAACAATGTTAAGGCTAAAGCATGCAAAAATCTGCAGAGGAGTTTAGAAAAAAGGTGATAGAATTAAACATACCACTTAACGCATAAGAGACTATTTTGAAATGCATTGGTAGTTTTCATGGGTATATACAAAACACAAATTTTATATTGAAGCAATGTAACCTAGACGAGGTTTGTGTATAAGAAACCTATATTGAAGAAAGTAAATAGGGTGGTGGAGTATCTGAGGAAGCCATATCGTGGAAGGAAGATAAAGGCAAAATAAAAGAGAATCCAAAGAGAATAACTTCAATGAAGAAGGTTGATGGAAACTTTTCTTGTACCCATTGTAAAAAAGAGGGACATGATGATGATCATTGTTTGAAGTTGCATCTAGAGCTGAGGCCCAACTAATTACGAGACAAGAAGGGAAAGCAGAAGGTAAAATCAACAGTTCACATGATTTGGTATCGGACTCTAGTACTCAAAACACTACTACGGGTTTGAAAGGTATATCATCTTCACATGTTGGTTCTAATTCTTCCATTTTGTCTTCTATTCTGCAAAGAAAAGAAATGAATTATTTCACATAAAGGTGGTAACCAAACATGTAAACATAGATACCTTATTTTAGACTAGATCTCAAGCCAACCTTATATCCGAGGTAGTTGTAAAGAAGTTGAAACTAGAAATAATACCACATCCTAAACCTTATTTGCTTGGATGGGTATGCAACAACACTAAGCTATAGGTGACTGAAAAATGTAAGCTTATATTTGCTATTACATCTAAATTTGTGGATGAAGTTTAACTTGATGTGGTCCCATTGGATATATGTGGAATTTTGCTTGGAAGTCCTTACTTTATTTATAGGAAGGCTACCTAATATTTAAAAGAAAACATGTATCACCTCTTCAAGGACGAAGTGGAATACATCATTCGAGCTCATTGTATGAAGGATGATTCCTTGTTGGTGACCACAGGGAAAGTTAAGAGGCTCATGAATGTAAGCAAGAAATTTTAAATCATGCCTACAAAGGTGGACAAAGAAGGTGATCCGAGGAATGCGGTTGAAGTCATTGCATGTAAATTTAACTATGTTGTGTTTCAGGGAACATTGACATTGCGACATGAGATTTTGTCGTGGGAACCTTTTAATAGGATTAAACATGTTGTTATCCCATTTTCATTAACATATTTGTATTTGTTAATGATGCAAATTTTTAGTGCATGGGTAGGGATGAAGTAATGAATATAAAAGGATGTAGGAAATTTCAAATGACTAACAATATTTTTTCATTTGTCATAATTTTCATGCAATTTATTGTGATGATAAAGGTACGAAAAATAGGATGGATAGATACCATACATGTGGGGAGGAAGATCTCACACTTAGTTTTTGATTAAAAACTTTTAGAGGTCCAAAATCATCTCAATGGGGAGGAATGATCTGGGAAGATTTGAAAAGACCTAAAATTCAAAGTTCCCAAAACTTGACAAAAATAGTGCCATGTTTAAGAGCTTGACAAGATGATTCCAACACAACTTGAATCACATTGAACGAAGCTCATGTGTAAAATTTATAGCGTTATGAAGTTTACACCAAACAAGGAAAGGTTGGATAGAAGTTATGTATGACACGTCATATAGTGCCATGTGGAATAAGCACATAATGACACATGGAACATGAAAAAATGATGTGTGTAACAACCTGAAGTTAAAATATACAACTAATAGCATCAAGCCATGCTATTAACACAAATCTTCAACTGATTAGCATAACAATTTTCAAAGAAAAACATTAGTAGAGAAGACACACCTGCAGAGCAAAGAATGAAAATAGATATTAATAGTGATTTTGGGGATTGTAATGACATATGGATACTACTAAATGCAACAAAGTGTTGGGGATGATTCTCTATCCAAACTTTGATGAGTTGCAACCAATATTTCTTGTCGCTGTCACCCCTGAGCCCTCAATCAACTTACTATAGCCAGTGACCTTTTGTTTAGCAACATTCCCTTCCTCAAAGAATGAATGTTTCTCATCTCCCTTTTTCACCATTAAATAGAATAAACTATTCCAGAAATAGTAAGGGTGTGTTGTGCTCTACAACAACCCCCCATTTCATATCATTTTTATTTATAAATATTAACATATGAAATGGGTCCCTTTAAAGATTAATTGGTATCAATACTTTTATTGTTCAAAAAGGCCCGATAATTAAATGAACTCATTTTATAAAACCCTTTTGAAAAACCCATTTAAAGAAATAAGGCAAATCTTTGTCATTGCGATAAAGCGATCGCAAGATCGCATATCGCAATGACATAAGAAATATAAATAAGCGGCACATTGATTTCCGCCAATGCGATATCGCAATCGGTGATCGGCAATGCTTCATGTACATTTTAAAGCGCCCCATGCCATTAGCCCCAATGCGATGCGAAATCAGCGATCGGATATCGGCGGTAATCTTTACTTAAGTCTTAATATGCTCAAAGCTTTTTCCCCCGATGCGATGCAATCGGCAATATCCAATGCACATCATTAAGGCGCACAGGTCATACCCCCGATGTGATCCGGTATCGCTATCGGCAATCGGCGATACACTATATGTGCACTTTATAATCCTCATCCTCCCGACGCGATGCGATAAAGCGCAGTTTTCAATAAAAATCCGTTAAGTGATGGGATATCACAATTCATTCATATTTAAAGTTTGATTGGTTAAGCAGTCATTTACCTGCACTCAACCGCCAAAACACCCACTGCACGCTTAAGTGAATCATTCAGCCGAATAACGATATAATGGGCATTTAAGGGATGACAGGTTTTAAACGGCCAATTAATGAGATCATAAGTCTTAAAATCTTTCCATGGATTGTGTCCGCGCCTATTTTTAAAGGCTAATCCCTTATTATGCACCTATGCATATGTTCTCATTACTGGCAAGTTTTCATTGCTATCTCTGTATTACGCACATTTGTCTCTCTGTACAGAATCCATCCGAAAGAGAAAACTCAAACAAGATGGGGAAGAAATCTAAGAAGACCGCAGGCGCCTCCACTACATCAACAACAGGACAAGCTCTTGTGGACAAGAAGAAGGGCTTAATTTCTGATACTACGTGTACGGGTCTCACCAGAGTCACTTGGCAAGGCACTTACAATTTGATTGAAGCCGAACAACCAGAAAAGATAGTAATAGAAGCTACTGGGGATCCTACTCGCAAGTCTGATTGTACTCTCAAAGATTTAGCCGACTCTTTCCTTCACAGAATAGTGGCTAGGGAGCAAATTCTCCCACACACAGATGTAGTGTGGTGGGCGATTCAAGAAATCCCAATTTTGGACAGAACTTTCAACACTAGAGATGGGAGAATCTTCGGATCATTCAGGCCGGATGATCTAAAACAAATGTATCATTTGCCCGAGCCGGAGAAGATATATAATAAAGCATTCCTGGAGAAGTTTGCAAGCAAAAATGAAGTTGAATCCGAACCCATCCGGGATTGGAGACAAAATCCAGCCAAACACAAACACGAATCTTCCGGTAAGTACTCGGTCGATTCTCTTGCTTCTCCTCATTGCTATGCGGGAATAATGATGTGTAGATTATGGGGATTGAATGACTCTGCTAATTTTACCATAGAGATGGTTCCTCTAATGGAGGCAGCTGTAAACGGTATAATTATGGATTGGGCCACCATCCTTTCTGACAAATTAGCACAAGATGTGCGTGACTTTAGACATCAGACTATCGTCACAGAAAGGAAAATTCCCCCATTCTATTACAGTGCATATATCTTAGATACACTATGTTTCAATTCTGAATTCCCCGTGCTCGGCTGGAGGTGGATGCCACAAGATCCCACGGCCATCCACATATACCATCAGAAACTATGGAAGTCCTCTTACAAGCACCATCTGTACCAAATCTGCAATGGCTTTATGGTGCCTATTCACTATTCTATTTTTGACAAACCCATTCCCAAGATTTCCTATCAAGCTTCGTTTGATATAACAGCGGTAGCAAATTGGTTTGGGGAGGAGAGATTTACCTACATAAGAGTTTTCGGCAGCCAAGCCGACCCACATGTTCTCCCTTTGTATATACCAGATAAGTTGCTAGCAAGAGAAATCGCCTATCAGATTACGGCTGAGAGTGTTACACAAACTCTCAAGAAAGAAAAGAAAAGGGGTTGGCCCTCTTTTCCCTTCAGGTGCGGTGTCTATACTCTGCATGATCTCAAACATGCAGAAAAGGAAGCCACAAAGCTTCAATCTTTAACTCTGGCGACTATCCCAAACAGGCCATATGATCCAAGCAAAGTTGCCTACAATGCGCTAGAACAGGCCAAATTAACAAAATTTGAGCACAAAGAAGATTTATTTGATGACCTATTCGTTGCAGCTGAAACAATAGGTCAAGCTAAAGAACTTGCTCGAATGAAGTACAATGATGAAGGGCTGACCGAGTTTAATAAGCTTAGAGAACAGAGGTTGCAAACTCTGCCTCTAGATTTACTAGCAACAACCCCGGCGACATCATCAAGCGGGCCTGTTCGGCAACAATCAAAGGAACCTCCGGTGGTAACAAAGGATCATAAAAAGGAACAGGAAGAAAGGCAGAGAAAAGAAAAAGAAGAACAACAGAAGAGAGCACAAGAAGAACAACAGAGGAAAGAGCAAGAGGAACAACAAAAAAAAGAGCAGGAAAAAGAACAGGAGGAGTCCCAAGCTGAAAAGGAGAAACATACCACCACCGATATCAATGTGGACACTACCATAGACCCCAAACTACTCCAGGAATGGCAGCAGTTTCATTCCATCATCAGTGGATTGGAATGTTCAAAAGATGGGGACACTTCCAAAACAAATGATACACAGCACATCACTTCACCTCCGGTTCTAAGTGGAACCAGCGGCCCACCCGTTTCTAAAGATGTTGAGATAATTCCAAAGGACCCCTCTGATCAAATCGTTCTCCAGGTAGAAGATATTCCTCCCCTGGATGTTTTCTACAGCCCGAGGCATAGAGCAGTTGTAAAGTGATCAAGGAAAAGACGAAGGACTGATCAACCTTCTATCTTTCCAGAGCAAACAGTCACAGGTAATGTAGTATGGAAGGAGGAATTGGACCCCTCCGATGACCTAAAAAAGCTGTCACAGTATGCAGGAGCCTATTCGGCGGAAACAATCGACAAGGCATCGGAGGTAATTCTTCTACTGAAGACTAACGACCAAGAAATTTTTGCACTATAGGCAGAATTGGCCGAGACAAAGCAGAAGGCAGCGCAAGCAGAGGAGCAGTTGTTGGCACAACAACAAATGAATGATCAATTAACCCAGCAATTGTAGGAAGAAAGACAAAGGGTCGACCAAAACACAATCCAGAAACAAAAGGACTTGTCAGAGGCATTGGAACAATTAAGAGCAGCGAATGAGCAAATGATGAAAACAAAGGATGAGCAAATCGCTCAATTGTCATCGCAGCTCGAAAAAGCAAAGGGCACTTCACAAGTGGCATAATTCAGAAAGGAAGCATCACTAATCAACAATGCATTGATATCACAGATTAGGCTCCTGTGTCAACAAATCATTCAGGCAGAGCCATTGTATGAGCTAACGACATCCATAAATCAGCAGGTAGAGAAGGTCAGAAATGAGTTAGACCAAGCCGAAGAGATCATAACTGGATATCTTGACTGGCAAGATTCTGATCAAGGGAGAGAAGCAAATTTGCCCAAGATTTCAGAAACATATAAAGACATACTTTTCACAGAATGGCACACTCAGGTGATGAAAGCGGAAAGGGCAGCTTCAAGATGTAAATCAACCTCCAACAACCTAGTTGATCTGGTTAACAACACTCTCTACTTAGTGAATATGATTTCTCAATGCACACTAGGAAAGATGACAACAACAAACATGTTAGAGCAAACGTGTTATCCTGATTTGGAGGAAAAGGGGAGATTAATCGCTGGAGTTAACAGTTTAACCTTCGATGCATATTGGCTTTTCCTGATTAAGCCGCACACACAGAGAGTCGCCCTTAAGTGTTTAATAGATGCAATCGGGTGTATAATTCCTGACATTCAGGATGCGACCTATGCTGCCCAGTCAGTTCGTGTCTCAACAAACCGCCTGAAGTAGAGCCAATGCTTGTGACAAGTCACCTCGGGTTTAAAGGCAAGCAGCCTACCTGATGAATCATACCGCCGATTGCCAGATCACTCCGGGAAATAGGATCAAAAGTTATTGATGCCAATTAAGTAGGATTTCTGTTTATTAGATATTTAGATTAGTTTAGTATTTATAGACCCTTTCGTTGTTTTGGAAAGGGTCGTAAAGTTTTGTAACAGACTTAAAAGATTGAAGTTTGCACTATTGTGCTTCAGTCAATATTCTTTTATGAAACTGGGCCAATTGTTCTTAATTTAACAAGGAAGCTTCTTTATGCAATTGTGCACTATTGTCGTTGTTGAGGATGTTTTTGCGTTGAAGGAAGAACTACAAATAGCGATTGATATTTGGGAGTGTCAAGCAGCTCATATGGTATTTCTATCTATGTCTGAATTCATTCCTTTTATATGAATTGTTATGTGATTATTCTTGCTATTGTTGATTATATGCATGCGCTGTAACAACAGATCTTTATTCATTCCACTATTGGATGTTTTACGATGTGCCTTTTCTTTTAATCATGCATGTGACAATGATATAAATGATAAAGTGTGGTAATATCGCCTTAATCGCTTTGCTTAACTATTTAGGCATAGCAATCATGAACAGAATAACATCCATGTCTGTCAAATGGAGTCATCTACATGCCCGTTTATAGATACGGATCATCAAGCGCTGCACTTTAAAAGCTCAATAAGTCCCCGGGGTAGATCATAGTTATTATATTCTTGTCAATAGTTTTAGTTATTCGCTCATCGCTAGCGTAGTTTATAATCATCCATCCATCCCGTTTATCTATTTCTAGGAAACTGGTCCCATTATGCCCAGTCGGAGCCACTATTCCAAACGAAAAAGGAGCTGTACTAAGGTCCGGATCGGGTGGTTATCCCCGATGTTGTTGCAGCGATTTTCGAGGCATCAACATTTTTGGCGCTAGAAGGAGGGCATCAACTATGAATGGCACATAAGTCAAAACCTATAAGCCATTCTAAGAGTAATCCTCCCTCCGAATCCCCTCGATCTTCCCATTTGCATACTGGTTCGCCGGTATCCAAACAAGAAGAAGGGGAATCAACTACCACTGCTCAAACCCATCATACTCCAGAACAATTAAGTCTTGAATCACCTGAAGTCCAATCTCTTATCCACAAACTTCAGAGCTTCTCGATTTCACCACAGAAATCTGAGGTATCACAAAGCAGTACGACTTCACAATTCAATTTAACTCATCCTCTCACCAGACTTCAGAGCGAAAAACTCGGTATTGAACCCACTGAGTTCCCTTTACCCCAAAGGAAAAAAGGCGAAGAAAATTACTGAAGGATCTGATAGTGGAGAGCTTTCATCCACATCCTCCATTGCATCTTCCCCTCTGCAAAGTCAACCATCCACTCCCCCATTACATATTGTTGTTCACCAGGGATTAGAAGCCTCAACATCCCGACCTACTCACTCCTCGGCATTATTTTCTTCCCATACATCTGGAATTCCAACAGTAGTATCAACCACTGTTGCTATTATAATGGCAGACCCATGGACCAGGCCAGGTGCAGTCAACATGCCTGCACCATTGCATCCTTTACCAGATGCTCCTGAAAAATGGCTACCTAAATTTAACCCAGATGACAGGACCCAGGCTGAAGAACACATTAATAATTTTATGTTAGCAGTCAACTTGAAAGGAGTAACAGAACAAGATGTTGTTGTCAGACTCTTCCCTTACACCTTGCAAGGATCAGCAGGATCCTGGTATTTTTCTTTACCCTCTGGTTCCATTACCAGTTGGAACACTTGCCAAGAGCAGTTTCTTACCAAATATGGAGATGATAGGTCCTTAGCTACTTTAATAAACGACCTCTCCAATCTGAGAATAGAGCATAGGGAACCAATAAAGGAATTTAATGCTAGATTTAATAAACTTCTGAATAAAATCCCTACAGCTTCTAAACCAAGTGAACAAATTCGAAGCGAATGGTATATTACCGCCCTACCTGCCAATATAGACATTTTTGTAGATAGGGCCGGGAAACCTACCTTAGCTGAAAACATGAGAGAAGCACTTGCTGTGGAAAAGCGCATCAATGCTCTAGAGAAGAAAGCTACTTTAGAAGACAGAAAAGCCAAAAAAGTCTCATTTAAAGAAGATTCTAAGAAGAAAACCCCAAAAGACCCATATGACATGGAGGGTTTGCAAAAGGTCCTGAAAACTTTGTCTAACGAAATGGTTGAAATAAAGAAGCAAGTGGCCGAAACCTCAAACAAAAGACCATTTAGGACTTATAAGAAAACTGAACCAAAGCCACTGAATGTCATATCTAACGCAGATTCAGAGCAAGAAGAAGAGGAATAGGAAACAACCTCACAAACTGATGATGAAGAAGAAGTAGCTGAATGCCACGGAATGTGGGATTTTATACTCCCCAACTCTGATACCGATAATGAAGAAGAAGCCTTCCCGGTTACTACTAGAAGTAAAAGTACTTCTGAACCTGCCCAGGAAACTTCAAAGAAAAGGAGTGCAGGTGCTACCACAACAAAAGAAAAAGTTCCTCCAAAGAAATCACCTGTAGTAGTCCCCCAAAACCAGCCTTCAACTTCTAATTCTCCTTCAACATCTAAAACATTAGTGGTATCCGATTCAATGGAATATAACATTGTTGATGACATGAAGAAAACTAAAGCAAACATAACTATGTTTGAACTTAGTAAATTAAAGCATCAACAAAAATTACTTCTTAAAGAATTGAATTTTGTTCCCTCTACACCCCTTCCCAGTGCAAAAGCTGCTAATGATTCAGGCCAACCTCCTCCAGGTATGGTTGAAGCTACCGATTCAGTTCTAATTGGAGATAGATCGAATTCTCATACTCCACCCTTCCTGCTGACCTATGAGATTTATAACAGAAACCTGCACAACTGTTTAATTGACTCAGGGGCATCATCTAACATAATGCCAGCTTCAGTTTGCTCTAAACTGAACATTGAACCCCAGAAGTCTGCTATTCATATTGTATAGTTGGACAGGACCAAAGTGCAGGTTGTGGGAGAAATCAATTCCGTAACTATCAGGTTGTCTGCTGATCCTAGAGTTGTACAGAGGATTGACATCCTAATAGCCGATATACCTGAATTTTACGGTCTAATTCTCAGTAGGGATTGGTCCGAAAAATTGCATGGGTATATTTCCACAGATTGGTCACATATGTGGCTTCCCTACAAGGGCAAGCCAAATCAAATAAGGATCGATCGAGAAAAGCACATGACCCACACAGTTACTGAATTTGAGCAAGAAAACCAACCTGTAGCGTTCAACAATAACATTTTGGTGAATTATTCGTCAGAGTCATTCTTTGGCAACTTTGTTGCCCAACCATCTCCTTTTTCAGTCAATCATTTTACATCTCAGATTGAAATTTTTTCACAAATTGATAAGTCTAGATGTTTCAATGATGCTGAGAAAAATGTAAATACTTTTGTTAATACCTCTTTATTTTGGTCTTTATATTTTTATGGCTCTAAGTCCAGCGAGGGCTCAGGAGCAAGTTGCATTTTGGTTAATCCACAAGGAGAAAAGACAATGCTGTCTTGTAGGTTAGAATTTGAATGCACTAACAACACAGCCGAATATGAAGCTTTAGTCCAGGGATTATATAAAGCAATCGGCCTTAAAGTGCAGTATCTAAAAGTATTCGGCGATTCTGAAATTATTGTTAAACAGGTGAGGAACGCAATTCATTGTCTTTCAAATCACCTTAAGCATTATCAATCGCTAGTACAAGATCTTACCTCACACTTTTCAGCATTTAACATTTCCTCCATTCCTAGGTCGCAAAACTCGGCAGCCGACCTATTAGCCAATGTAGCTTCCAAGCTTCTACCTTCTGAAGACTACAGCCCTGATAGATTTTCCGTATAATTACTTTTTAGGCCTTCAATTCCCGACAATGTCACTAATTGGAGAGTATTTAACCATGATGAAGATATTTTACAATTTCTAACTTCTGAAAAATCCTATGACGATCAAATTGTTGAGGAAAATGACCATGATATACAAATGAAAGAAACACCTCAGGAAAATTCAATTCCTAAACCAGTGGTAAAGCTTGAAGATCTTTATGATATCAAAGACAGGTTTAAACCTGTAATTAATGCAAAGCTCCAAAGTTCTACCCTTATGTTTGAATTGATAAATCTAGGTACTGACCATGCTCCTCAAAACATTAATTTAGGATTAGGACTTTCCTTGGAAGAGAAGGAGGCATTCATTAAACTGTTAAGAAAAAACAAATAGTTCTTTTCTTGGAAGTATGATGATTTGAAGACATATGATACATCCATTATCCAACATACCATTCCTATGCTTCCTGATCAGAAACCCATTCAGCAGAAGTTAAGAAAAATACATCCAAATTTAGAGAGCCAGATAAAGTCAGAACTAAATAAACTCTTGAAAGCAAAGATTATTTTTCCTGTCTGACACTCAAACTGGGTCTCTAATATGGTGCCAGTCAGAAAGAAAAATGGCGACATTCGAATTTGTATTGATTTCAGAAATTTAAACAAAGCGAGCTTGAAAGACAATTTCCCATTACCTACTATGGAGCAAATACTCCAATCAGTAGCAGGCTCTGAATTGATGTCTTTTCTTGATGGATTCTCAGGATATAACCAAGTTCTAGTTCATCCTGATGACCAACTTAAAACCACATTCAGAACAAAATGGGGAACATATGCGTATCAGAAAATGCCATTCGGATTTATAAATGCAGGAGCGACATTCCAAAGAGCTATGGATATAGATTTTAGAGGGTTGATTAATAGAACAGTAGTCGTCTATCTAGACGATATTATTGTATTCTCTAAGAAGAGGTATAATCATTTGCATGATCTAAATCAAATCTTTCAGCGTTGCAAAAGATATGGTATTTCTCTTAACCCAAAAAAGTCTTTCTTTGCTCTTGATCAAGGAAAACTCTTAGGTTTTATTGTATCCAAAGATGGCATTTATATCGATCCTGATCGGATCAAAGAAATCTCTGAAATCCCTTTCCCACACAATAAAAAGTCGATGCAATCATTTTTAGGCCAGATCAATTTTGTTAAAATATTTGTTCCTGATTTTTCTCAAATTATATTACCACTTCAAACAATGATCAAGAAGAATTCAGTCTTCAAGTGGGGATCAGCAGAAAAGCAAGCTTTTGATATAATCAAGCAATCAATAATCAATGCCCCAGCCTTGAATACTCCAAATTTTTCTAATCATTTTACATTGTATACCATTGCATCCGACGTGTCTTATGCTGCAGTACTCACACAACTGAATGAACATAATTTGGAAACACCCATTTCGTTCTTCAGCTCAAATCTTCAGGGTGCCGAATTGAATTACTCCGATGTAGAAAAACAAGCCTTTGCTGTTTTTAAAGCAGCCAAACATTACAGACCCTTCCTTTTGAAAACCCACACAAAAGTTATAGTTCCTTTCCCAGCAGTTAGGCAACTATTAATCCAAAAAGAGCTGGGTGAAAAAAGGGCAAATTGGGTCACAGCGCTTCAAGAGTATGACTTAGAAATTAGGCCAGCAAAGATTGTTAGGGGCCAAGGTTTTTGCAGGATATTGGCGGGAGCATCAAACATTCCAGAATCAAGTGATACAAGTCAAACTGAAGAAATCAATCAGATAAGTGTTACTGATTCTGAATCCCAATATGCAGATTTAATCTTTTATTTAAAAAATGGTTATGCACCTCCAAATTTGTCTTACAAAAACAAAAGGGCCATTAGGTTAAAAGCGAAGAATTTTACAATTATTGATGACGTGATTTTTAGGCAGAATTATGATTCTATCTTGTTAAGATGCCTTGAGAAACCTGAAGCCCAAAAGGTTTTGCAGGAGTTACATGATGGACCAGTAGGAGGACATTTCAGAGCTGACACAACAGCTCACAAAATTATTCATGTTGGTTACTATTGGCCTACCTTGTTTAAAGATGCCCACGAGTATGTAAGGAAATGTCTCAATTGTCAAACTGCTAGTGGAAGACAACGTAAATCAACTTTCCCTCTGCAACCAATCAACATTGAACAACCATTTGAGCAATGGGGATTGGATATCATTGGGGAAATCACTCCATCGTCTTCAAAACAACATAAATATATCCTTACTGCTACCGATTATTTTACTAAGTGGGTTGAGGCAATCCCTTTAAAGACAGCAAATTCTGAAGCAATCATTGAATTCATAGATCAATTCATTATTACCAGGTTTGGTGTCCCAAATGCTCTTGTTTTTGATAATGCATCTTACTTTTCAGGCAATGATATGTTTGATTTCGCTATTAAAAGAGGATTTAAGTTAAAATATTCTGCTAATTACTATCCCCAAGGTAATGGTTTAGCGGAATCTACTAATAAGAATCTGATTAAAATCATTAAGCGAACTATCGAACAAAATCAGAGAAATTGGCACAAATCCTTAGTGTTTGCATTATGGGCTGATAGGATAACACAGAAAGCTTCTATTGGAACATCTCCATTTAATCTTGTATATGGAAAAGAAGCAATACTACCCACGAATCTTGTTATTCCTTCTTTAGCCCTAGTGCAGTTTATTGAGGAAACTCCTTCCTCTTCTATTCAGTTTAGACATGACCAAATTCTAAAATTAGAGGAGGAAAGAGAAAAAGCCAAGGTTATCCATGCCAAACATCAGCAAGTCATCAAAGCAGCTTTTGATTCAGTCTCATCCGGTTCAAAACAATTCCAAGTCGGTGATTTAGTTCTGAAATGGGACAAAGCCCATGAGGACAAAGGTAAACACTCCAAGTTCCAGAAGTTGTGGCTTGGACCATTTCAGATCTGTGAAAAGATAGGCCATTCAACCTTTATATTGCAAGATTTATCAGGTTTGAGAGATTCTCTCCCTGTTAATGGCCTCATCTTGAAGAAATTCTTTAACTGAGGAGGTAACCCCTTCTCCTTTCATTTCAATAGGATTTTATAGTTTGTAGGATTTTTAGAAAATAAGGTTGTGAGATATCTCCCATTGACCTTTTGCTGTGTTTGAAAAAGTTGTCCCACAGAACTAGTATGAACATTTGCTTTTAAATAATAGAACTTTTAACCAAAAAGGATAATTTCTAGGAAATTAGATATCATTGTATTCTGAAACCATAATTCAAGTTTTGTCAACTCCTCTCAAAGCATAGAAGTATTGTAAATCATTTTCTGTTTTCAAATTGGTCTCAAAAGGTTATCAATATCAAGATAGAAGTCAATCCAATTTCATCATCTTCAACTCTTACCCTGTCATTCATTTACTCTTAAGGAGAAGATTGTTCACCCCATTCACTAAAGTTTATGATTATTCAGAGTGTAATTCTAAAATATAAGATATTAAAGATAAGAGGTCTTATCACAAGCCTGCTTACCATGTTCATAGGGAAATAGTTTATCTGACATTACCAATACTGCAAACCAAAACAGGGTAATGGCTTGAAATTACAAGACAAGGGGTCTCATCACGAGCCAGCTTGTTCAGTTAGACTACTACCAGTGAATGGCATTGTCAATAGCTGGCCACCAAACCAGGACAATGGCTTTTTATCTTATCAACAACAGAAAAGGAAATAAAGTACAAAATATGAAAACATATTTTGAATTCATTATGTTAATCACACTCTTAATTGGATGGGACAATGGACAATCACATGGTTAAAAGGTATCCCTGTCGAGACTATAGATGTTTGCTGGCAGCAGAGGCTCTACCTATGACAGATGAGTTTACTATAAAAGCTGATTTGGAAAGGTATTCTATTTTATCATTATAAACCAATAAAGGCTTATTTAAAACTTAGAATGTATTTATTTTCTTTAAAAAGAGGAAGTCAACAAAATAGTTTCATTTTATTCAGAATACATATATATCTGGTTATATTAGAATTTTCCCCTTTTGATTGAAACTCTATTTTTGAAAAAGCTTAAGTGTTTCTATCATTTCCAGAGATAACTGGTTCTTCCAGCGAATCGCCAATTGTTGTGCTCTACAACAACCCCCCATTTCATATCATTTTTATTTATAAATATTAACATATGAAATGGGTCCCTTTAAAGATTAATTGGTATCAATACTTTTATTGTTCAAAAAGGCCCGATAATTAAATGAACTCAATTTATAAAACCCTTTTGAAAAACCCATTTAAAGAAATAAGGCAAATCTTTGTCATTGCGATAAAGCGATCGCAAGATCGCATATCGCAATGACATAAGAAATATAAATAAGCGGCACATTGATTTCTGCCGATGCGATATCGCAATCGGTGATCGGCAATGCTTCATGTACATTTTAAAGCGCCCCATGCCATTAGCCCCGATGCGATGCGAAATCAGCGATCGGATATCGGCAGTAATCTTTACTTAAGTCTTAATATGCTCAAAGCTTTTTCCCCCGATGCGATGCAATCGGCAATATCCAATGCACATCATTAAGGCGCACAGGTCATACCCCCGATGCGATCCGGTATCGCTATCGGCGATCGGCGATACACTATATGTGCACTTTATAATCCTCATCCTCCCGACGCGATGCGATAAAGCGCAGTTTTCAATAAAAAGCCGTTAAGTGATGGGATATCACAATTCATTCATATTTAAAGCTTGATCGATTAAGCAGTCATTTACCTGCACTCAATCGCCAAAACGCCCATTGCACGCTTAAGTGAATCATTCAGCTGAATAACGATATAATGGGCATTTAAGGGATGACAGGTTTTAAACGACCAATTAATGAAATCATAAGTCTTAAAATCTTTCCATGGATTGTGTCTGCGCATATTTTTAAAGGCTAATCCCTTATTACGCACCTATGCATATGTTCTCATTACTGGCAAGTTTTCATTGCTATCTCTGTATTACGCACATTTGTCTCTCTGTGCAGAATCCATCCGAAAGAGAAAACTCAAACAAGATGGGGAAGAAATCTAAGAAGACCGCAGGCGCCTCCACTACATCAGCAGCAGGACAAGCTCTTGTGGACAAGAAGAAGGGCTTAATTTCTGATACTACGTGTACGGGTCTCACCAGAGTCACTTGGCAAGGCACTTACAATTTGATTGAAGCCGAACAACCAGAAAAGACAGTAATAGAAGCTACTGCGGATCCTACTCGCAAGTCTGATTGTACTCTCAAAGATTTAGCTGACTCTTTCCTTCACAGAATAGCGGCTAGGGAGCAAATTCTCCCATACACAGATGTAGTGCGGTGGGCGATTCAAGAAATCCCAATTTTGGACAGAACTTTCAACACTAGAGATGGGAGAATCTTCGGATCATTCAGGTCGGATGATCTAAGACAAATGTATCATTTGCCCGAGCCGGAGAAGATATATAATAAAGCATTCCTGGAGAAGTTTGCAAGCAAAAATGAAGTTGAATCCGAACCCATCCGGGATTGGAGACAAAATCCAACCAAACACAAACACGAATCTTCCGGTAAGTACTCGGTCGATTCTCTTGCTTCTCCTTATTGCTATGCGGGAATAATGATGTGTAGATTATGGGGATTGCATGACTTTGCTAATTTTACCATAGAGATGGTTCCTCTAATGGAGGCAGCTGTAAACGGTATAATTATGGATTGGGCCACCATCCTTTCTGACAAATTAGCACAAGATGTGCGTGACTTTAGACATCAGACTATCATCACAGAAAGGAAAATTCCCCCATTCTATTACAGTGCATATATCTTAGATACTCTATGTTTCAATTCTGAATTCCCCGTGCTCGGCTGGAGGTGGACGCCACAAGATCCCACGGCCATCCACATATACCATCAGAAACTATGGAAGTCCTCTTACAAGCACCATCTGTACCAAATCTGCAATGGCTTTATGGTGCCTATTCACTATTCTATTTTTGACAAACCCATTCCCAAGATTTCCTATCAAGCTTCGTTTGATATAACAGTGGTAGCAAGTTGGTTTGGGGAGGAGAGATTTACCTACATAAGAGTTTTCGGCAGCCAAGCCGACCCACATGTTCTCCCTGTGTATATACCAGATAAGTTTCTAGCAAGAGAAATCGCCCATCAGATTACGGCTGAGAGTGTTACACAAACTCTCAAGAAAGAAAAGAAAAGGGGCTGGCCCTCTTTTCCCTTCAGGTGTGGTGTCTATACTCTGCATGATCTCAAACATGCAGAAAAGGAAGCCACAAAGCTTCAATCTTTAACTCTGGCGACTATCCCAAACAGGCCATATGATCCAAGCAAAGTTTCCTACAATGCGCTAGAACAGGCCAAATTAACAAAATTTGAGCACAAAGAAGATTTGTTTGATGACCTATTCGTTGCAGCTGAAACAATAGGTCAAGCTAAAGAACTTGCTCGAATGAAGTACAATGATGAAGGGCTGACCGAGTTTAATAAGCTTAGAGAACAGAGGTTGCAAACTCTGCCTCTAGATTTACTAGCAACAACCCCGACGACATCATCAAGCGGGCCTGTTCGGCAATAATCAAAGGAACCTCTGGTGGTAACAAAGGATCATAAAAAGGAACAGGAAGAAAGGCAGAGAAAAGAAAAAGAAGAACAGCAGAAGAGAGCACAAGAAGAACAACAGAGGAAAGAGCAAGAGGAACAACAGAAAAAAGAGCAGGAAAAATAATGGGAGGAGTCCCAAGCTGAAAAGGAGAAACAAACCACCACCGATATCAATGTGGACACTACCATAGACCCCAAACTACTCCAGGAATGGCAGCAGTTTCATTCCATCATCAGTGGATTGGAATGTTCAAAAGATGGGGACACTTCCAAAACAAATGATACACAGGACATCACTTCACCTCTGGTTCTAAGTGGAACCAGCGGCCCACCCATTTCTAAAGATGTTGAGATAATTCCAAAGGACCCCTCTGATCAAATCATTCTCCAGGTAGAAGATATTCCTCCCCTGGATGTTTTCTACAGCCCGAGGCATAGAGCAGTTGTAAAGCGATCAAGGAAAAGACGAAGGACTGATCAACCTTCTATCTTTCCAGAGCAAACAGTCACAGGTAATGTAGTATGGAAGGAGGAATTGGACCCCTCTGATGACCTAACAAAGCTGTCACAGTATGCAAGAGCCTATTCGGTGGCAAAAATCGACAAGGCATCGGAGGTAAGTCTTCTACTGAAGACTAAGGACCAAGAAATTTTTGCACTACAGGCAGAATTGACCGAGACAAAGCAGAAGGCAGCGCAAGCAGAGGAGCAGTTGTTGGCACAACAACAAATGAATGATCAATTAACCCAGCAATTGCAGGAAGAAAGGCAAAGGATCGACCAAAACGCAATCCAGAAACAAAAGGAATTGTCAGAGGCATTGGAACAATTAAGAGCAGCGAATGAGCAAATGATGAAAACAAAGGATGAGCAAATCGCTCAATTGTCATCGCAGCTCGAAAAAGCAAAGGGCACTTCACAAGTGGCAGAATTCAGAAAGGAAGCATCACTAATCAACAATGCATTAATATCACATATTAGGCTCCTGTGTCAACAAATCATTCAGGTAGAGCCATTGTGTGAGCTAACGACATCCATAAATCAGCAGGTAGAGAAGGTCAGAAATGAGTTAGACCAAGCCGAAGAGATCATAACTGGATATCTTGACTGGCAAGATTCTGATCAAGGGAGAGAAGCAAATTTGCCCAAGATTTCAGAAACATATAAAGACATACTTTTCACAGAATGGCACACTCAGGTGGTGAAAGCGGAAAGGGCAGCTTCAAGATGTAAATCAACCTCCAGCAACCTAGTTGATCTGGTTAACAACAGTCTCTACTTAGCGAATATGATTTCTCAATGTACGCCAGGAAAGATGACAACAGCAAACATGTTAGAGCAAATGTGTTATCCTGATTTGGAGGAAAAGGGGAGATTAATCGCTGGAGTTAACAGTTTGACCTTCGATGCATATTGGCTTTTCCTGATTAAGCCGCACACATAGAGAGCCGCCCTTAAGTGTTTAACAGATGTAATCGGGTGTATAATTCCCGACATTCAGGATGCCACCTATGCTGCCCAGCTCAGTTCGCGTCTCAACAAACCGCCTGAAGTAGAGCCAATGCTTGCGACAAGTCAGCTCAGGTTTAAAGGCAAGCAGCCTACCTGATGAATCATACCGCCGATTGCCAGATCGCTCCGGGAAATAGGATCAAAAGTTATTGATGCCAATTAAGTAGAATTTCTGTTTATTAGATATTTAGATTAGTTTAGTATTTATAGACCCTTTCGTTGTTTTGGAAAGGGTCGTAAAGATTTGTAACAGACTTAAAAGACTGAAGTTTGCACTATTGTGCTTCAGTCAATATTCTTTTATGAAACTGGGCCAATTGTTCTTAATTTAACAAGGAAGCTTCTTTATGCAATTGTGCACTATTGTCGTTGTTGAGGATGTTTTTGCGTTGAAGGAAGAACTACAAAATAGCGATTGATATTTGGGAGTGTCAAGCAGCTCATATGGTATTTCTATCTATGTCTGAATTCATTCCTTTTATATGAATTGTTATGTGATTATTCTTGCTATTGTTGATTATATGCATGCGCTGTAACAACAGATCTTTATTCATTCCACTATTGGATGTTTCACGATGTGCCTTTTCTTTTAATCATGCATGTGACAATGATATAAATGATAAAGTGTGGTAATATCGCCTTAATCACTTTGCTTAACTATTTAGGCATAGCAATCATGAATAGAATAATATCCATGTCTGTCAAATGGAGTCATCTATATGCCCATTTATAGATATGGATCATCAAGCGCTGCACTTGAAAAGCTCAATAAGTCCCCGGGGTAGATCATAGTTATTATATTCTTGTCAATAGTTTTAGTTATTTGCTCATCGCTAGCGTAGTTTATAATCATCCATCCATCCCGTTTATCTATTTCTGGGAAACTGGTCCCATTATCCCCAGTCGGAGCCACTATTCCAAACGGAAAAGGAGCTGTACTAAGGTCCGGACCGGGTGGTTATCCCCGATGTTGTTGCAGCGATTTTCGAGGCATCAACAGGGTGTTGGAAAGGGATTTGCATGTGCACAATCCATGTGTCATCATGCCAACTTTTTATTTCTTTTTAATTTAATTTTATTATCTTTTCTTTGTTCTTTGTTATTTTATTTATTTATATATTATTATTATTTCATTTATTATTGTTATTATTATTATTATTTATTAATACGAGTCATTACATACTTTGTGAAATTTCCACAATTGCAATTACTAGATATTTATCTTCTAACTTATTGTAGTTTATTTTTTAACTATAAATTAAGATTACGACAAATAAAAATAATTTCACAATTGCAATCTTCACAAAAAAATATGATGCATAATATAAAAACTGGAGTTGATAAATAGATGCACACACACATAAAATTGACATGATTGTTTTTGGACAATTGTCCCTGGAAAAACCATGAAGGGAAAACCAATGTAGCAGATGAGGGTCTTATTATTATCTTCAACAAATCCAAGTGTACAATGATATGCTTGTGTTTCTGGAAAATATCTGGCAATATCTACTAGAAAATATGTTGGAGACACGCTATCTCCTTCTGCAATCAACCCGACCTCCTCCTAGCCACTCACACTCCCTTCCTGGAACTCACACTTCTTGCTGGAATGCATAGATCTAGTTGAGGAAAAACCATACAACCTTGGAATCACCTCTAGTATAGTCATAATACCTCCCTTTTCCTCTGAAAAGAGTCATGTGGATTCCAATCTTTAATATATGAAGGTAGAGGGTGAGACAATCATCCTAGAGTTGTATGTGCACTACAACAAGATAGGCCAATAGCACTGCAAATAGCACCATAATCCAGTGTTTTCGAGTGCGCAAATTTACTTCAAGAAATATTGCAAAATCTGGTGGAAAATGGCATGTTCACATGATTTCCTTGATTTGCACTAGGATAATGCTGAGAATGGCGCTAAATTTTTTTCTTCCATTCTTTATTTCACTCCTACGTCCATTTTCAATTATAGTTTTGATCCCAATTGTGCTTCATGCTTTTCTTCTGGTATGGCATCGTAAATAACTTCTTTTTTGGCTTCCTAATTAATGCCAATTTATGCTTCCAATATGGCATCGCTTACTGAATCTAGCTTTGCTTCCATTATGTCATCCTCTTTAAATTCTAATATGGCTTCCATTATAGTGTCTTTTGTTGCTTCTAATATTGCTTCCATTATTACTTCTTTTTTTTTATACCTAAATGGATTCTTTATTTTCTCCTTCAGGAATGCCAAGTTTGGCTTCTAATATTGCTTTCATTATTACTTATTTGTTTTCTACCTGAATTTATTATGTTTTTTCTTCTCAAGTAACACCAATTTTGGTTGCTAGTATTGCTCCCATCATTACTTCTTGGTTTTCTACCTAAATTGCTTCTTTTTTCTTCTTCTTAGGTAACGGAAATTTTTTCTTCCAATATTTCTTCTAGTGTGCTTCTATCTTGTCATCCATTGTTACTTCCTTTTTTTCTTCCATGTTAGCCTCATGGTTTGCTTCATGTTTAGCATCTGGGTTTGTTTCTTTTTTAGGTCTAGGGTTTTCTTCCTTTTACTGTTTGGATTAAGTAACCAATTTAACTTCCTATTTAGAGATAGTAATAGCTCCAAGTATGGCTTCCAATTTAATGTCGAATTTTACTTCCATTTTACAACCACATTTTGCTTCCATTTTAACAACTCATCATGCTTCCTTTATAGATTCCATTTATTAATTTAATATTTTTTATTTCAATTAAATTAGTTAAATATATCATACCTTTTAAATAAATTATATGATTATAAAGTAAGTCACATTTCATTTGAAATATCTTATAGCATACCACTTATAATGAATCTTTAGGAAAATGGACATCCATATAAACTAACAATTTTTTATTATTATCTATAATCAATATTTTTATATTATTAATAAAAACAATTCTGGTCATGACTAGCTACACATAATGCAAGCCCAAATTCACATCATAGATATTTCTAGATCATAGTTCTTTTAGGTTTCTTATAGTTACAAACCACACCACAACATTGGAATAAAATAAAAAGATATTTTTTTTTACTATAACTTGTATTTTTATATTATTAATAAACAAAGTTGTTGGTTTGTGACTAGCTACACATAATGCAGGCCCAAATAATACATGTCCAAATGATATAAGTCAAAATGATATGTGTCAAAATGATACAAATCAATATGATACTGCATGTGAAAATGATACATATGATAATAAACGTGAAAAGATGCACCGTAATGATTTATCAACAATGATCCATGATGGACTCTATATTATCAATGTCAGAGGATACTATCAACATATTTCTCATCATCATCATCATGTCTATAATGATCATCAACATCATGATCATCATCACTGTCATCATCATCATCGCTTGCCTCGATGTCCTCTCCACCTACCTCATCATCATTGTCTCGAGTGCATGAACCAAACCCAACATAATTTGGATTGATTTTAGGATCAATTGGATCTTCTAGAAGACCCATGTTCTGCAAAAAAAAACATTTAGAATGAAAATTTATTCTTTATTTCATGCAATATTTAATATTTTTGTTATATTTGTAATATTACAACATATGAAACAGAACCATAATCATATTACATCATATCAAAGTGCACATATATACCATAATAGAATTTCAATTAAATTATAACTAAGATGCCATTCCAATGATGTAAAACATGCAACAATTTTAATAAATGTTAGTCAAACATGGAATGGCACCATACTTTTATGTTGATTAGTTTATGTTTTGTGTAGTGTACCAACCCCTACTATGAAGGAAGGGCCCTCCTTCTTAGTAGGGATCACTGGTTAGGAAGGTATTGTAGTTGCTTGATTTATTTCCTCTCAATTATAATTCATGTGTGATTGTTGTTACTGTTATTATTAGTCTTTTTGATGCTTTAATGATTGCAGAATCCTAACCTTTGTATTGTGTAACAACATAGGTCTTGGACTAGTCCCTTTGTTAGTGTGACAATTATTTAATTCCCATTACTATTTGATGGTGTGTTCATTTAAGCGGAATGTGCATTTTAGCATTTGTTGAGAGAATGTTTTCCAGGGATGCTCTTCTTTTCTAAATAAGAGTGACAATTTTAAATAATGGTTTTATTCTACATTATGTGTTTATTTCTTGAGAGTGTGAACAAGGTTTGAGAGTGTAACAACCAGAGTGTTGAATTGTTGAGAGTGTGATTACAACGATTGAGTTTGAGATTCATTAGCACTAGTCATCATTTTCCCTTGCATATATTTTTTGTAATAGCCTTGCAATAACAAAACCTAGTACCCAAATTGGTAATTAATGTGAAGAGTTGGAACTATTTCTCTGAATTAAAAGGACAATTGTTCTTCCCAACAACAAGTTGAAGAAAAACCTATGCACAACTTTCACATAATGCAAGTTGAAGCAAAACTTGGAATGTTGTATGAAATATGAAGCATAATTATTTAAGGGTCAAAGTAAACATATAATAATTCAAAAGTGTGTAAAATAATTAAATAAACACTCTACAATTTGAATCAATCAAATTGGCCAATAAATGAAGTATGGGCATGCATTTTAGTGAAGCAATGCAATTTTGGCCTACTTAACAAAAATGCACACCTAACCTTCATTTCAAGGCCAAATTGAATGATTCAACATTGAGAGTCATTAATTTGTTACATACAAATTTCTATTGTGCAAGAATATGCTAAATTAGATTGATTTTGTAGGGTTAAATTTAAGGTGTGTGTGCCTCAAATAAATGCACAATAGGACTTGTACTTAATTGAATGTGGGATAATGATCATTCGAAACTCAATATAAAACCATTTTATGCAACATAGCATGGTCATTTTCATAAAAGAAATGTTATACACTGAAATCCAAGTATGTTGGCATAACAATTGATCATATATGGCAATGATCATTGTTGGAATAAATATGCACTCCCAAGCCAAACCAATTATAATCTTGGTAATGAAATTTGAAATGGGACATGATTGGACAATTCCCAACCTTAGGATATAACCTTGCATCATGTCTAGCAAATATCTTGCATAATTATGTTTCCCACTTATACACTTTCACAAGGCAAGTCGAAGCAAAACTTAGAATGTTGTATGAAATATGAAGTATAAATATTTAAGCTCAAAGTAAAGATATAACAATGTAAGTGTGTAAAATCATTAAATAAATAATCTACAATTTTAATCAATCAGATTGGCCAATAGATGAAGGCTGGGCATGCATTTTAGTGAAGCAATGAAATTTTGGCCTGCTTCACAAAAATGCATGCCGAACATTCATTTTAATGCCAAATTCAATGATTCAACTTGGAGAGTACCTTTTTACTCACAATTAACGTTAATTTTTCACATAAAAATCTCTGTTGTGTAAGAATATCCCAAATTGGATTGATTTCATAGGGTTAAATTCAAGGTTTATGTGCCTCAAATACATGCACGCCAGGACCTGTAATTGATTGACTATGAAATAATGATCATTCCAACCTAAATATAAAACCATTTCATGCAGCATAGCATAGTCATTTTTGTAAAGGAAATCTTATACACTGAAATCCAAGTCTGCTGGAATATCAATTGATCATATCTGGGAATGATCACAGTTGAAACAATTATGCACTCCTAGGCCAAACCAATTACACTGTTGTTAATGAAATTTTAAATGGGACATGACTAGAAAATTCATAACCTTAACATATAACCTTGCAACATGTTTGACAATAATCCCATATAATTATGTTTCCCACTTATACACAACTTTCACATAAGGCAAGTTGAAGTAAAACTTAGAATGCTGTATGAAATCTGAAGTATAAATATTTAAGCTCAAAGTAAAGATATAAAAATTCAAAAGTGTGTAAAATCATTAAATAAACAATCTACAATTGGAATTAATCATATTGGCCAATAAATGAAGCCTAGGTGTGCATTTTAGTAAAGCAAGGCAATTTTGGTCTGCTTCACAAAAATGCATTCCCAGCCTTCATTTCAAGGCCAAACTAAATGATTCAACTTGGAGAGTATTTTTTTTACTTATAATTAACATTAATTTTGCACATGGAAATTTAGGTTGAGCAAGGATATGCCAAATTGGATCGATTTCGTAGGGTTAAAGTCAAGGTTTGTGTGCCTCAAATAAATGCACACGAGGACCTGTACTTAATTGATTCTGCGATAATGAACATTCCAACCTAAATATAAAACCATTTTATGCAACATAGCATAGTCATTTTCATAAAGGGAATTTTATACATTGAAATCCAATTCTGCCAAAATAACAATTGATCATATCTTCTAATGATCAAATTCGGAACAAATATGCACTTCGAGGCCAAACAAGTTACACTCTTAGTAATGAAATTTGAAATGGGACATGATTGGACAACTCCTAACCTTTGGATATAACCTTGCATCTTGTATGACAAATATCCTATATAACTATGTTTCCCACTTATACACAACTTTCACATAAGGCAAGTTGAATAAAACCTTAGAATGTTGTATGAAATTAGAAGTATAAATATTAAGCTCAAAGTAAATATATAAAAATGAAAAAGTGTGTAAAATCATTAGATAAACAATATACAATTTGAATCAATAGGATTGGCCAATAAATGAAGTATGGGCATGCATTTTAGTGAAGCAAGGCAATTTTGTCATGCTTCACAAAAATGCACGCCCAACCTTCATTTGAAGGCTAGTCCTTTTTCATAGGACATTTTCTCTTTTATTTGTAAGGCAGAGTCTCAATGTTGACCAAGTACATTTTGTTCCTACACAAAAAGGGTATATTTTCAAGCTAGAGAGGATTGTAGGTCCATTTATTGTAAACAACAAACAATCCCTTACACAGGTGGAAGTGATGATGAAGGAGTTTGGTTTTGAGAAAGGAGAAAAGTGGCAATATGACCCTCATGATATAATTTATAATAAAAGGGTGGAAATTAGTTCTACACCTTATATTCATGAAATCAGACCAGAAATTGAGAAAATGGCAAATCAAGAAACTTGGTTATGTGGCAAGGTGCAACAAAAAATGGATGTTGAAACCCCTATGGTAAAAGATAATAGTTCGAAGAGGATTTATCTTGAACAAATATATGTTGATATGGAGTATTCATAGTCAAAGAAGAGGACTAAAATTCAAATAGAGGATGAAGAAGACATACAAATAAAACTAACAAAAGGAACTTCAAATGAGCCTGGTTTTAAAATGCAGTTGGGAAATCTAGGGCACACTACTTGCTCTTCTATATCCATTGATTTGGCAGCATTCACAATAGAAGAGACTCCTTCATTTGAAACTTTTTAGAATAATTATAAAAAAATTAAAGAAAGGAGATATAAAATCAGAATTAGTATGACAACACAACATCAAGACCCTATTGCAGACCACATAATCTCATGTGCTATCATTAAGGAAGAAGTTAAAACTACATGGGACTGGGCATGCTCAAATAACTGAGTTGGCTCAAGTGAAAAAGAAAAAGAGCTATTAATAGGAGAATTAGTTGACAAAAACAAAGACATTGTTATTTTGTAGGAACAAGTGCAGAGGCTACAACAGTTAATTAAAAATAATGTTTGCACCATTATGGTTCCAGTTGAATTAGATGAACCCTCAGAGAAATTGATAAAGGTCATGGCAGAGCTCTGAATTGTAGAAGTTTAACTAAAGAAAACCCAAGATGATTTGGTCATTGTAGGGGAGAAATTGGATGTAAAGGAGAGGTAGCTAAGCATAGCAAATGAAAATAAAAATTAGATTACCAGTAAGTATAGGCATGTCAATATGAAATCAAAGAGTTGAAAGGTAATATTTCTTTAAATGAGGCTAGACAAATTGTTTGGGACGACATTATTCAAGAAGTTCCCTCTATATGGGAATATATTTATATAATTGAACAACATAAGATTATGATAAGAGGATTAGAAATGAGCATTTCTCTATGTAAGAAACAAGTACAAAAGGAAGCACTCAAGGCCAATAATATAATTAATTATTTGAATGAAAAATCTTCAACAAAGTTAAGGGCAGAGTCAGAATATTTTGTACTAGGCGCACTAGTGATGGTGTAATTTAACATGTGAAGGCTCAGAATATCATGTAAAAGTCAAGACAACATGATGGGAGTTTCACCAAAGTATTCATTCCCTACATCGTAATCTTGATTGAAGAAAAATAAATCATCTGGGTGGATTGTTGAACTAATTTTTTGTTGCTGAAGATAGCATGCAAGTTTCCAAAGTAAACCATGGAATTTTGAGATGGTGAACACTAATGAGGCTGATACCAAGGTAAAAGGATAAATAATATGATTCTATATGGGATGAGACATGTATCACATGTGAAGCATCGTATCAATTTGATCCAAAGGAAGATTGTAAACCAGGTTTGTGCAGACTTAGAGTGATTCAGATCAGAAAACCATAATGGTGGAGTCAAGGTCACAAGCAGCCATGATGAAGGAGTAGGAAGTGTGAAACACTATAAAATACCACCCAAGGGATGATTGAGGAAGGAAAGAAATGGTGAAAGGAAGTCTTTGAGTAATAGAGGATTAGAGGAGATGAAGTCAGTTTAAGTTGGAACCAGGGGAAGGAGCACAAGATTGGTGCCAAACCGAAGATGTACGAGGGAGCTCATAGAGTGAGTTGAAGGAGAATTGAAAGAGATGGATGAAATAATGAGAGAATGGGCTTACCACTAAGTGTTACTTGAAATTGGAAAGAATCCCTATTATGGAAAGCAGAAGGAGATAGAATCACTTCTAGGAAATGGGATGGATGCTTGAAAAAGTATGAGCCACCCCACCCTAGTAACCATTGGAGTATCTTGAAGAAGGAAAAAAGACCATATATTTACCACTACTTGCCAAAGGAAGGAGCAGGTAGTAATGTTCAAGGATAGGCATGGGATTCAGACCTTGAGAAAGTGTTCATGTTTCTCTATTTGAAAGCATCATTGTGGGGAAGGGGGGATGTGTCTCACCCATCCTAGTTTGTTCAAAGAGCTCTAAAGAAACTAGGTTCCCTGTTTACCCCCACACCTACTATACTAGGAGAAATAAGACAATCTCAGTAAGGACATAGGTTCTAGATCCATGGGGATAAAAGAAAGACTTAGTGGATCGAGGACGAGACATATTTTTGTGTTATGGTGTAACAACGCAACAATTTCTTTTAATATTTTTTCTTCTCTTCAAGTTCTATCTCTCAGTGGCTCGGTCCCACCACAGAATGACAGTTCTAAATTTTGTAATGTTCATCTTAAACACTATTCTGATGATGCATTACACAAGACTTGATTTGCAAATTCTAGAAAGGTTCTCTGGTTTCTCTCTCCAAGGGAAGAGAACCTCAATGGGTGATGGGTGAAGACCCCCCAATATTTTTTTCATGTACTCTATGTATATTTCCATGTTAATATAATGCAAATATTTTCCAACAAAAAAAAGTAGTGCCCTAAAGGACCTCATTTCTTGGGTCTAACATCGACCTCTTTGGTCCTTCTTATCAGAAATATGAGAAAAGATTATGAGAGACATATGTTGAGCCCTATAACAGAGATATTATGACAAACCTATCACTGTCTCGCTACATCGTTATTGCTAATGTTCTCTCTACATAATTTCTTATGATGATATGGGGTGAATGCAATGCAAAAATGTTGAAAATGTTTTAAAATGCAATTATCTACAATAAATACTTCTAGCCATAAGAAAATTAACATTGTTACTACTCTACTAGTAAGTAAATATATAACAATGTAAAAGTGTGTAAAATAGTAAAATAAACAATATAAAATTTTAATCAATGAGACTAGGTAAGAAATGAAGTCTGGGCATGCCTTTTAGTCAAGCAAGGGAATTTTGGCTTGCTTCACAAAAATGCACGCCCAACCTTCATTTCAACGTTAAAATTGACTGATTCAAATTGGAGAGTATTTTTTTAATCATAAGTAACATTAATACAATTAAATATTTTTTATTTTTCACATAAATATTTCTACTATTCAAGAATAATCCAAATTGCATGGATTTCATAGGGTAAAAGGCAGGTTTTGTGTTCCTCCAATAAATGCACACCAAGACCTGCAATTAATTGGAAGTGATATAATGATAATTCCATCATATGGGTTTGTGAAATTATACCTCAGTATTTGTGGTGTAGTAGTGCCTTAATTGGCCTCGACCTTGTGGTGTAACAATACCCTAATGGGCCTCGACCTTGTGGTGTAACAACACCCTAATGGGCCTAGACCTTGTGGTGTAACAATGCCCTAATGGGCCTTATTTCTTGGGTATGAAAAGGGCCTCTTTGGTTCATCTTATCTGAGATATGAGAAAATATTATGACATAGATATAAAGGAGATATGGTGAGCCATATGATAGAGATATCATGACATACCTATCACAAAGATATCATGAAAACCCTATGATTATTTTGCTACATTGTTATTGCTAATGTTCTCTATACATAAGTACTTATGATGATATGGGTGAATGAAATGTGAAAATGTTTTAAAATGAAATTATCTACAACAAAATTAAAATTGTTACTACTCTATTGGTTAGTAAAGATATAACAATGTCAAAGTGTGTAAAATAGTAAAGTAACAAATCTACAATTTGAATCAATTATATTGGCCAAGAAATGAAGCTTGGGCGTGTATTTTAGTGAAGGGAGGAAATTTTTGTCTGCTTCACAAAAACACACCCAACCATCATTTCAAGGCCAAATTGAAGTATTTTTTTACTTATAAGTAACATTAATATAATTAAATATTTTTAATTTTTCACATATATATTTTTGTTGTTCAAGAATACTCCAAATTGCATGGATTTATCAAGGTAAAATGTAGGATTTGTGTGTCTCAAATAAATGTACACCAGGACCTCGAATTAATTGGTAGTGATATAATGATCATTTCATCCTATGGGTTTGTGAAATCGTACCTCGCCCTTGTGGTGTGACAACGCCCTAATGGGCCTAAGTTATTGGGTATGACAATGGCCTCTTTGGGCCTTCTTATTTGTGATATGAGAAAATATTATAACAAAGATACGAAGGAGATACCTTGAGCCCTATGATAGAGATATCATGATATAGCTAGGACTATTCAGCTGCATTGTTATTGCTAATTTTCTCTGTACATAATTTCTTATGATGATATGGGATGAATGCAATGTGAAAATGTTGAAAGTGTTTTAAAATGAAATTATCTACTGTCAGACATCTATCCCTAAGAAAATTAACACTATTACTACTCTACTGGTTAGTAAATATATAACAATGTAAAAGTGTGTTAAATAGTAAAATAAACAATCTACAATTTGAATCAATCAGATTGTCAAAGAAATGAAGCCTGGCGTGCACTTTAGTGAAGCAAGGAAATTTTGGCCTACTTCACAAAAATGCACACTTAGCCTTCATTTCAAGGCCACATTAAAAAACTTGGAGAGTATTTCTTACTCATAAGTAACATTAATGCAATTAAATAATTTCAATTTTTCACATATGTATTTCTATTGTTCAAGAATACTCCAAATTGCATGGATTTCATAGGGTAAAAGGCATGGTTTGTGTGCCTCAAATAAATGCACACCAGGGCTTGTAATTAATTGGAAGTGATATAATTATCATTCCATCCTATGGGTCAGCAAAATTGTACCTCGGAGTCTTGGGCAAGACAATAGCTCTTTGGGCCTTCTCATCTGTGATATGAGAAAAGATTATGACAGAGATATAAAGGAGATATGATGAGATGTATGACAAAGATACCATGACAGACCTATGATTGCTTCATTTCATTGTTATTTCTAATGTTATTTGTACATAATTGTTTATGATGATATGGGGTGAATGCAATGTCAAAATGTTGAAAATGTTTTAAAATGCAATTATCTACAACATATACTTCTAGCCCTAATAAAATTAACATTGTTACTACTATACTAGTTAATAAAGATATAACAATGTAAAAGTGTGTAAAATAGTAAAATAAACAATATAAAATTTGAATCAATTAGATTGGCCAAGAAATGAATCATGGGCGTGCATTTTAGTGAAGTAAGACAATTTTGGTCTACTTCACAAAAACGCATGCCCAACCTTCATTTCAAGGACAAATTGAATGATAAAACTTGGAGAGTATTTATTTACTCATAAGTAACATTAATACAATTACATATTTTAATTTTTTCACATTTATATTTCTGTTTTTCAGTAATACTCCAAATGGCATGGATTTTCATAGGGTAAAAGTTAGGGTTTGTGTGCCTCAAATAAATGCACACCAGGACCTGTAATTAGTTGGCAGTGATATAATGATCATTCCATCCTATGGGTCTCTGAAATTGCACCTCAATCCTATGGTTTAACAATGCCCTAATGGGCCTTAGTCTTGTGGTGTAACAACGCCCTAATGGGCCTCATTTCTTGGGTATGACAATGACCTCCTTGGGCCTTCATATTTGTGATAACACCACAACACCCTAGTGGGCCTCAATATTGTGGTATAATAACACCCTAATGGGCCTCAATGTTGTGGTGTAATAGTGTCCTAATGGAACTTAGTTCTTGGGTATGAAAATGGCCTCCTTGGGCCTTCTTATCTGTGATATGAGAAAAGATTATGACAAAGATATGAAGGAGATATGTTGAGCTGTATGATAGAGATATCACGACATGCCTATGATTGTTATGTTGCATTGTTATTGATAATGTTCTCTCTACATGATTTATTATGATGATATTGGGTGAATGCAATGTGAAAATGTTTTAAAATGCAATTATCAACATCAGAGACTTCTAGCTTTAATAAAATTAACATTGTTACTACTCTACTGGTTAATGCTTAATGGCTAATTATAAATCACATATAGATGGTAATGAACCTACTTTCCCTATTGAAAGTATGAATAGGTTTGTAATTTTAGTTTTTATTTCTATTTGTATTTTAAAGTGATTGTTGAGTTGATTGGTCTAGTCAAATACTCAAAAGGGCTTTGTCCCTCCAATCCTCTTGTTGTTTCTTTTTCCTTTGTGGTGGTAGTCTTAATTATGGAAATACTTGGATTCTTGGATTTTTTAAATTCCTAAATAAAATCATGCCATGGCTAGCTATCCTCCTCCTATAGGGTGTTAATGTGATAAGATGCATGAGATAAGGAAGTAGATGAGACACCTAGCCAGTCAATTGTAAGGCATGCCTAAGGCCATGGTATACATTATTACCGAGATGGAATCCCAAATGAAAAGGAATGAAGAGTTTAAAGGGTAAAGAATTCAAGGACCCTGGTTATTTAATGCAAGGTGTTGTATTCAAAGGTTACTTTTTACTTTTCCTACAAAATACTCATCTCTCTCTCTCTATATATATGTGTGTGTGTGTGTGTGTACATATGTATATATGTATATATGTATATATACATATGTACACACACACACACACACACATATATACATATATATATACATATACATCTATATATACATATACATATATATATACATATACATATACATATACATATACACAGATATATATATATATATATATATATATATATATATATATATATATATATATATATATATATATATATATATATATATATATATATATATATAGATATATATATATATATATATATATATATATATAAGACTTTGGATGTAGGGAGTAGGAAATGTTTTATATAACAATCCATTTTCAAAAGTTTTATTTATATATTTTATACAAGCATAAAATTTCAGCCTTAAAAGCGCAACCTTAAACTATATGAAAGTGGGTTCAATTTTTTTATAAAATGGAAATTAAACCATGCACAAGTTTGGGGTCAGATCGTTGCTCATTGGAATCTTCCCAAGGACCCATCGGAAATAGGGATGGATAAACATCCCATCTCCAAATCAACAACCACGATTTATTCTGATAGCCCCCCTATACTTTTCACAAACCACTATAGGGACCCCTCATAAGGGGTTAATGATTTTTATGAAAACCACACATTGTAATTTGGTGAAATCTCATGTACTCTTCAGGCGAGCTAGGTAAGTGAGCAGGCCCTTACATGTCATCAATTTTTTTGGATAAAAGGTCATCCTGCATGTTAGTTTCTTTGTATATATATATGTAGGGAGTAGGAAATTTTCTATATAACAATCCCTTTTCAAAAGTTTTATTTATATATGTTATACAAGCGTAACCTTTTGGCCTTAAAAGCACAACCTTAAACTATATGAAAGTGGGTTAAATTTTTTTATAAATTGGAAATTAAACCATGCACAAGTTTGGGGTCGGATCATCGCTCATTGGAATTATCCCAAGGAAACAAAGGCTTTTTGACAGGTTAAAGCAATCGAAAGTCACGAGATGAGGACCCATCGGAAAGAGGGATGGACAAACAACCCATCTCCAAATCAACAACCACGATTGATTCTGATAGGTCCCCTCTACTTTTCACAAATCACTATAGGGACCCCTCATAAGTGGTTAATGATTTTTATGAAAACCACACATCAGAAGTTGGTGAAATCTCATGTACTTGTCAGGCAAGCCAGGTAAGTGAGCAGGCCCTTAGATGTCATCAATGCTTTTTGATAAAAGGTCGTCCCGCATGTTATTTTATTTGTCCTATAGTTTCCTAGTTACAGTGACCAACATCTAGAGTGTACATTGTCAATTCCTCATTTACATTTGGCTATTCAAGGTCTTTGGTTACTGGGTAAATCATAATTCACCATTTCTTCCTTTTCCATTCTTTCAAATTGTAAACATGGAGCAAACCCCGAAATAAACTAACAAACCTGCAATTTGTATCACGTATATTCATGCATCCCTTATGGACAAAGAAGCTGAAGTATACAATTCTCATTGCTCCTTGGATTTTTTGGATATTTGACACGACATTCTTGACTGTTCCAGTGACTCAGATAATCTTTTTCGAGTCATCCAGTTTTACCTTTATCATGTAATTGTCCTACATAACTAGAATCCCCCTAAATTTTCCAGTTGGTTAGTGTCTTCCTTTGCCCCATAGAGGAATTTTTTTATATCTTCCTTAGAGAATAATATTTTTGAGGTCAATTTAGAGCTAGTACAAAAATGTTTTAATTTTCTTAAAGTCGGGAAACCTAAGAGCTTTTCAAATGAGTCCTTACTCCTCACTTATAGAGATATTTCTAAAGAGAATAAGGAAGGCCTGTTTAGACTCATTATGCCACCAAATTCTAAAATTCCTTCACATGCAGTGAATTATCCAACAACCTTATTTTCTATAGCTGCACAACATTTATTAGTTATAATTTTGTCTCTTTTGAGAGAAGATAATACTAGGATAGTAAATGAACAAGCCGTAGGGTTTTTGGGTTTGATGCTGCAAGTATATATTGTTTTGGATATCCCTTCTTACCTAGCTAAGTCTATCATTTTTTAATTTCAGAATTGTCATATTTTTGGTCATTTTAGATATCCCTCTCTCCTAGTCTTTATGTTCTTATATCTACATGTTGATAAATTTGGCCATCTGGGCATGAGTATCTGGGATTCAAAGAATAAAATGAAATCCATGATTGAATGGACTAGTGTTGTTAGGAAGAAGGAAAATAATGGGGGATTTTCTTATTACTTATAATTCATGACCATTGTATATTCTATTTTGAATAATCAAAACCTCCAAGGATTTTTCCTGAAGCAAAAGAGATGTTGTATCTCAACAAGGACACCAGAGTGGGGGACTGGTGTATTTTTTAATATGACACTAAGATAAGACTGTATGGGATTGAAGTACCACCATATTGTTCGCCAATGTTTTTTCTTATGAGGATATTTTCTCTTGAATTTATATGGTAGAGTCTAAATGTTGACCAAGTTAATTTTGTTCCTGCATGCAAAGAGTATATTTGTAAGTTAGAAAGAACTATTGGGCTATTCATCATGAATATCATACAAGCCCTCCTGCAAGTTGAAGAAATAATGAATGAGTTTGTTTTTGATCAAGGAGATAAGTGGAAATATGAACCTCATTATATAAATTCAAATAAAAGAGGGTAAATCCCTTTTGCACCTTATATTCATGAAAGCAAGCCAAAACTTGAGAAAATGGGAAACCAAGAAACATGGCCACATAGAAAAATGCAAAAAAGAATAAATGTTCAAACCTTGTAGTGAGGGAAAAGAGCTTAAAGAGAAATATACCTTAAAAAATTGATGTTGAGATAGAATACTCACAATTCCAAAAGAGAGCAAAGGTTCAAAGAGAAGAAGAAGCATAGCTACAAGTTAAATTAACATAGGGACCCTCAAATCAACTAGGTTTTCACATAGGTACAAGTTAAATTAATATAGGGACCCTCCTCCTCCTTTGTTTCCACTGATTTGGCAGTATTGTCAATTGAGGAAACTCCCTCCACCATAGAATTGTTACAGAGGAATTATCAATAGATTGAAGAAAGAAGTCATGAAGTGAGAAGCAACATGGAAACTTAGCTAGCATCAAAAGCAACTCCAACTTATCAAACATGATTATTGTTTGTTATGGATTTAGAAAGGAACCAATTAAAATTGTCCCTCATGCATCCAAAAGTTCAGTCTCTTCCTTGAGGACCTGATTTTATAACATTATATCTATCCATAAATGTAGGCGAAAGCCAACTTCCTGACAATATTAATTTGCATATACAAGCAGGGGAATGCTCTATAGTGACCTAATCATAAGCTCTTTGATAGTAAGTAATGTAGAAAATATTTTGGGGAAAGTTTCAAATCAACTCAAGCAAGAAAAGGAAAATTCTAAAGCATTGCATATTCAAAATGAGGACTATAAGCAGCTAGTTGTTAAATTGGTAATATATCCAAAAGATAGTCAAGCTATCAAAACCCTATTGAGAAAGACAGAATATGAGATGCATTCATTAAGGAAGAAGTTGAAAATTCCTAGGACTAAGCGTGCTCAAACAACTAAACTAGCTCAGGTTGAGAAAGTGAAGGAAGTGATGATGAGAGAGTTAGGGGACAAAAACAAACAATTTTTCATTTTGCAGAAACAAGTGAAAGGCTTACAACAATGAATCAAAGTCCATGCTTGCACTAATGTGGTCCTAACTGAGTCAAATGATCCCTCATAGAAGCTTACAAAAGTTATGGCAAAACTTAGAATTTCAGAGGTTTAACAAAAGAAAATTTAGGACAATCTAACTCCGACAAAGGAACAACTTGATATCAAGGAGGAAACTAAATACAAAAAAATAAGACAATGATTAGTTGACCACCAAGAACAAGGTAGCACAAGATGATATCAAGCAATTAAAAACGAAATTGAAGGGAAATATATTTATAATTGAAGCTAGACAAATTATTTCGGATAATATCATACATGAGGTCTGTTCTAAATGGGAGTCTATTCATATAATTTCTCAACATAAGATTATGATGAATGGTGTTAACACCATAAAATTGTACACATATTTGTACAATCCAAAATATGCCCAAAGTTGTCTTGCAGAATTCACAAGTGAAGATTTTACAACTAAAGACATTATGAATATCAAAAAATTTAATTTCTCCTAAGGTCCAAAGTATATGGAATTAAAAAATTGATGTATGTGCATATTTTTATTTGATAGTCACGCGACGTGTGGTATTTTCTTCGAAGGCTATGCGATCGAAGGAATGCTTGACTCAGCAATTCAGGACCACTTCCCACACTTGGAAGATGATTCTCTGACAGGATCTCAGTCAAGGACTGCCGAATTCGAGTTGCCCTAAAGATATGAAGCCCTTAATGGAATCATCTTGTGCTACTCATAAGTCATTATCATGCATGAACCAAGAGAGGGAAGATGGATTCAAAAAATTCTATATAAACAGTCCATGGGAGAACCAAAAATAACACAATGTCATGCTGGCAAAATTTCTATAAGAGAAAACCTTCATTTCATTATTGAAGCAGAAGAAGTAGAACACTATTGTGTTGACATAATTTCTTCTTAGCAATCCATCTCTCTAGTGTGGAAAATATTTCACCATTGAGAGAGCCTTGATACTTCTTGGATAGAGAGGAGGAGCTTACAAAGAGAGTGAAGAAAAGAACCTCCTTGCTGAGGATTTTTTATGCAGGAGCATTTGGACCTAGTCAACAATGTGATGGCATGATCACATGTTGTGGCTAACAAAAGGTTGGAAGACAAGAGATTAATTAATTTTATTAATTTAAATGTATGAGAGTGTTTTATTTGTTGTCAAAATCTGATTAGAAAAACGTATAAGAGGCTGATTGATCCTCCCCACGTGGAGATCAGGCCAAGCAGTTAGATTATCTAGTTTGAATAGGATATGAGGGATGTGAAAGCTTAAATTATTATTTGTTTGAGAAAAGAGTGGAGTGAAGAGATTCTTTAGGGAAGAATGAGAGATTTCTGGATGTGAACCAAATGGGTTCATGAATCAGTATTTTGTATAAATTGTAATATTTTGGAATGAGATAGAGGTTGGGTTAGATTCAAATGGAAAGATAGGATGGATGGGCGAGGGGAGAATTGAAACAGTCGAGTGTGACTATTTCTTCTGTAAATAGTTATCAATATGAATACAATGTGGATTGTGTATCTCTTTGTGTAATTCAGTCGAGTGTGTTAGAGTAGACCGAGTGTGTTACATAGAGGTTAGATAATGTAGAGAGAGCTAAGTGGAAGAGAGAACAGATCAGAGCATGAGATGTTCTATGCATTATGTAAAGACTGTTATGAATAAAAGGAGTTTGTGTACAAAGATTGCTTTCCGTGGTCTTTTTTTATGTCATTGGTTTCATAGATCCTAGGCTAAAATCCTTTGTGATTACAGTGAACAATTAAGAGCCTAGATATGTTTTGAGAAACCAGATTATATAGTTTAGAGACCGACTAACTTGGTAGAAGCGTTAAATCTTGGTGGAACTTGTTAAATTTGTGAAGAAACCCCAGAATAAATCAGGCCCGTCCGTTGGCTAGCAGATCCGACGGTGATTAGCAACTATAAGGAGGTAGTAGAGTACATAAATTCTTGATCGTGGTTGGAGACCCACCCTCACTCCTGGTCATCGATCTCAATTTCAAACTTTTAGGTCACAGTCAATGGTGGGGGTTAGGCTTGTTTTTAACCCATGTGCTAGTTGAAGAACCGCAAGCCATAGGATTTGATGGCCTCTGTTATCCAATTGATATCGGGTTATCAAGTGCTCAGACTTTAATTCCAAAAATGGACCTGAACATTTATAGATTAAGGATTTATAATCCTTATCGGCTCTGTAAGGCTAGGTAAACATCGTGCAAGATTCCCGTGCGATATCGTTACTGACCGTTAGATCAAATGTGCTTAGATAAAATGGTGGAGGATCGCCGAGTAGGTTGGTTGATCGGGTGAATCATCAACCGTCAGATTGAAGGTTAAGATTAACGGTGGAGAATTAATCACGTTAATATTTGTGGAAAGGCGGACCCGATAGGAATTGAACTGGGATTTATTTTATTTGGGTTTTGACTGTATGCGTTCAGAGTGGGTCCGCGTTCGTTGGCGGGTTTTGAGTTATTCCGTTGTTTGGTGATTGGTCGGGTTTTTGATAAAATCCACCTATGCAAAGGCTTCCGGTGCAAGTGTGGCCATAATCCATAGGTCCACATGGGATCTTTGACAGGATGTCAGTTTTCTGGCATCATTTTTGGTATCAGAGCTAGACCAATGCTCTGTGGAGTTTGGTTGAAGGGTTGAATTTTATTCTCAGCAAGTAGCCATGACAAAGAAGCGAATGAAGCAATTTCAACAGAGAGACTATAAGAAAAAGTCTTGGAATGATCAGAAGAACATTGGAGATACCTGTCAGAATTCTTAATTAGAGGCAGTTTGATATTCTGTCAGAATTGTTGAAATCTGGGAATTACTACAAGATATTGCAGATTTGGTAAGAAGATTTATTTTGTGATTTTACAGAGATTTGTTTTGAATGTCTGAAGAACAACAAGGGAGTGAAAATTTCCTTTCAGGAAAATGAAATTTCCATGTAAGTTGATTGAATGATTGGTTTGATTTGAAAGCAAAATTGAAGTAGAAGATTTTGAATTTAAAGTCAAATAGAAGAGTGGATTGCTATGACTAAAATCATTTAAATGATTTGAAGAATTTTAATGATTAAGGATTGCTTAAAGTATTGTTGAAGACAATGATATTGATGGTTGAAAGAACAGAGATTGGGTTTGATAGATCTGAAAGAAGAACCACTACAAGGAATGAATTTTGGAATTTGTAGAAGCAAGACAGGATTTGCTTACAACAGATTATCAGAAGGAATTTGTAGTGTGTCATGAATTTGTAAATATAGGTGAATTTCAAATTGAATCTTAATTGTAAGATGAAGAATAGTTGTTGACTATATGGAGTCTTTTGAATGGGGAAGTTTAAATGAAATAGTGAACAGATGAATCATTTGGAAAATATTTAACTAATGGAATGGGAATTAGTTTTAAGACATCTTTGAAGGAAAATTGGTAGGTTTGAAAGGTACTTTGATGTATCTTGAGATAATATTGTACAGGTCAATGGAAGCAGTGAAATTGCTGGAAGGAAGAATGAATTGTATCAACATCATAGCACATGAGCTATGTTAAAGAAGATGAAGCAAGAAGAACTCTCAGATGAGTAAAGGTGATAGTACCCAACAACAAATGAAATTACTGAATGAAATAAGGAAGTGAGCAATTGAAGATGCAGAGCCTAGAGAAAGGAGTGTTCAAGAGAAGCTGAGAACAACTTCCAACTACGATTGGGTAGAAGTTGTTGAGGCAACTCCACAATTGTGATTGTGGGTAGAGTTGTCTTAAAGATAATAGCTCTAGCAAGAGGAATGCTGGGTAGAATTGCTAGTCAGTGAAAGGTTCGAGGAAAGAACCAACAGATGCCAAAAGACTAAAATCAGAAAAGTTTGGTGAGGCTTGAAGGAGGCTTTTTATAGATGAAAGAAAGGGCTAGTTGTAGCTCACTAGTGAACAAGGAAATTTCACCAGAGGAAGAAATGGAATTGACTATTGATAGTCATAACATGGGTACAGAGGAAAGTCATAGACAGAGGAAAAAGAGTGCTAAAGCAGTTGGACTCAAAAGAATGAGTAAAGAAGAAATGGACATAGAGTTGGCTGAGAAGGAAAAACTCAGTCATTTGAGGAAGTTGGTACAGGAAGGAACCAGAGAAGAATGGAAAAAAGGATTTTATGTGGGAAAAAGAGTTAAGTGGTCTATCAGAGAATTGTTTGCTGAGAAATTAATGCTTCGAAAAGTTGAAGAATAATTTTGTGAATCAAAGAAAGGACCTCTCCTTGGGGAAGGAGATAGTGATGACAGTGATGATAGTGATGAAGAGATGATCTACACAGATCAACATGAGAGAAAGGTGTTGGTAGCATCTTCACAGGCAAGAGAATCTCATAATTTTGGGATTAATTATTTGTGTGAATGTAAAGTTGTAGGTATGCAACCAAATGAAATTGACTCTATGGAAGAGGCATAGATAAGAAAAACAGAAAAGATGCAGGAAGACTTTCAAGAATTTGATTGGTGGAGAAAATTAAAAGGTATGAGTAAATGGTTGTGTCTTCTCTTAGTGAAAACTTATTGGATCATGTTAGAAGGAATATTAACATGGATAGAAAACCAATGGAAAATGGATAGAGGGAGAGAAGCTAATGCATTGCAGGGTTGTGAAGAGAAGAGAAGTGAAGCTGACACAGAGAACTTAGTTGAAGAAGTTAAGTCAAGGAAATCTTTGAAAGATCAAAGTCTTATCATAGAAGAGAAGGAGACATTGTTGTATTATTTGGATAAACTGAGTGCTGGAGAAAAATGTGAAGGAATGTATGATGATGTTGACAAATACAGAAGTTCATGAATTATGTGATTTTAAAGTGGATTATTTTTATGAATTTGTAAACCATGAAGGAGCTTTAGAAAAATAGAATTTTGTTTCTATTGTAGGTGAATATGAAACAACATTAGTTAGTTGTACAAAAGGTGAAAGGATACTTCACAATGATATATTTAAGGAGAATTTAATTCTTGAATTGCTGAATGACATTTTTGTGTTAAAATAGGGAATATTTTGTAATGAATAGGAAAGTGCTCATATGAAATTTACTGACAATTTTATAAATTTTGCAGAGACTCAGTATAAGGACTTGATGGTAGAGTTATCTATGGAGACAAAAATCCATAGTAACTTTAAATCTGATAATTGTGGTAGAAATTTGGTTTTACACAGGAAAGAGGAGTCATGTGCAAATGATATGCTTATTGGAGATGAGGGAAGATTCAAATTACTGGAAAAGTTATTAGATGAACTTGATAAGATAAAGGGAAAGATTATCTTTAATGATAATGAAAGGGAAGATGTAGAGTACAAGCAACATTTTCTAAATGACAGAGGTGAAGAAGAATTGGACAGAAATTTTATAATTTCTATGGTAAGGGAGAATGTATAGTAGATAGATGTTAGTGGAGCTCATCTAAGAACAAATTGTAAAGAAGAAGTTGAGAAAGTGTGGAAGATGAAGTCAGTTAAGAAGAGGGACAACAAGGAAGACAAATTAACAAAGAAAATTTGTATCAACAAGGAAAGTGGACAACAACAACATAAGATTTGGAATCCTGGAAGAAAAAAAGTGATACTGAAAGAAGAATTGAACCAACAACATGATGGAAGTTATGATCAATTACAAAGTAAAGTTTGGGATACTGGATGATTAGCAGAAGAAACACATGACCAAGAGGTCATCAAAACTTTCAACTTTGGGAGTCTGATGCAGGAGCATTTGGACCTAGTCAGCAATCTGATGGTATGATCACATGTTGTGTCTAACAAAGGGTTGGAAGACAAGAGATTAATTAATTTTATTAATTTAAATGCATGAGAGTGTTTTATTTGTTGTCAAAATCTGAGAAGAAAAGGGTATAAGTGGCTGATTGATCCTCCTTGCGTCGATATTAGGTGAAGCAGTTAAGGATACATTACAAAGCAATGGAACACATAAAATATATTGCAGAAATATAAACACATAAAACAAGAAAGACACAGATATACGTGGTTCACCCAATTCAGGCTATGTCTACGGAGAAACAACCAAACCTTCATTTTATATTATCCAGCAAAATGAAGATATACAACCTACAGTAGATCCGTTGTAATTCCCTATTCGCTCTCTCACAATCTCCTCTCTCTTTCTCACTCAGAATACAGATCTACATAGACGCAATACAATTCCCTTATATATAGCGAGGGGTTTCCTTCTAGGGAAAAAAACCCTAAGTTAAACATAACTTCTACCGCCAGATCTCCGCTTAATGAATGACCCAGATCTTTGCTGTCACCCCCCCTGGACCCCCCTGGTGTGTTGTTGGGAAAAGTATCCAATTCGGAATGCCCCTATCCCACTCTAAGGTGTGATAGTGCCTTAGCAAGAAACAAGATAAACTAATTGAGTATTCTTCTTTATGGAATGTAAATGAGGAAGAAGGATGTAACTAACCTGTGTCTTCAGCTAGTTTGTCGATCCAAATCACTCCTCTCTTCCGTAGCTCCCAGCTTCTTGCTCCTTCACCGGTCCAGCTTCACCGGATTCCTGAAAGATCACAAGAGAGAGAAACTACACAAAGATACAGATATACATTCATAAAAAGCTCAAGATCAGATTAAGCTAAACATGTAAGCATAACAAAACATCATTGGTACACAGCATGTAGGAGAAACACAAATAGTTTATTGATAGAATAAGAAAGTCCAAGAGGAGATACAACCAAGTGAGTTCCGATCCAGCATCTACCTCCCAGCAAAGGAATCCCTTCCTCTCCTCCAACAAAGCATAAATCACCCAATGTACTAATCTCAATCTCAAACCAACAACAATTCTCTGCAAAGTACAAAATTCCAGCCTCCTGAACCTCTGGGTGAGAGATCCATATATAGATGTAAGCAGAGAGGATGAGTCAGCTTATGTTTTGACTTGTGGCTTCTCTCTGTCAGTTCTTGCTTCCACTTGGAGGTTGAGAGCCTCTTACTCATCACTAGTCGAATTCATTGAGGCAAGTGTCATTGGAGAAGATTCTGGAAGCTTCCAGGGTCTTTCCACCTCGTTGAATGAGCTTGCCATTTGTCATTTCCCGCTCAACGCACCCTGGTAGTGCTTCCACTTGCGTTGCAGTGCAACTAGCCAGTGTAGCCTCTGCATTTCAACGCAGGCAGCTCATGGAGCCTCTGAATTGATCCTGAATTGACTGTTTCTGAGTGGTTTTTGGTGGAGAACTTCTGGGAGAAGCTGTCATTGGTTGACCTTGTTCCTTTAGGAGCTGTAACAACATCTTTAGGGACTTTGGATCCCTTGAATTATGGACATTTCATGCTTATAGCTGTAAGGCACAAAAATGTCTATAACAGTTGCCCCCTAAAGTATGAGGCCGTTTATCGGGTGAAATGCTTTATTAGGAGGATCCGAAGTTCATTCAATGCTGGGAGGAGACCTGTAATAAGATACAATACAATACATTATTTTTCATACTGTTTTCATGATCTGGCTGAGGCGGGCATTCCCATGCTCAGCTTTATAAATTCATTTTTTATGTACATAGGACAGACAATTGTCTGATGATAGACTGATGATCCTACTGAAATCATCATCCCTTGGTAGGATGATTGTCTGTGCTGCAATGTTGTACATGTCAATGTCTTTATTTTTCCTGAATATATATCGCAGCCCGGATGGATGAAACTAGATCCGGGGTCTTCAATCTCGTCCGATCTTCACTCTAAGTACAAGTTGATCCATGTGAGAAATGTTCTGAAGTCGAACATGGAAAGACATCACTTGATTACCAGTCAATGATGTAAACCGTTAACAAGCGCAAGAGGAATCACCGATAATGATAATGACCCTCAAGGTACTGCAGTACAATTCACGTGGTGTGAATAAAGGACTTGACGTCGAACACCACGCAAAATCTTTCGGTCGAAGGTCATTGATGTATACCTGTCGCCGGAAGTGAGAAACTTTCCATTGAGGCATGCAAGCTTCAAAGTACTGAAGGGGTTGTTCCTAGATCAACTTCTTGGATAATGAGCTGATGTCGAAAAGAAGCGATCCGTCAAAGGAGGGCCTTAATGTATCCCACATCAGTGACACGGAATGGAGCAAATGATTTTGATGGAGGTGAAAACGATCTGATGACATATGGTTCAGGGTGGCGGTCATGAAAAGAATGAAGGATAATGTATGGTAGTGGATGGGACACGGTTGACTTCTCTGGATGACTTCTCTTGAACATATCGGCGACACTTGTGTGATGGATTGGTATCATTTACCCCAAAGGTGGATGGTATGGCGAGACCATGGTGATGTGACCGGTGAACGAAACAACCCAACCCGACTCTGGCACGGAGTGGAAGTGTCATGTTCAAGAGCGACTTGCTACCAATAAAGTTCTTTGAGTTTCTTCCCAATTTTTCCCCAGTCATTGCTGACTAGTAACTCTTTATTTTTGTCAAGCTTGAGGAGGATAACATATGCTTGTTCTATAATTTTCCCTTCGGGCAAACCCATCGCTATGTTTTAACGAGCCTAGCGATAGTGAAACTCGTTCTCGTGTAAAGACAAGTTTGTCGCTATTTAATGTTTTTAACGAGTCTAACGACAAAGATAACTCGGTCCTTTTCATTTTTAGAGAGTCTGAAAAGGTACGTAAAGTCAACTCCGAAAGTCCTTTTTCGTCATCTAATCCCTTAAGTCCGAAAAAGTATAAAACAATACAGAAGGGATGCATTTTCGATAGTTTTAATGAGCCGAACAAAACAAGCGCTCGATCTTTTTGTGCAATAATCCCTCAGGTCCAAAAAGATTAAAATCTAGAGGAGGGATAACACTTCCGGTCGCTTTAACGAGCTGGAAGGCCAAAACTCGGCAATCTTTTCATATTTTACGAGTCAGATGAAAAGAGCTTAAAGAAGACTCGTCTTTTGAGGAACAAGTGATAAAACGGGTTAGCAGCTGATTCCAGGTAAGGGTTGGAATTTTCCAATCACGGCAGTGTCACAAGGATGGCTAGTGAAATCACTCTTCGCAGCTGTTCCTCAAAATGGGTAAACAATCAATATGGAGGTGAATGATCGGCCAATGGAAAAGTGGAGGTGACGGTGCAAACACGACCAAGGCTTTAGTGGCTGATAATGTTATATTCACGGTGGTTATTTACCGGAGGGTAGTTCATTTTTTAACGAGCTTAAACGCAGAAAAACACTGCTCGGTCTTATGTTTATTTTTTAACGAGCATGAACTATGTGCTAAAACTGCTCGATCTTATGTTTATTTTTTAACGAGCATGAACTATGTGCTAAAACTGCTCAAATAATCCAATCATATGATAAGAATGTCTCATGTAAGATGCCATTTTTTATGGAGCTTGCGCCTTACAAAGCTTTGCCCCGCATCCTTTCTTTATGCAAGTTAGGAAACGACTAACCCAAAAAACAGATAAATAATCGCTCTTTGCTTGTACTCCAAAAGGTTTGCATGCCCCCAAGTATAAAGTACGATTTCAAGGTTACCTCTCAATTTGCAGATAAAACATTTGTTCTACCAGGAAAGGCCTACCTCTTTCAGGTTATCAAAGATTGTCTCATTTGCGCAGCAAAAAAAACACCTCTTCGGCGATGCCTACCGAGATAGACAAAGGTGAGTGACAACAAGCGCCAAACACATAACTTTGACAAAAGAATCTTATTCTAGAATAACCCCTCTTCCAAGACGGACGGGGTACAGACTAGTCATATTCTCCCGCGGAAACCTACCCTATACCCAAAGTTTTCCTGCCGAAGAAGACCAGGACGCATGCCCCCTGGGTTCCAGTCATATCCCTCCGAATTACTCGCGCTCATCGGGAGGACAGACCGTGGGTTGAGACATTTCTTGCGTGAAGAGACCATTTAGGGAAGGTATATGACTATTTATGATGCGTGATCCGGGAAATGAAAGCTCGTCCACGAGCTTGACCACTCTTCCTTCGTGTGGAAAACACATTACTCTAAAGAGTGAGGAGACGATGGCTCCCATGCAATATATATAGTCTCGTCCAAGGAGTAGGTTATAATCCAAGGGTCCTTGAACGACCATCACATTCATTTGAACGGTCTTCCCTTTCAATGTGATAGGCACATTGGGGAGGATCCCTAAATGTCGACTGGTTCCTTTATCAAAGCCTGTTAGATTTCTCATTTCAGGCAAAAGCGCTGGCGAACCAAGCGCTTTCCAAGCAATAGAGGAAAGGATACTCACAGATGCCCCCTCATCAATGATGGTGCCAGCCATGACCATTCTGTATATTTGGACGATAATTCTGAATGGTATGCTTGCTGGCAAACGGGGTCTGCCTAGTTGGTTCCAGTCGAAGGAGACAACTAGGTTGCTTGGTGGTGGGACCGAGTAGACGGCCGGGTATCGCTCTGACGAACTTCCTTCCCGCGATAAAGGAATGGGGGGATTGCCCCCATGCTCGTTGGAGTCTGTGTTGATGAAGAGAATTTGGATGGTGTCATCTTTATCCTCTTCAGTGACTGTATCATTCGAAGACAAAACCTCTGAAGGCAAGACCGGGTCAATTGCCGCCTCGACCTTTTGACTTTCGTCGGGTATGGATTCAACTGGTTCATCTTCAATGACCGGCGCTTCAGCTGACCACTTGAGCGGGCCAGCTGGATTTTCAACTAACGAAGGACTCGGCAAGAGTTTTTTGTATCCAGGAGGAAGTCATAACGGTGAAACCGGACGATCATCCAAAACTCTTTTCGCTTCATCTAAGAAGGGACAACAGTGGATGGCATGATTGCCTTCGCACAGTCTACAGGGGGATCTAGCTCTCCCTTTTTGTCCAAGGACTTCACTTTCGCTAGTTGACGGTGTGCATTCAACATGGCTATCAGAGGTTGATGCCACCGGATTGTGCAAACGGGGAGACCAGTCCCTTAGTATCCGAGGGATACAGGGACAATCTCTGTGGAAGTGGTCTCCCTTGCATGTGACACATGGCGATTTAGGCCTAGTGAGTGCTGTGTGTGGATTTTTGTTAGACGACACTTGTTTGCCCCCAGTCGCTTTTGGCTCCTTATTCTTCTTCTCTTTCTTCTTCTTTTCCTTCTTCTCCTTAGGAACTTGGTTTTTTGTTTTACGAGTTCCGTCAAGTGAAGAGGAAGGAGGAGAGGAAGAATTAGAGGAAGTAGAAGGCTGGTGGGAAACTCTGGACTGGTCTAACTATTGATTCGACTGTTCAGGAATAGTGGTGTTCTGAACGACATTGGTTGAGAAGAGCCAGACTGGCAAGCCAATTGTCAGTCTTGGAAGCAACAATGTGGCCATATGGGGCGCACCAACATCTCCCCAAGAGGAGAAGGGACTAGGATTTCCACCAAGAGGAATTCCTTGGTTGGTGGGCTCCATTTTCTCAACCTAAACATCAACGCAGGAAAAAGGGGTGATTGTTCTGTTTAAAATAAATTTTAACGACGCTTTAGACACAACTTGCTTTTTCAATTTGAAAGAGTCGAGAAAAAGCAAAAGATGACTCTAGTCTCCTTCGATGTTTTAACAAGCCCGAAGTGACAAATTCTCGGATGGAATTTTTCCGTTATAGAGTCTGAAAAAGGCCAAAAGGAACTGCTATGGAGTTCTAGGTAGAGGGTGTGCCAAAATTTTCGCAAAACCACAGAATACTTTTTAAGGTACGGGCAGTCAATCTTCCCGAAAGCTGTGTTCAGTGCATTGCGATCAGTAGGGCGGCCGACACGGCTTCCTAAGGATAAAGGTTTTATGCCTATAGGGGTCTCCCAATATATACTCGACGGTACGTGGGAGCACAATCCGTACTGGCGCTATCGTCTCTCAGGAGGAATCACCCAACCATCAGTGAGATCGACAGTCACTAGGTTTTACAACGCCGGAACACGTCTCTAGCCTAGACCTCTATGTTGTGCGTTAAGTTACAAAGCGTTGTTAAGTTTATTCAATTTATTTTAGGTTGATCTTTCTTAGAAGTTTGCCTTTTTGGATCACCACGAGATGTATGATACAATTCCTAAATGCAGTCTAAAGATGATAAGCAAGCTTTTATATCTTTTCAACAATGAAAATCCTAGCTACAAGGGGAAAAGGAAGACACAGACTTTTCTCAAAGAGCATAGAGCACACTGTAATGCACTTTTCCCTAAATCAAACCATACAAACTATCAAAATGCAAATGCACATATGCATGTATTTTTTTTCGCTTTCTTAATATTGATGCCTAAAAAGAAAGCCGTTGTACAAATTTGAATTCAATTTCAAGTGAAAACATAAACAAGTTTCTTTTTGAAAACAAAAAGACGATTACGACACTTTATGATTTTGAAGTAAACACTTGTTTCGACACTAGAAATGCATAAATTCAAACCAAACGACAAAATTAAAAACTCAATCAACTGTGAACAACAAACAAACTCACTCCTAAGATCAAAACAACACTTACGACAGGTCTAGATCTAAGGGCGACAGTATGACTAGTTTACTTTTGTAATGGGAAACTGCAAATGATGTAACAAATACACAAAGAACAAATACAGTTTCTTTATACAACTGAGGTGGAATTGAGGCAAAGAAAAGGGGTTTCAGATAGGTACACTGACTAATAACAGGCTGCAAAAAACAGAGACAAAACTGAGCAAAAGGAAGCAGGGAACCACAGCTGCATAAGGCAAAGGTTGATCAGCGCACCCTCAGCACAGAGAAACTGAACTTCAGCGCAGGTATCCTTCACCGGACCTGCGTTGAAATGCAGAACCTCTTCACAGAGTCTGCGCTGAAGCAAAAACGAGAATTGTCTCTGGTTCTGGGTCACGGTTTGCAGTTTAATCTACAGTTTTTGGCTGGATAAAAGCTATCAATTAGGGACAATTAGAAGGATGATTTAAAGGAGGACTAAGATCTATCACAAAGGGCTGTTAGAGCACTTGTGGATCAGTTATTCAGATCATAAAAACAGGCCCAGTGAGTGGACTAGAGTGGCAGATCTCTACTTTGCATTTGAAAATGGCAAATGCATTTCGATTCGGCACTCCTGAGTTTATGAGAAGAACAACAATAGAAACACAAATAAACTAACAAGATACGTTCCCCAGCGGAGTCGCCAATTTGTTGTTGGGAAAAGTATCCAATTCGGAATGCCCCTATCCCACTCTAAGGTGTGATAGTGCCTTAGCAACAAACAAGATAAACTAATTGAGTATTCTTCTTTATGGAATGTAAATGAGGAAGAAGGATGTAACTAACCTGTGCCTTCAGCTAGTTTGTCGATCCAAATCACTCCTCTCTTCCGTAGCTCCCAGCTTCTTGCTCCTTCACCGGCCCAGCTTCACTGGATTCCTGCAAGATCACAAGAGAGAGAAACTACACAAAGATACAGATATACATTCATAAAAAGCTCAAGGTCAGATTAAGCTAAACATGTAAGCATAACAAAACATCATTGGTACACAGCATGTAGGAGAAACTCAAATAGTTTATTGATAAAATAAGAAAGTCCAAGAGGAGATACAACCAAGTGAGTTCTGATCCAGCATCTACCTCCCAGCAAAGGAATCCCTTCCTCTCCTCCAACAAAGCATAAATCACCCAATGTACTAATCTCAATCTCAAACCAACAGCAATTCTCTGCAAAGTACAAAATTCCAGCCTCCTAAACCTCTGGGTGAGAGAGCCATATATAGATGTAAGCAGAGAGGATGAGTCAGCTTATGTTTTGACTTGTGGCTTCTCTCTGTCAGTTCTTGCTTCCACTTGGAGGTTGAGAGCCTCTTACTCATCACTAGTCGAATTCATTGAGGCAAGTGTCATTGGAGAAGATTCTGGAAGCTTCCAGGGTCTTTCCACCTCGTTGAATGAGCTTGCCATTTGTCATTTCCCGCTCAGCGCACCCTGGTAGTGCTTCCACCTGCGTTGCAGTGCAACTAGCCAGTGTAGCCTCTGCATTTCAACGCAGGCAGCTAGTGGAGCCTCTGAATTGATCCTGAATTGACTGTTTCTGAGTGGTTTTTGGTGGAGAACTTCTGGGAGAAGCTATCATTGGTTGACCTTGTTCCTTTAGGAGCTGTAACAACATCTTTAGGGACTTTGGATCCCTTGAATTATGGACATTTCATGCTTATAGCTATAAGGCACAAAAATGTCTATAACATGGTGGTGCACATTTATAGGTGGCGTTTGGGCCACATTACAAACTGGGGTCCAATGTGGCGATACCTTTGAATAAAGAAGATAATCAGGATCCACACCCAACAACTTCTAGTTCACAGTTTCTTGTCGAATGCGTGACTTTTTCATAGATAGACACGCGGTCACGTCTGTGCATAACTAATGTTGCGCAGTTTCTAGAAAGCTAAAAAATCCTTATAATTTCACTTTTTTTAGGTGATTGGCAGCCTTTAGTGAATTACCTTCACCTCTACAATTTTTTTCCAGTCAGTTTAGATTACTTAATTACTCTACTAATCACAATTAGTAGGGTAATTAGATTATCTTTATTTTTTATTTTTATTTGCAAATTATCACATAGCTTAATTAGGGGGAAAAGTAAGTGGAAAAATTCCACACATATTTTTCAATCTATTTTCTAGTTTTTGCAAATCACATAGCTTAATTAGTAAAGGAGTAAGTGGCATATCATCCAAAAATATTGTTACTAACCAAAGCATTTCTTCATTTCATTAGTTTTGGGACTAGGGCCAAGTGTCGTTACATAAAAAAAGTAATCTCCATTTCCCTTACGTCTTTTAAATGAACCTTGGCTAGCATATGAACACCTTCTTAACGCACCTTTGTTTTCCATCTCCCTTTAGTCACACATAGTGTAATAGGAAAGATAGTAAGCGACCCATTATCCAAACATCAATTTTTTTTCATGCAAGGAACAATTGAAATCTAGTGTAGTTAGGAGGATATTGTAACGAATCACCGAATATCCACATCTTATCACACTTTGCATGCTCACTTGATCACTTACACACAATTACACATCACACACTAAAGTTATATAATCTTCATATTAGAAGGCATCCAGTTTTCAGGTATTTTGATACTTAGTTTCTTTCAGCTTACATATCACACCCTAAAGAAAAGTAAGACCCTTAAAAGAAATCAATAATTGAACCAACTAAATTCCCCATAGGGGCCACCAAAGAATTTATAGTTCAAGTTAGGACCATTGGGGGTAGGCATCCCATAAGCTTCCATGGTCATATTACATCTTTGAGACATAGCAGTTGAATATTTAGGGAGCTTAAAATCCTTCAATCATCCCATAGAAAAGAATGCTTGATCATGGAAAAGACCCGATTCAGAGGGGGTTCGGCTTAGGTCCAATGTGTGCGGTACTATTTGGGGCTACCTGACCCATCTAGTGTTCAGTACTGGTAACTAACTACCAAGAATATAAAGACTTGAATGTTCATGTGGGACAAAGGTACTTTAGTGGCCAAAATCTAGGGCATCCATCCCTATAGGTGGAAGTCCGGGCAACACCAAAGCCTCATCTGTTACCTTGGTCAATTCTTCAGCTACTGGAAGGCATCACCAGTTCTTTTAGGAATTTGTTCCAGTACCCATCAGAAGATATCTTTGCGAGGTCTAATTTCTTTGAGAGTTGAAAGGATGCATAGGTATTCATAGGATCTTTTATCATATGCAAAAACAAACAAAAACCATTTTTTTATTTGATTGATAACATAGTCTAAAGTAAAGGGAAAGTAATCATTTTATTTTCATTTTGTTTTATGTATGTGATATATTTTCTTTGAGAATCATCTCCTTCCCTCAATCAAACAAAGTAGCACCCACTCTACTCGACACCATAGGGGACCCCACGACTCCCTATCAATCTAGATGTTTAATAAACCTTCCTACATTACTAGGAGGAGTGCTAGGTCTCTCACCATTTAGGCGCAAAATACACCAATCAACTACCATTATAGGATCTTCCTTTATCGGTGCAACTTTTCTTGGAACTTCTCCTCACCAAAGACCCCATACACTACCCCTCAGGGGAGCCACCACAACTCCCCTCCAGCGAGTCTGTTGGCGCTCGAATCTGCCTCAGGCTGAGGAAGGCAAAATCCAAGGCAACATCAAACCACTTAGCCTCGTAGCTAGCCCTACGAGGACAGGAGAGGGCTCTCTCTGGGTCTATCTTGGCAAAAGGTCTTCAAAGGGCTGAGATGACCAATAAATAACACTGATTTTAGGCTAGTAAACTGATAGGGAAAGTTTGATTTTAAGTTTTTAGGGTTTTGTTGGAAAACTGAGCACGGCAATTTTGGGTGCGGGGATGAGACACAGTTTTTGCAGAGGTCTTTTTGGGGAAAGGTAGGAGATTGTCTTGATGCCTTTGAAATAAGTGAATGGATAGATATGACCAGTGAGGAGCTAAGGAGAGCAAGAAACCATCAAGAGTTCTCCTTAAACAGATGAAAACATAGATATTAAGCAAACTTAAAGACAGAGCATAGAAACCATGAATTCTACCTTAACACTTCATTTACTTAATTTGCAGAAGAGAAGAGTAGGAAAATGGTACACATAACAAACTTACAAGTACATGAGAGAAACACACCATCAACACAAATAACCACAGGAATCCCAAATAGTGCTGCAAAACCCTGGTCTTTCCTTTGCCAAAATTGCAGAGATACAAAGAGTAATATAGTCTAAGCTTATCCCTCTAGAGTCCAACCTCTCCAACCCCTGAAAATGATTGAGAAATTACATCATATAGGCAAGCTAACACATTACCTTGCCTCTAGGGGTCGAGCTCATCATCCTAGGAGCTGTTTCAACCAATTCTAAACTGAGCACTACAATCTAGGCAATCAAAACAACTTGCCTCTATAAGCTAGGAAACCAATTCATTCATTAATTTTTTGCCATTTTATGAATGAATCTTCTAGAATAGGTTAAAAAGTGTCATGTCAACATGAAAATACATTAATTACATCAAAGAGGGTGAAAAATCCCATCCAAAAGTCAAAACTGGTCAAACGCTGCATTTTCCTGAGCTGAAGATGAAAAATTGAGAAAATGTCCTGATGCGTAGCACGCCATTTCTCAACGCATAGCGCGCCTTTGAGCCCACGTTTGGGGCACTTCCCGGAATCAAAATGAGGCACAAGTGGGATTTTTGGAAAGTTTTGGATGTCTAATTTCCAACCCAAGTGGAATTTCTCATTTTGGTGCCCATTTGCCCCTCCAAAAATAAAATCGCCCAAGACTGGTCAAAATGTGCCAAATGAGGCTGCCTCAAGGCAGAGTGCTGTTGCAGTCAACTTTTGGATGTCTTCCTCAACTCCAAATTGAGCTCATGATAGCTCATTGGAAAGCGCTTTGTGTCTAGTTATCATTGGAATCATCAAGAAAGTCATTTGGACAACCAAGCTAGGAAAAACCTTGATTTCCCCACGGTCACTTCAGAGGTGCATTCGATTCTCCTGAGGCAACGGTATTTTTGACATTTCTCCAAAACCATGACACCTGTGTAAAAAGTGAAGGAGGTTTTTATTCCTTGGAATGTTTTGAAAAAAAACCTCTCTCAGTTTTCCAAAATTCATCTTGTATTGCTCTGAAACATCAATTGAGTGAAACTTATCCCGATGTGTGGAACAAGGGATTTTGTCGAAATGAAGCGAAATCAAGGGGATAGGGGGCTTCTAAATTCTTGAGAAAATTTTTGGAAGTAGGGAGGGATGTTAGGAAGTAGGGGAAAGTGGAATCTCAGATATTGAGTGAGGGGAAGGGGTCCAAAAGGGAAAAACACAGGCCCAACCTAGAAAATTGCCAAGTTGTAGCAAGAAACTAAGGTTTGTGCAAAAATGAAGAATTTGGGGAATCTCAGTGATGGAAAGTGTTTTATAAGGTACTTTAAGGATAGGGGAAGGTGTATGAACATTAGGATATAATTTTTGCTGATTATTTGACCATCCAAGAGAAATTGCCTTAAAAACCCTAGGAGAGGGAAATGACCTTGCCTAGGCGTAACTGAAGCATGAACAAGGTGTAAAATGACTCATTAGACACTGACATGATAATGAAAACCCTATGAATGATGATAAACTCAGTAGAATGATGACATGGACCGACATTTGGACAACTTTAGAAGGAGTGAAAGCAAACCCTAGACCTAATGTCTAGTGACCAAATTTTGCTTGAAAACTCTTTGAAATTACAAAATTTGACCTGGACACTCTGAGACCACTTTGTAAGAGCATATTTGATCACTGGAGGAAGGCTGGAAAGACTGACACTAACAGAGTCCACGCAGCGATCACGAGGATAACCACCCTCATCAAAAACCCCCCATTCATATAGTTGTCCAAAATCGTTTCGCAATGACAGACAACTCGCAAGTCCCGTTTTTAGCTTCTTTAAACCTTCCCGATTTAAGTAAGCTAACTAATGACCCAATTGCACATGACCATAATTGGCCATCCATGCCCACCAAGCTCCCTTCATAAATTTCAAAATTCGAAGGGAAGCAGGGAGAAGATCCAAGAATACATGTCATGAATTTTCACTTGTGGTGTTCATATAATAGTATCACAGATGATACTACTCGATTATGCCTATTTCAATGCACCCTTACTGGGCCGGTAGCGAAATGGTATATTAACGAACCTTCTGCATCACATAGAAGCTTTAGTTCCCTAGCTACAATGTTCCTCACATTCTTCCAGCTCCCGGTCTATCACGACTTGGGCTTGGAACTATTCACCCACTTTAAACAAACACCTACTACACACATATTGGATCATATCCATGAATGATGAAAACACATAGCTTGTGTAAAGCACAGTTTGAAGACAAAGTCCTCCTCGACTTGTTTTTGAGATCTCTCACATCAGAAATATCAAAAGACGTGATGAATTCATTGCCACAGAATGAGGAAGAGGCCATTCGCAAATCTTAACAATTATAGCTTAGATGTAATTATTGAATTGAGGCTTCTATGATCCATATCCAATTTTTGAGACAGATTTTCGACGATAATCAAATCAAAATTCATTTTTCGATGCATTTTGAACCAACAAGTGTGGTTCATCGTCAGGACAAGATGAAGAACCAAATCCATGCATAGGTTAAATAGAGAGACAGACCATTCAAACAATTATAAAGAAACAACTATAATTGACCATAGGGAATGGGTAGAATTGACAGGGAAACAACTATATTTGACTGGTCCAGGAGTTAGCTAATTCATTAATTAATTTGTTTGATATATTTATGTTTAATTCATATGTACCTAAATAAATCTAATTGAATTTTTTTTAACATGGGAACTATAATCTTAATAATTTAATTATCCTCTCTATCTATACTAATAATAAATATTAAATAAACTCATAATAATATAGGGAAAAAGATATTATGTTTATTCGATAATAAATTAATTAGTTAATTTTATTACTAGGACTATTTTTATATAACATGATATGAATATTTTTTTATTAAAAATATATAAAATCATAATAATTCCAACCTATGTGGAATTATGTTATGAACTAGATTTTTTAATAAATAATGGATTATTAATTACTAATGCTTGATTTTAGACTTTTGTGATCCATACTGATTTTGATAAATTCTTTCAGATTAATCACATCATGAGTTTTTGGTCGATGTCTTGAACCATCTAATGTGGTTCATCATTAGGACAAAGGTGAAAAAACCAGTCAATCAGAATGTTTAAATAGCAAGGATGCATTTATTCCAGAGTTAGCTATTAGGAAATAGCTATTATGAATTAGCCTTTAAAAAATTAGTTGAATAAATTTATAATTATTTTGTTATGTTTTATTTTAATTTATTAATATTTTTAATTAAAATAATATTGAATTCAAAATTAGTTAGATTAATTTAATAATATAATAAGAATTGAATATTTGTAAATATATAATTAAAAATAAGTTTAATATGGTTATTATTAAAAATGAATAAAATTCAACAACTATATTTAAATATTATTATATTAAAAGATTGGATAATATTTTAATAGGGAGGTCAAAGAGGATATAAATTTCAATATAAAAATAAAGATTGTCAATTATCAATTATTATATTTATTAAAAAAAAATTATGAAAAGAGGGTGGGGATCCAACTTCTACTTAACTTCCATCCATCGTCCCTGTTAAGATTAATAGCACATTTTTCAATTTCAATGGCTTCTCGAAGCTTCCTATTATGGAAGTGATCAATATTGGCGATGACCCGGGAATCCTCGACGCATACATGGTGATTGGATTTCACTGCATGTTCAGCTAAAGCCGAGGAACGAGAGTGGTTGTGCTTAATATTTGTTGCATGTTCTTGCATTCTTTGGTTAATGGAGTGATCATTTTCTCCAATGTAGGGAATCCCATAGGAACATGGGATGGAGTAGACCCCTTTCATGTCTTTAGGGTTTACAAGGTCTTTGACGGATCTAAGAGAATTTCTAATGGTATTAAGGGGTTTGAAGGTAGTAGAAACTTTGTTCTTTTTGAGGATATGAGAAATCTTATCGGTGGTCCCTTGAATAAAAGGAAGTTGAACACTAGAGATTGTATCGTCATGAGAAGGTTTAATCCTTGATTCTTTACTAGCCCTTAGAAAATCTTTGAGGCCTTGCTACCTGCTATAGCCATTATTTTCAAAAACTTTCAAAAGATGAGATTTTTTATCTTCTAAGTGATTCTCATAAGAAATTCTTAGAGCACGGGTCACAAGGGTGTTGAAAACCCCAAGTTTTTGTGCTATAAAATGATGAGAACTGGCATGAAGATACTGTTTCGTGTGCATTTTCTTGTGAAAAACCCGGTGAGAGATAGTACCATCATCCATTCTAGAGATGAGAATATCAATAAAAGGGAGACATCCATCTACCTCTATTCCATCGTGAATTTGATGGAGGCAGATTAGGAATTAAGATGGTTGAGAAACATATTTAATTTTTCACAAGCATGGGGCCACACAATATTAGTATCGTCAACAAACCTCTTCCATCGCTTGGGGTAGAGTGGAGCAGAGGTTGAAGCTTTGCTCTCAAAATCTTCCATGAACAAGTTGGAAACTATAGGGGAAAGAGGAGATCCCATCGAAATCCCCTAAGTATATTCATAGAACTCACCCTGGAAGCTAAAAAATGTAGAGGTAAGGCATAGACCAACCAATTTGGCTATGTTCTCATCAGTAACACAATTAATGACATCAATGGCTTCTTGAATAGGAATATTAGTATAAAGGGAAACAACGTCAAAGCTTACTAATAGATCCCTAGGCTCTAGTCTTGTATCTTTCAACTCTTTAACAAAGGAAGCAGAGTCTTTAACAAAGGAATCTGTGCGACCAACAAGAGGTTTGAGTTTTTGAGCTAGGAATTTAGCAAGAAGATAAGTGGGCCCACCTATTGTGTTAACAATAGGTCTCAGGGGGATCCCATCCTTATGAATCTTTGGAAGGCCATAAATTCTGGGGGTGAGAGGGATGCTTTCGATAAGCTTTTTGATGAGATGATTAAGAGAATTATTAGATTTTATGGCAAAAGAAAATTCTTTAGAAAATTTCTTAATAGGATTCTTATTAAAATTAATGTAATTACCACTGTTATAGAGATGGTCATTCATTTTTTTAACATAATCGGCTTTATCTCAAATAACAACGGCCCCACCTTTATCCACTCTTAGGATAACAATGTCAGGGTTATCCCTTAGGGATTTTAGGGCAAGAAACTCATTTTTGCTAATGTTTCTTTTAGGAGGCTTTGCCTTCCTAAGAACAATAGCACAGTCTTGCCTAATAAGCTCCTTAACATTGTCAGGAAGGTCTTTAATTCCATATTCAATGTTACAAATAACGTTCTCAAATGGAATCTTTTTAGGAGCAAGGGTGAAATTGATCCCTTTATTCAAGAGGCGAAAAACAAATGGATCCAAAATTACTAAATAAATTGGTTAACTTATTTATTTATATTAATTGAAAGAAAAATATTAAGGGAACAATAAGGATTAAATCTAAATGATAATCAATTAATTAGTTGATTCGCTATCTAAAATAAATGATCATAATTTTAAACTTAATCAAATTACTAAGTAAAATAATACTAAACTTTTAGAACTTAAAGTCAAAGATTAAATAAATAAGGGAGGTTTTACAATCCTCTTATTTTCAACAAATGAAAATAAGTAAATTTATGTGACTAAAAATTATAAAAAAGGTCACAAGAATCAACAAAATAATAGAACGGGAGATCCACACAATCCAGAAGATGAGGGAAAAAATCAGAAAGGAAACAAAAAGATGAAAATGGGGAAAAAGGGGGGGGATAAGAGGAAAGGGCAGGGATCCAACAATTGCTAATCTTCCATCCGTCATCCCTATTGCGATTTCTCAGCCTCCTTTCGATTCCTATGGCCTCCCTAAACTTCTGGTGATGAAAGTGAGAAATCTTAGCAATAACCTTAGCCTCCTCAATACATATATGATGCTTAGTCTTCTCCGCATGCTACTGCCTTTCCTTGATGTTCTCATTTCGAGGAAGGATAATGGTTCTTTCTCCCACCAGGTGTTTCGGAAGAAAACCCATACTGAGTAGTATCTTCATGCAAACTCTCATCATTTCCATGCTAAAAAATGGGGTGTTCTCAACATGCTTGCTACTTGTGCATTGAGAATCTCTGATGAAGAGAAACTTGATAAAGAGAAAGCCCATATTATTAAAGTTTTTGTTAATAATGGTTATAGTAGGCACCAAGGTCCCAAGGTTAGAAAAGGCCCCATAGATCGAGCCTCAGGGGTTCATCCCCCTTTCATCAAGGGGACCACTGACAAGATTGCGAGAATCCTCAAAAAGCATAATGTTCCCTTTACCTTTAGACCCCTCAACACCATTCGTAGCTCCCTAAGATCTGTTAAAGACCCGGTTGACCCCAAGGAAATAAAAGGTGTTTATGTTATTCCATGTTCGTGTGGGACCCCCTATGTTGGTGAAAATAGGCGCTCTATTAATCAGAGGATTCATGAGCATGCAGCTAAATCAAGCATGGGAGGACCTAAACTTCATTCTTAGTGGAGCACGCAGAGAAGACTTAGCATCATATATGTATTGAGGAGGTTAAGGTTATTGCTAAGATTGCTCAATTTCATCACCGGAAGTTTAGGGAGGACATAGAAATCGAAAGGAGGCCGATCAATCTCAATAGGGATGATGACTAGAAGATTAGAAGATGTTGGATCCCTGCCCTTTCCTCTTAGCCCTCCTTTTTCCCCACTTTTTGTCTTTTTGTTTCCTTTCTGATTTTCCCTCGTCTTTTGGATTGTGTGGATCTCCCTTTCTATTTTTTTGTTGATTCTCGTGACCTTTTTTATCATTTTTTATTCATATAAATTCACTTATTTTCATTTGTTGAAAATAAGAGGATTGTAAAACCTCCCTTATTTATTTAATCTTTAAGTTTAAGTTCTAAAATTTAGTATATTTTTACTTAGTAATTTTATTAAGTTTAAAATTATGATCATTTACGAATCAACTAATTAATTGATTACCATTAGGTTTAATCCTTATTGTTCCCTTAATATGTTTTCTTTCAATTAATATAAATAAATAAGTTAGCCAATTTATTTAGTAATTAATAATCCTTTATTTATAAAAAATTTATAGTTGATACCATAATTCCTCATAGGTTGGAATTATTATGAGTTTATATATTTTTAATAAAAATTATTCATATCTAGTTATATAAAAATAGGCCTAGCAATAAAATTAACTAATTAGTTATTTATCGAATAAACATAATATCTTTTTCCCTATATTATTATGAGTATATTTAATTTTTATTATTAGTATAGGTAAAGAGGGTAATTAAATTATTAAGCTTATAGTTCTCAGGTTAAAAAAAATTTCAATTAGATTTATTTAGGTACACATGAATTAAAAATAAATATATCAAACAAATTAATTAATGAATTAACTAACTCCTCGACCAATGAAATGTAGTTGTTGCCCTGTCAATTGTACCCATTCCCTATGGTCAATTGTGGTTATTTCTTTCTAACCGTTTGAATGATTTGTCTCTCTATTTAACCTATGCATGGATTTGGTTCTTCATCTTGTCCTAACGATGAACCACACTAGCCGGTTCAAAACGTGTCGAAAAATTAATTTTGATGTGATTATCGCCAAAAACCTGTCTAAAAAATTATATCTTATATACACCTAGTTTGGACATCTCTACCATTTGCTTCTATATGCCCCACGTGTGCATACTTATAAAGAGGCACTAGGCACATCCATTGGTTCCGATGAGTTGATTGGGACCTTAGTCCAAAATAACCCCGACAACATTCTAGTACCATGAATACAATTACAGTGGCCAACCATTTGGTGCCACAACACCACCACACCACACATCATATTACCTTGGAAAACCTATGCCTATGCCTATGGTGATATATCATCCCTTCCCCCATTAGGGAGTGGTAAATACCGAGCAGGAACACTGCAAAAACCATTTTGGAGGAAGTTCCCAAAGTGCCTCAAACCACAACATTTACATGGCAGGAGAAGATGTTCTCTTGGAAACACACAATCAAGAGTACGAAACTCCACTAGAAACCAATCATTCCACCTCGACTACTACATCACCTACAACACTTAACAATCCCTTGATATGATATGGAGCCCATCCAAAAGATGGTTAAAGTTCCTTTACGGTGAGCAGGATATAACTCGAAGGCTACTCACAACTATAGCATAGTCAATGACTTAGCCCAAACCCTTCAACTGTGTCAGCATTGGAAGTTTTGCAATCATGACCAACCTAATGGAAAGCGTTACTTTCCACATTACGATCAATCGATCTTGTTGATTCTCGTCTAATGGTCTTTTACCTATATAAATCCACCCCACGTCTACCATCATTCGTCACTTTTCAAATTATAGTCTTAGTCCAGAATATAACCATCCATCGTTGCATAGTCGACGAAGGGGCATCCACGTATATAATGTCAAAATCAGTTTGGAAAAAACTTGGATTCCCCAAACTCAAACCTTTTGACATATCTCTCATTGTGTACGATGGGAACCCCTCAGTTCCCATAGGCCTATACAAGGTGTTATAGTACAACTTGACGACAAAACCATCCTAATAAACATTGAAGTAGTGGATGCACAGTTGGATTACAATATAATGTTGGGCCGAAGTTATATGAAAGAAATGTCAGCAGTAGCATCCTCTGTATTTAGGATAATGATTTCCCCCCATGACGAGAGAATTATTACAATAGACCAACTCACATATTATGAGAATAAGACATTAACTACACCTGATGGTGTACTACATTTCATTGCATGTTCTCTGAATTGGTCACCACTTACACTGAATTCGACCCTGGCCAATTTAAGCCATCAACACTCCTAGGGACATTCCTAGGAGACCCACCTGTGACAGAGGATATTTCTCTAGCCACAGGAGCACTGGTGTGCATTATGAGTTCATCAAACACCCCTCAAAATAAAGAACCAATTTTGGATACCAACAATAGTGTTGTTCCTGATCATGGTTTCTTACCATATGATATTACCCAAACACCCTTCTTATTCCCCCTGTTATCACATTTTATATATTTTTTTTGTTTGAAAAAATGTTGACAACTAGAGTGTCAACGATAAATTTGTAATAAACAGGGAAAAGTACTGATAATGGATTGTTAATGTTATCATGTGTTTGAAAATGGAAACAGGAAATTGCGCAGGCAATCAGGCTATCAGCGCCAAATGAAGAAAATTCATTTTTTTTTATATATTGTGTTGACACCATCCATGTTAGCGAAAAAGAAATCATTTATCAAATATGAATTGATGATTCGGTTGAGTGAGGTTACGTGATCCGTTGATGGTTATTGCTGCCAAGAAGGTAATACAGGTAAAATTCATGATTAATAGTGATATTTTTTGTATATTTTATGTCAGTTCATTATCATAACGTACTTTGCCATTTCCTGCAATTTTTTACCAAATTCAGTAACATTCGTTAACCAATGTCTTGATTGATTTTATTCCTTACTCCTCATGATTGTAAGTTGTTAGGATTCCCTAGAGATCAAGTGATCAAATCCAAGCCCTGATCTTGTGTTCTCATATAGTGATGGAAAATATGGGAAGACATGGGAAACTGAATAGGAGCGAACCCAAGGCTCCCAAATTACTTGAGATATATCCAAATATCTAGCAGCATTTTTAGGCAGCAGGATGGATATAACTTTTCAAACGGTGTAGCGATTTCCATGACGAGGTTTCCAGGGCGTTTTCTCAAGGATTCAATGACCAACAAGTGGTCGTAGGATGAATTACCTTTCAAGTAACATAGGAATTGATTGCTGAGATTATAGGTATGCCCACGGATGGGGAGAAATCCTTTAGAAGCCATGTCTTAGCTGGAGTCGATGTACCTTTCTTTTTGAAAGATGAATTTAAAGAAGAAAAATGGAGAGTAGGGGTGCATAGATCATGGTTAAAATATGAATGGAATTGTTTGCTGCAAATCACCCAACCCTATTTTACCTATGAGGGACACTACAACTCGAATAACTTGTACCACTTCAGATTCTTGGCTCACATTGTAGGTCAGTTAAGAATTAACATCCCTTGTTTTCTACTGGAGAGTTTAAAACACATGTCTTCTAGAGTCAAAACTAGAATGGATGCATCATCTCATTTTATATACCACAAGAGCTTGATAAAATTATTAATTGAAGGTCAAGTAAGAAGGGTTGAGAGAACTTGGGAGCACTTTTTATTTTGGGGAGGGTTTCAACCACAAACTACAAAATCAAAGAGAGGTAGAAAAAAGGGCAGTAAGAAGAAGGCTAGCCAAACAAAAAACCCCGAAGTAGAAAATTCCTCTCATACGACATCTTATGTATAGATAAGGAGTAAGAAAAATACTGAAACAACATCTCCTCTGGTGCCTCGGTTGCCTAGGGTTTTTACCAGGAGAAGTGATAGGCTCAAGAAAACGTAGGAGACCCCTTCTCCAACTAAAAACCTACTAATAGACAGTCAATTGACTGAGAAAGCTAAGGATAAAATAATCGAGCATGAACTTTGACATACCTTATTTGAGAAGGAGCCCACCTTGGCTGAAATGTTTAAAGGTGGAAAGAAACCTCACACTAAACCCTGCGACAAGCTAAGATTAAACATAAAATTAAAGAAAAAACCTGAACTAGCCAAGGAGGTCATAAATGTGGATAATAATCCTCTTAGGAACATGATCATAACAAGGAGAAGGATACCAGCTCAAAATCCCAAAGAAAAAAAAATAAAAGAAGGTTGTTACTATAGATACTCGGAGGAGTATAAGATAGAGGATGGTCAATTTGGATATTTTGTTAGAGGTAGATAGCACCTTGAGCTAAGTTGAAGTTTTATTTTTTAGTTTTTATCTCTCACTATCAGAAAGAAATTTCTATCTATAGACCGACAACCCACTTATTTGCATTTTTCACCGACGAAGTTAAAAGGGCGCTGACAGTTTCATTGTCGGCGTATTTTTGACAAGAATATAGATAAAAGTCCTGGTAGTCAGCTCGTCAGGAAAATTGGCATTTTTTGGTTTAAAAAATATATAAATGATACTGTCAATGCTATCAAAATGGAAAGCCCAAAAGGAGGAATTGTTTAGCAAAACACGTTTTTGAAGGAGTGACAGAGCAAAAATTCCAGCAAAGAAAGAAAAATACCAGTCACTATTTTTGAACCTATTTTCCAGCAACATTTGTAATACATTGTTATATCTAGATACATATAGGTTTGGAAGATATTTCATATGCATTTATTTGATAAAATACACTGTTATTTTTAGATTTTGTAAGAAAGGATAAGCTAGATTTATGTTTTAGTTATAGTATTTTCTATAAAGATTTTTTAAAGAATGAGAAAGGGTTCAAATTTTTGGCAAAACCTTTGATACAATGTATACTTTGATATCAAAATATATTACTGTGTTCAGTGTTATTTGTTCAGAGTTACAAAGTTTCTTGTGTGACAGGTTTACTATTTGTCTTCTAGTGTTGTCATTCTCTTTTGTTTCATTATCTTTTCCCATATGTCTTCTACATTTTGGAAATTAAGTTATTAAAGCTAAACTTAGTTTGTCAGCTGAGTTTTACTATTTCCAAACTACTATATGTTTTCCACTTAAATATCTTTAACACAATTCCTTAATTCCTATGTTTTTGGGTATTTATCTTTACTTGCTTCTACCATAGCTAAATGATAAAATGGTCTAATAAAGTTGTTACTACATTGCCTTTGTATTTTGTTCATATAACCTGATAGCAATAATTTGTTGTCAAGAAAGCTCCATGCCCAATGGTTTTTCCTATCCTTTCCATACCAATATTGTTTAAAACCAATTAGATCTAGTTAATGTGATAAATACATAACTAGTCATTTTGACTAAGTTATAGAAGGGATCCCCCTTCAGATTGAAAGCACTAGATTTTAATTCAAGAGATTGGATAGAGGTTTCCTTAGATTTTTTCCAGCAACCAGGGTTTTCTCTAAGAGATACCCCCCACCAAGTTTTGTCTCGCACCAAGTCAGTGCAACACTCTTGTTTCCAAATATGGTTCTGGCAATACTGGTCTGGTATCTAGCCCCTCAGGCCATGTCAGCAAGCTCAAGTATCACTACAATAGGCGTCATTCCTATACCTCCTTAGGATAATACCCCGCAATAAGTAGTGCCTACATCGACACCAGCCAATGCCATAAAAATGGATAAATAAAAGGGCAAGAAGGTGGAAGCTTCAAACACTCGCTCCTCTAGGATACCTCCACCTGTGATTTGTGTGAAGTAGTTGGGAACCCCACCAATATGTTCCCTACGTTAGACGAGCTCAAAGCTTTTCTGCATTCCCCAAAAGTGCTAGTTAACGCTCCGCCCCTCTGCTGGAGAAAATAGCACATTTGCACGTTATAAGGCATTGCACACCAACCATGCATGCACCATAAGCACAAAATACGAGCATTACACTCATCGTTTCCCAAAAATCCCTCGATATTGAAATGCATTAGGTGAACTCACCCAAGCCAATACCCCATCACTATCAGTATATGATGGGTCTAAAACCATTTTTTATGTCAGGAGGGAAGAAGATTCTTGATCCTATCCCTCTTCTGGTCCCTCAACCTCTCGCCATGCTCAGAGGAAAAAAAAATTAGTGACCCCCCAACATACCTCCACGTGCGCTTTATGTGATGAGCCAGACCATTTGATAAACCAATGGCCCAAATTATTGGCATTCAATTGATTATATCTGGTTACTCGCGTTGCCCAAAGCAACAAACCCAAGCACAAACATCATACTTTGATCTAAATTTAAACAGGAACGCAAAAAATTACAGATATAACCTAAATACAAAGATGCATCAGAAATAACACTATCTTTCATTAATATAAAATAATTAAATATGATTACAAACAAAATGGAAATGAGACTATCTTGGGCGAGGTCGCATATCTCTAAGAAGAGATGTGGCGGCTACATTCCTTTGAACTGAGTTACAATGAGTCTCAAGGGCCTTTTTATTATTGAACAATAAGAGAAAACCTTAAACAACCAAAATCCTAACTCGAGGAGATGTAACACCAAGAGTTTATGGGCCCCGTTGGGGTTAGTTGGGCAACCAATTTCCAGGGGTCGTGACTTGGTCATATTATCTCTGTTTTACGTGCATGATAGCTCATTGGAAAGATATTTCTAAGGAATACAACCAAAAATGTGATTTCAATGAAATATCTTCCAGGAATATTTCCATAAAAACGTTGTTTAGGGCCTCAAAACAACTCTGGAAGTTGAGGACCTAAAAAACTACCAAAAATAGTAAGATGTGCTACAATTAAGGAAACTGAAAAACTGAAAGAAACAATGGTAGAGTCCATGTGGAATAGGAAGGTGGCCACCAATATACACCTGGATTGTTCCTTCCCCCTTAGGAATAAATGGTCTCCATTGTGTTGAGTTCTTCCATGAGACGAGGAAACTTTTGCTGAACTCGGTCCCTAGTGAGCCATTTTCCTTGGTGCAAGAGTTGGACGGCTTTGATAACCCGATACGGTTGGATATTCTGCTGGTGAGTGTGCTTGATCTGCATATCCATGATCCGATCAGTTGCAGCTTGTTCCATGCAATCTGGATTTAACTCTGTTGGTGTGAGCTGTTCTTCAATGTTGAATGTCGAGTAATGATGGAAAGTATGGCCGAAGGCGATCCACATTGAACAATGGGTGCAGGCCAAGGAATGGGGGAATTCTAATCTCAAAAGCATTATCTCCCACAACCTTGGTGATGGTGTATGGCCCATATCGAAGCGGGAAAATCTTGTGGTGGGGCCCAACGAGGCACTCCTTCTACAAATGTAGCCAAATTTTGTCACCCACCAGGAACTTCTGTGGCACCCGATGCTGATCATGCCGCTACTTGTACTTAGCATTGGATTTGTCCAATATGTCATGGAATTGTTGGCGGATGTGTTGAATGTGCTTAATGAAGCTATTTCCTTGTCGACTTCGGATTGGACATGAGTCGAATCTACTTGAGTCACTGCAAATGGTATAGCCACATCAATGGGACATAGTAGGTGGAATCCCACCACCTAAAAAAGGTTGTGGCTAGTCAAGCTGTGGAGAGCCCGGTTGTAGCTGCGCTGGATGTAATGGAGGTTCTCATCCCATGTGCATGGATGCTTTGAGTTATACATGCGTAGAATGTGTACGATCATCCTGTTGACGACCTCTGTCTGGCCATCAGTTTGGGGATGGAAAGATGTGAACTTGTGAGCTTGGTGTCTAGCATTGACCAAAGACTGGACCAAAATGTATTGAGGAACTTGTTGTCCTGATCTGAGATGATAGACTGTGTGAACCAGAAGTGTACCCACACTCGTTCAAAGAAGAGTTTAATAATGGCTTATGTTGTGATACTCTTCTTGCAGGCTGCCATAATGGCCATCTTCGAGAATCTATCGACGACCACAAAAACAAAGTCGTCTCCATGCTTAGTAGAAAGAAGGCTTGACATGCAATCCATGGAGATGGATTCCGACGATCGACTAGGGGTAGGAAGCAGAGTATAGAGAGCTTGCTTATTGATGGTTAGTTTGGAAATGGCGCAGGTAGTGCAGGATTTGATGTACTTCCTGACATCCTATTGAAGATTCGGCCAATAGAAATACTTCTGCAGTACTACCACCATTTTCTCGACCCCGAAATGCCTAGCGGCCCAACTGTAGTGCGCTTCCCAAATCATCTTCACACGCTCGCTTGAAAGAACACAAAGGTGTTCCAGGTGGCATAATAGAGCATCCTGGAGGTGAAAATATGGAACTTGCTGACCCTCCAACAGTGTATGATATGTGTTTCTGAATTATGGGTCGCTTTGGTAGAGAAGTGGCCAATTAGAAGTCTCGTGCCCACAATAGTTGAGCACAGTGGTTAACGCCATGATCGGTGGTTGGCTGAGGCAGTCTGCAACATTATTTGTACTGCCCTTCTTGTACTTGATATTCAAATGGAACTATTGCAGGTATGTGGACCACTTCTGATGGTGTTCATTCTGAAACTTCCCTTATGTCTGTATGAACTGTACGGGTCAGTGGTCTATGTGGATGACTGTTTCCTTCCCCAAAATGTGATGCTTCCATTGTCGGCGGGTCTACACAATGGAATACATCTCTTTTTCATAGGTTGGATACTTTTGGACTGTGTCTGAAAGTGTCTCACTGTGATATGCCACTGGATGCCCCTGTTGAGTAAGGACTACCACAATAGCATAGTTAGAGTCATCTGTCTCGATCTCAAATGGTTGTTGCAAGTTTGGTAATGTAAGCACTGGTGTAGAGCAAAGGTGATGTTTCAACTCTGTGAATGCCTTCTATTGAGATTCAGACCAAAATATTTTTCTTTTTCTCCTCCTTTGGTGACTTGACTCAAGGGCCAACTGATATGAGAGAACCCCAACATGAACCTGCGGTAGAAATTGGCAAGACCCAGAAAGATGCGGAGCTCCATCAGAGTGGTTGGGGCCGGCCAATCTCGAATGACTTGGATCTTGGCGGATCCACATGTTGGTGTTATGATGCATGTGTTGTACTTGATGGCAACCCACTTGTAGCAGAACAACTCACTTGTATATGGTAACTAGATGAATCTACAAGAGAGATATCAGATGTGACAAAATGCAGGGCAGTTCAAAGGAATCATTTCAGAAGTAATATGGAAAATCTCATTATAACATGTCTATTCAGAGGGAACAAAGTAATGGTACAAAAGAATATGATGAAGTAACAAAGGACTACAGATCAGAATCAAGAAATTGAAGAAAGCAAATGGTTTAAGAAGTATACAATGGTTCACCTTGTCCAAGTAGTGTATACACACAGGTTCACAGAACAAAAAGTGCGTATACATATGCACACACTTTCATAAGAGGAAAAGAGGGTATAGGATGGAAAATCAAGGAATTTCAAGAGTAGAGAATACCGGGGGTCAATACCATGGTATTAGCCCACAATATTGAGCGGAGTAATGACTATTTGATCCCATCCAAGAATACCACAGATCCTAAGTGTGGTTTTGGTCTAAGGTATTGGTTGGAGGTTTTTGGTCAAAGGTATTAGTTTGAGGTTTTGGTTCGAGGTTTTTGGTCCAAGGTATTGGTCTGAGGTTTTGGTCTGAGGCATTTGTTCTGAGGTATTGGTCCTAAGTGGTTTTGGTCTGAGGTATTGGTCCGAGGTATTGAGAAATGCCTAAACTATATAATGAGGAGAAGATGAAAGGGCTAAGTGTAGAAGTAATGAATATCTTATGAAGTGTTAGATCGAAAGAAAATATGCATGTTATGGGTTTCTTATGCTTTTCTTGATCTAGACTAAGTATGCACCTGAGTGTTTGATGATGGATGAGATCTAATGATGGATCAGGATCATAATGACTTATCATTATGTGATCTGATAATGGATGGGCTAGATCTGATTTCTAACACATGTTGTATTCTTTATATGTGATGATCTAGGTATGTCTAAGGTCGGGAATTGCTGTGAAGTTATAAGTAAGTATTTGCAGATCTATATGCCGGTTCACTTTGGTGAAGGTGCGTATACACGTTGGTTCAGCTCTTCCAAGTAGCCTATGTAAAAGAAAGGCTTGATGTTCAGGGATGACTGATCTATCAGATCAATACTTCCATTTTACTGCTATTTTCAATGATGTCTTCTTAGATCTGAAAGTAGAACTGAATGTATAAAGAAATTGAGTTTGATTGATTGATTGGCTGGTTGAGAAATAAGGGTGATCCTTATTTCTATATGTTTAGAACTCTATAATATGACAATAGATCTTCAAAATATCACTGATTGGTATAGTTTGTGGTTCAGAGGTTTTATGATTCAGTATCTTTAGAGGTATACTTAGGTTGGGCTAAAGGAAGTAGCTTATACACGTAGGTTGGCTTCATTGAATGAGATTTTACATTCTAACACATGACTTTTGAGGTTACAGTTAGTTTTGGTTGTTGATACAATGTTTTGGGTTCAGAACTATGTACTGGTTACAATGATCTGTCTATTCCAGTTGATTGGTTGAATTTGATTAAGTTTGAATGAATGGTTGATTCAGTTGTGTCAGAGGTTCAATGATTGTTTGATTCAGTATGTTAGAGGTTTCAGTGATTGATTGATTTAGATATGGTTGATTCAAAGATTGATGATTGGTTTCAGTTATGTTATAGATTGATGATTGAGTTTCAGTGATTGGTTTTAATGGTTGTATTGCAGTGGTGATTGATTTTGAGCTTCAATGTTACTAATGGGTTTAGTGTGAAAATTTGATGAAACGTGGCCTTCATATTGTAGTATTGTGTACCCGGAGTATCTAGTGTGAAAATTTATGAAACGTGGTCCTTGGAGGATACTGAGGGTTGGTGATCTGAAATCACTCGTAGATGACCTCGGAGAAATAATGAAGGTATTACAGACTCAAGTGCTGGGGTGTGCCTATGTTATTTTATGCAACAAATCGATAAGATTGTGAAATACATAGACACTAAAACAGTAAGATAAACACAATAAGCAAACACATAAAACACAATAAGCTTAATAAGGAGTTCACTTAATCCTCCTGGGCTACGTCTCTTGGTTCAACCTTCAGTGGTGGCCTTTCTATTGTGTCTTAAAGCAATTTTTTTACAATAAGGAGCTCAATTTGAGTCTCACTTAACAGATGATGATCAGTAGGATTGTACTTGGATTCCCCAAGTCTCTAGAGTACACAGACTCCCCTTACTCAATCTCGACCTCAACTGGTCTAAGTGGTATGAGTCCAACTTGGTACTCAATACCTAACAGGTATACACAGAAGAGTTTCTTGAACCTCTCAACCCTTCTATGGAGTTCACAAACTCTCAGACGCTCTCTGTCTCTGTTTGCTCGATGTTGCCTTTGCCTTGTAGGTCAGCTCCGCTTCTCTGTTCTCTACAATTCACTTCTTTCTTGCCTCTCGGCTTTCTGATTCTCTTTCTCTGCTTGCTCTACTCTTTGCTTGTTCATGGCTTAAAGCCAATCTGCTCCCTGACTGTTTTTTTTCGCTTCTCGACTCTTTGGATCTCATGCCTCTGTCCGCTTGAATTCTCCTACTCTGCATCATCATCACTGTGTAACGCTTCATAGAGAGGTGGGCACTTGTTTTCTCACGAACTGAGTGTCAGTTCTCTTTGAATGGTCGTTATTTCCATTGCTCTGAGATTTCCCGCGAAACTGATTCCCATACCAACTCATCGGTAATACCGAACCTCAAATCTTATATGACTCAGCCTATTTCCCTATTGATTCTAGTAATCTGTCGGATCATTTCTTCTCCATTGATTTGGAGCCTCCAGATCCTACGGTCTCCATCCATATCGGGCGGGTAAGTAGCATGACCTTTACTTGCACGATGTGAGCGGTTTTCTCTCTCATCCACTAGATGTGTGTCACCCAGTGTATGGCATCGAGCGGGACTCAATCGAACCCGGTTACCACTTGAAGCCCTTCCAATATCCTGTCGGTTTTAGCGTGGGACCCTCTTTCTGATAGAATCAGCGATTTCCATACAGTTGTATGCTTTTCCTCGTGACTGAGTGCTTGGGGCTTTCCCTGACTAAGGGGGACACCCTGTGATAGCACTAATCGCGTATTAGAAACTACCTCTATTTTTGGATTTGACCTCGCGTTTGTCAATTTGTGCTAGTGCGTGGTCACCATGGGCCAACGGTCTACGCATGCGCGCTTTGATCGAGGGTCCTCGTTGTTCCATGCTGACCACAAATTGCCATTATTAAGAGGTTATTTCTGATAAGCTTCGACATCCATTATACTTTGAAACTTCGGTATGAGTTTTTCTAAGTTCAGGGAACTTTAAGAGTGTTTAAGGATCCAATTCGGATCACGGCCTTCCCACTGAAATAGCTTTTGGACCCACCAAAATTTGGTTTTCAAGCATCGACTAAGTGAGGGTATAACTATCTCACTTTTCCAATCTCCGTCCATTTTTCAATGCTTGGCTTTCAACCCTTGAGTCCAATCCTGAGGTACTCAACATCTCCCCTGCGCGTCGTCCACACCTTCCTGTCCAGAACTGTGTCTTCCTGCAATTAATTAAGATATTCAAGTAACAGATCATCAACAGAAGGCAATTGACTCTGCTCTTCGGGATCTTCAATTAATGAAGGTTCAAATAGTCTCAAGCTGTCTGCATTAATGACTGAGTAGATGTGCATGTAAGCTGGTAAATTAAGGCGAAAATCATTCTCACCAATTTTCTCAAGTATCTTGAAAGGTCCATACCTTATTGGCTTTAGCTTTTTACCTTCACCTTGCATTCTGTCTTTTCTGATATACAGCTAGACTTGATCACCAACTTGGAAACTATGCTCCATCCGATGCTTGTCATGCCTTGGCTTGTATTTGGTTTGGCTCTTTTCTAGCTATTCCTGTACTGCCTGGTGAATCTCTTGGATTTGTTCAATGAACTTGGTTTCTTTGTCCACATCACTGTGTCCATCAACTGCTATGTCTTTACCAAAGACAAAATCCAAGGGAGACCTTGGTGTGAAACCAAAATAGGTCTCAAAAGGAGATCTCTGTGTGGAAGAATGTTTTTCTCGGTTGTAAGAATGCTGCACATAACACAAATGTTCATCCCAAAGTTTGGGATGCTTGCTGCAATAGCCTCTGAGCAACTGGATCATTGTCCTGTTGACCACTTCTGTCTGGCCATCTGTCTGTGGATGAAAGGTTGTGCTTTTCTTCAGTTTGGTTTCCACCAGTTTCCACAGACTCGACCAAAACTTCCCAACAAATTCGGAATCTTGATCAGATACAATGGAAGTGGGTAATCCAAAATGAACCCATACATGCTGAAAGAAAAATTTTGCAGTTGTTCAGCTGTAATCTATTTATTACAAGGTATCAAAATACACATTTTGCTGAACCTATCCACAACAACATATAAATAGTCATGACCTTTCCTAGATTTAGGCAGTCCTCCAACAAAGTCCATGGAAACACTTTCCCAAGGATGAGAAGGGACTGGTAGTGGAGTGTACAAGCCTAGTTTTCTATTGCTGGGCTTGCTTTTAGCGCACATGGTACACCCTCTTACATATCTAGAAACTGTCTCATTCATTTTTGGCCAATAACAAAACCTTTGCAGTAGTGCAACTGTTTTACTTACACCAAAGTGACTTGATATTGGAGAAGTGTGTGCTTCTCGAATTATCTTTACTCTTTCAGTTTGTGGAATGCATAACTTCCCACAATGATACAAGAGTTGGTCCTTAATGTGATAATCCAATTCTTCTACTCCTTTTATTTGACTTAAAGTTGCATATACATCTTTAAAATCTATATCTTGAGCATATTGTTCAATGTTGCTCTCATACAATACTGAGTTATGCTTAAGTATAGTAGATGTGTTTATAGTTGGTCTAGATAGCATATCTAAAACTTTATTGTGTATGCCCTTTTTATATCTAATGACTAAATGAAACTGTTGTAGAAAACCCATCCATCTATAATGTCTTGATTGCTGCAACTTAGTTTGGGAGTGTAGATATTGAAGTGGTTGATGATCAGTATGTATAACTGTCTCTTTGCCCATTAAGTAATGTTTCCACTTTTTCACACTCTGTACTAATGCATACAATTCTTTATCATATGTGGGATAGTTAACTAATGCAGAATTAAATGTCTCAGAATGATAACATATGGGTTTGCCGTGTTGTATCAACACTGCTCCCATGGCATAGTCACTGGCATCTGTTTGGATCTCAAATGGTCTTTGAATATCGGGTAGTGCTAGTACTGGTGCTGTACTAATCTTTTCTTTCAAGGTGTCGAAGGATTTCTGCTATTTGCCTCCCCACTGAAACACCTTGTTCAATCTTGTTAAAGCATGCAAGGGAGCTTCAATTAAGGAAAAGTTAGAAATGAACTTTCTCCAATATTGTGCTGATCCTAAGAAGCTTCTAACTTTTGTAGCAGATTTGGGTTTATGTCAGTTTACAATGACTGCCACCTTAGAGGGATCTATCTTCAATTCACCACCCCCTACTATATGTCCCAAATAATTCAAAGATGTTTTGCCAAATTCACATTTTGAGAGTTTAACATAAATTTTTTCTCTTTTCAAAACATCTAGTGTCTGCTTAACATTCTTTAAATGTTCTTCCCAGGTTTTGTTAAAAATAAGAATTTCAGCTAGATATACAATAACAAAATCATCAAGAAAAGGTCTGAGTACATCATTCATTATTCTCATGAAAGTAGCAGGAGCATTAGTTAAGCCAAAAGGCATAACCAACCACTCATACAATCCCTGCTTTGTTTTGAAAGCAGTCTTCCATACATCTTGTTTCACAACTCTGACCTGATGATATCCACTATGCAAGTCTAACTTGGAAAAATAAACAGCTTCCTTTAACTAATCTAATAGATCATCTATGCGAGGAAGGGGATAACGATTTTTTATTGTTATCTTATTTAGTGCTCGGTAATCAATGCACATTCTCCACAAGCCATCTTTCTTTTTCACCAAAACGATTGGAGACCCACATGGTGATGTGCTAGGTCTGATGAACCCCTTCTCGAGCAACTCCTGCACCTGCTTCTTGATTTCTGCATTCTCTAAAGCAGACAACCTGTACATTCCGATGTTAGGCAATGGAGAATCTTGCTGCAAATTAATATCATGCACTATTTCCCTTTTGGGTGGCAGACCTTTAGGTTCTTGAAACAAGATATCATATTCTAAAACAAATTTTTCTAAATCAGCTTGTTGTTTAGCATCACAGCCCTCAAATACATTAGTTTTATCAGGTTTCTTTTCCTTTACAACCATCAGTAAAAATTGTTTGCATGAATTTACAATTCGTTTCATCTGCCCTGAGTTTATGAGAGTATAATTATTCTTGAGCTTATGAGCTCTTACAATATATTCGATTCCATCTTTAAAGAGGAGATACTTGTTCTCAGTTCTATAGAAAATAGCTTTTCTATCGTACAAGGACTTCCTAAAATAATTCCACATATATCCAAAGTAACTATATCTAACTCAACCTCATCTACAAATGCCAACCCAAAAGAAAACTTAATTTTACATTGTCTAGTCACTTGTAGTTGTGCTTTATCATTTAACCAACCTAATGGGTATAGTTTCTTGTGAGGTGTAGTTATTAATCCCAACTTCTTTACAATTGCTTCAGAAATTAAATTTACTTGTGAGCCACAATCAAACAAAGTATCAATCTTTTGATGCTTGGAAACAACTTGAATATGGAAAAGCTCATGTCTTTTTCTCTCATTTTCTTCATTATTAGTAGATTGTGCAGAATTACTAGTAGACGCTTTAGAATTTTTACCTTTTATACATGTGGCTGCAATTGTTGTTTCATCTCCTGAGTCTGACCCCAAATCTTTCTGAATAGCTGCAGCAATATTCTTCTTCTTGCCCTAGAACTTCTTAGGTCTCAGCTCTGGATGCAGGATCCAACAGTGCTCATCATCATGCGAATCCTTCTTATAGTGAGTGCATGAAAACTTGCTTTTTTGTGCAATGTTTGCCTTCCTCTCTTTCCATTTATGTTTTATTTTCTCCTTATTGTTTCTTGCAGTGGGCTTGGATGATCCCCCAACTTCTAGGTTCCCATTCTTTCCTCTAGCTTCTAGATGTGTAGCTTGAACAGATACCTCATCTATACTAGTGGGATTAAACATGAGGATAGTGTGCCTCATGTAGCTGTGTAGAGCACCTATGTACTTCAACAGAGTCTCAGGTGAGTCTAATGAAATTCCTAGAATCAAAGCTCTTTTCCTAAATTCTTGGGTGTAACCTTGTACACTTTTCCCTTTTAATTGGCGAAGATTTTGCCAGCTCATCATGGCTTGCTGCATGTAAGCTAGTGGATAGAACTACTTTTTGATTGTAGAAACAAATTCACTCCAGACAGAAAGAATCTTACCATGTTTCTTCATGTCAGCTTGTGTCCTACCTTCCCACCATACCAAGGCAGTGCCTCCGAGGTGTAGGCTGACCAGCTAAGTCTTACTCTTGTCTAAGTTGATACTTTGCACTCTGCAATAAACATCAATTTGTCTGATCCAATTATCCAGCTTCTCTACATTCAACTCTCCATCATATATTGGTAAATCAAATTTAACATCTAATTTAATCAAAGATGTCTTCTTTTTAAATTCAAGGCTATTAGGAGGTGTGAGAAAGTTTTCTTCTTTCCCTTTGCCTTTTGAGTGGTCATGGAGGAGAGAATTTTCTTCTCCTTTATCTTGTTTGGAGCCTGATGAATCTTCATCTTTATGTTTCCTAAATTCCCTATACATTTCCTCTACCATGGACCTCATGGCCAGGAAAATATCTATAAATTGGGGGTCTGGTCCCAAGGGACTTTCTTCTGACATTTTATTCTGAGGATAGGCTCTTCCAATTTCCGAGTTAGTTTCAACCAACTCTCCTTCTCCTAATTTAAGCTTTGATCTAGTTATCATTCAATAACAAAATCCAGCACAAGCTTGTCTAACCTTAACAACCTAGAGCTCTGATACCACTTGATTTGAAATCAACTGTAGATGACCTCATAGAAATAATTAAGGTATTACAAACTCAATTTTTGGGGTGTGCCTATGTTATTTTATGCAACGGATCGATAAGATTGCGAAATACACAGACACTGAAACAATAAGAGAAACACAGTAAGAAAACACATAAAGCACAACAAGATTAATAAGGAGTTCACCTAATCCTCCTGGGCTATGTCTCCTCGTCCAGCCTTCAGTGGTGGCCTTTCTATTGTGTCTTAAAGTAGATTTTTTACAATAAAGAGCTCAATTTGGGTCTCGCTTAACAGATGATGATCAGTAGGATTGTACTTGGATTCCCTACGTCTCTAGAGTACACAGACTCCCCTTACTGAATATTGACCTCAACTGGTCTGAGTGGTATGAGTCCAATTTGGTACTCAATACCTGACAGGTATACACAGAAGAGTTGCCTGAACCTTTCAACCCTTCTCTGGAGTTCACAGACTCTCAAAATCTCTCTATCTCTATCTGCTCAATGCTGTCTTTTCCCTGTAGGTCAGATCAACTTTTTTGTTCTCTGTACTTCACTTCTTTCTTGCCTCTCAGCTTTCTGCTTCTCTTTCTCTACTTGCTCTACTCTTTGTCTGTTCGTGGCTTAAAGCCAATATTCTCCCTGACTGTTTGTTTCTGCTTCCCGGCTCTTTGGATCTCCTATCTCTGTTCGCTTGAATTCCCCTACTCTCCGTCATAATCACTGTGTAATGCTTCACATAGAGGTGGCCACTTGTTTTCTCACGAACTGAGTGTCAGTTCTCTTTGAACGGTCGTTATTTCCATTGCTCCAAGATTTCCCATGAAACTGATTGCCCTGCCAACTCATTGGTCATGCCGGACCTCAAATCTTATATGACTCAGCCTATTTCCCCGTCGAATCAGGTCATCCATCGAATCATTTCTTCGTCGTTGATCTGGAGCCTCCAGATCCTATGGTCTCCATCCATATTGGGCAGGTAAGTATCATGACCTTTACCCACGCGATGTGAGTGGTTTTCTCTCTCATCCACTGGACGCGTGTCACCCAGTGTATGGCATCGGGCGGGACTCGGTTGAACCCTCTTACTTCTTGAAGCCCTTCCGATATCTTGTCGGTTTTAGCGTGGGACTCTCCTTCTGACGGAATCGACGATTTCCATACAGTTTTATGCTTTTCCTCGTGACCGAGCGCTTGGGGCTTTCCTTCATTAAGAGGGATGCCCTGCGATATGCGATTAGCATTCTATTTCGTGCTGACCACAAATTTCCATTGTTCAGAGGTTATTTCTGATAAGCTTCGACATCCATAATACTTTGAAACTTCGGTATGATCTTTTATGAGTACATGGAACTTTAATTGTGTTTAAGGATCCAATTTAGATCAGTTGGAGCCATCAATGAGGAAGTCGAAGCTTCCTTCCAGTAGTGGCTGGTGATTTGATCAGGGGATTGGAGCTCCATTCTAGTAGCAGCTAGAGAACAAGTGAAGGTTGTAGCCTTTTGTAGGTCGGAGCCTACGTATTAGTAAATAGATAAGATAGTACAATATTAGGGGGTTGTAGCTCCCTTCCAGTAGAAGCTAGAGAACGAGAGAAGGTGTAACCTTCTGTAGGTGGTTTCCTGCGTACTGGTATGAATCTGCACTAGCACAAGAATGTAAACATATTTTCTTATTATTAAAAGAAGACAGAGACGACAGTGGCAGGTGGTTTTCACCCACATTGGATTTCCACCATAAATCTTGGTGTTCATGTGTGATGGTTTATTCTATTATTACTGCACATGGTTATTGTTTAATGTTTAATAAAGTAATGATGCACTGATTAAAGATTAAAATATGAAGAATTAACTAAATCATAAGTGCACTGGATATACATTGATTGCCTTAAGAACAATTGTGTGTACACGCGAGTTCCCTTCAGTAAAGTAGCGTATATAAATCTGATTATGGAAATGAAAAAGTTATTAATTTGTAAACACTAATTCATCCCCCCCTCAGTATTATTTCCAACAATTGGTATCAGAGTAGGTCCTTTGGTAGAAGCTTGATCGCTTGAAGGAGATCCGTAGTAACAATGGGAAAGAAGCAAAAGAAGAAAGCACCTCAAAAGAAGAAGACATCTCAAAGGAACTGTGACAGTGGGAGAGATGATTGGCCATTATGTGGAAGAAACTCTTCAGATTCAAAATCACCTCAGAATGAAGATGAACAAGAAAAAGAATTATCAGGTATGAATTTGTTGTCCTCTGGTGATACATTTCTCTATTCATTTGAAGATAATGAATGTGACAACGAAACAACTGAATTTGCTCTTATGGGTGAAAGAGAAAGAAATCAAATAGAGGCAGAATTTAAAAAGCTCACAGACACAATTAGAGATAAAAAAAATCTAATTGATAAAAGGGAATGTGCCTACAAAGAAGAAGTTACCAGGTTAAAAGCCCAGTTAGAGGAAGGGAACAAAATAAAGAAGCAGTACAAAGAAAAGGAAGATCAAATTCAAAGGTTGTAGGATGAAGTGACATCATTGAGAAATGAAGTGAATGAAAAGTACACAACAATCAAGGAAATTATAGAAAGAAGTAGCTACTGTGAAGGTCTTGAAGCTATGGTCATTTCTCTAAAAGAAGATCTCAAAAATGCAAATAAGTAGAATGAAGAACTACTCCAAGCATTTGAAAAACAAGAAAATGAAGTTCTCGAATTAAGGAAACGAGTGGAATAAGGAAGAAAAGATGAAGAAATCATGAAGAAGCATTATCTTGAAACAGAAGAACAATATCAAGTCATGGTAAATATCCTAAAAGGTAAATTAGAAGAAAAGGATAAACTTTTATGATTTCAAGATAGTACTAAGACTTTGGATGATATTCTTCGTAGTCAAAAGTCTCTTGACATCAAATTTGGTCTTGGTTTTCATGAAACTATTAAAAGTGAATCTAGCTCACAAATTGAAGCAAGGAACTCTAGTGCAAAATTTGAAATGCTCAACAAGGAGATAAGAGGTCAACCCCATCAACAACCAAGGAAAGAAAGTCTTCAAAGAAAATCATTTACTCCGAACTATGGAAGTGTTAATCGATTCTTTCCTCTGATGAATAATGTTGAATGTTTTATATGTCATAATTTTGGACATGTTGCAGCGAGATGCAGAATTAGAATGGTTCAAGCTAATAATAGTCACACAGAAAGATCATCAACTTCCAGGTACTTTAAGGGATATTGTTTTCCTTGCAATATGTTTGGTCACAAAGCCACTTATTGCTATAGAAGGAATATGAAACATATAAGATGTTATGCTTGTAAAAAGTTTGGGCATACAACAAAAGAATGCAAGAGAAAATTTCAGCCAACATACCAAAAGGAACAAACATCATCACACTCCAAGGTATGGAAGAAGAAGGAAGTACAACCAGAAATATGTGGCATAGCTCAGTATGCAAATAGAACAAATTCAAGAGGAACTAAAAGTATGAAATTTCAGTGTTCTAAGTCTTATACCCAGTTATCATGAAGACAAGTCACGTATGTTCGCGAGTTAGAAGCTGCACAGTCACATATATGTTGGTTTGATGAAGAAGTAGTGGGACAAACTCATACAATGATCTAATATGGTTTAGACAATTATCAATTATCTTTTCTGCCTTGATGATTGATGACTACAATATGTGGATGTTACGTAGAAGTTCTTTTCATCCTCATAATTTGTTGATGACTTGATGTATATCTGATTGATGATGACGTCTTGATATTTATTACTGATATATGCCATGATCAGATCTGACAGTGAACAGGTGGTACAGGTTTAGGGGGAGAATATGTTATGATTCTAATAATGCATTGTTGGCATTATTTTTAGAAGTATTTGGTACCTAATGATTCTTATCAATGGTGATGATTCTTATGTGGCTAAAGCGTTTAAATGATACATATTTCTATCTCTTTGATGGATACACATTATGCTCGATACATGGATGATCACTTAAGTTGCATATTGATAAATAGTGTTGGTTGGCCAAGAGAATGGTTTTATTGTAGGTCACTTGAAGACATAGCTATTTGAAGACATGGCTTACTTAGTCACATAATGATAATGAATTCTTACTTTATGATGATAGGTTTGATATTCACATATGTTGATTATCATGGTTGATTCTTATCAGATGTTGGATGTTCCCTAGTGATGATACATGGTTGATATATTGAGGGTTCTTGTGGAAATATCATGCAGTTCTTGATGATGATGTTATGATCATAGATGATGACTATGGTGTTTTCACATACATATGATATGATATGAATGATTATGTGTTACTGCTTGGAGATATGACATATGCTTAATTGATCCATGGAAGGTTATGATAAGGCTCTTTCTACTAAGGAAATAAAGCAAGTTGATCTTGATGAGATCAAGAGGATGAGTTGATATGCGGCATACTTTGTCACAGGTTGATGATATTTACCTTGTCATATCTTGGGAATTGATGATGGACATATACAGGTTGCTGGTCTGGATGTTGCTGACAGATGCTTATGGTGCAGATCACATATGGTGTATGATAGTTGATGATGACTATCATGGTCTTGTTTAGATCTTTGGTCTTTGTTATAAATGTCATGTATATCATTCGATGTAAAGGTCATATAAAGGCCCATGATGTAATAATATGTCTCTGTTTGTCATAGTATTTTAATGAGTCTGTTTTGGTCATATGATGTAATTTGTACCCCCACTATGCATGGGAAGGATGATGTAATAATTGCTATATATCAGTCATGTATAAACAATTGGTATATCCCCACTTGGTTGGGTAGATGAGTCAAATTTGGTATATCCCCACTTGGTTGGGTAGATGAGTCAAATTTGGTATATCCCCACTTGGTTGGGAGATTGATGTATGTATGAATCATTGGTGATAGGAAGGTCATACTCACATAGTTGAGTTATAGAGTCATGTTATTCTTTTGGAAAATATTTTTTTGCAGACTCTGCATGTGCTCAGGGGGAGCATGGACGGTATAGTGCATCTCAGCATGTAAAAAGGGGGATTTTAATCAGAGAATTCAACATGTGCCTAGGGGGAGCATGATCAATGTTCATATTCAACTGTTCAAATATGAAAGTCTTCATTTTGGTTAGCCCTTTTCCCTTGATATCAAAGGGGGAGAATATCTTGGTCCACCCTTTGCCCTTGATGTCAAAGGGGGAGAGTATTTTGGCGTTTCCTGTTATTGGTGTTGGTTGTTATCTCTAACAGTTTCTATAGCTTGCAGTAATCAACACCAACATGGTTTCCATAAAGTCCAAAGGGGGAGATTGTTAGCATTATGATGCATGTGTTGTACTTGATGGAAACCCACTAGTAGAAGAATGACTCACTTGTATATGGTAACTAGATGAATCTTCAGGAGAAATATAAGATGCGACAAAATGCATGGCAGTTGTGTTTACAGATGTGAAAAAATGCAGGGAAGTTCAAAGGAATCATTTCAAAAGTAATATGGCAAATCGCATTATAACATGTCTATTCAGAGGGAACAAAGTAATGGTACAAAAGAATAGGATGAAGGAACAAAGGACTACTGATGACCAAGAACCTGAAGGCTCTGCCCCGCACTCCTTACCTATTGCTGAAACAAAAAAAATGGTGATGACCCTTGAAAACACTGGGCGCACTCCCAATTTTTTTCCTGGGCGCAACTCAATAACAGGTAATTACCAATTCACAATACAAATAGGAACATTGTTTTATTTTAAGTGCTGGAATCGAATTCCTAGCCTCTTCAAACAACAACGTAGGCAAGAAAATGCATTAACAATCACACAACCGTGTTAAAGCGCTCGTTACAAACCTTTGCAGGCATACCTATATTGCACTGGTGCGCGGTTAAAACCCAAAACGATCCCAACCATTTCAATCTAATTTAAAATTGATGTGATCCCATAGAAATTGGTTAATTAACAAACGTGTATGTCGATTGTCCAGTGTTCCCCTGCAGCACAACTACACTTACCGTGATCGACAGTCACCCCCATGAAACTCGCGATTGAATGCCGCAATACCGGATCCAGATCCACTCCGATGCGGTGGATCGCAATCTCCAGGACTGATTGTTAATTATTTATTGCTGACTTCATAACGCCGATGCGGATTTCTCTGAGCTAACTCAGTTCAAACGGTGCATTCAATTCCACATATGTGATTCGATAGGGATTTACTCCACGTTCTCTATGTTAGGACTTCCCAACTCACAAAGGCGACAGTGCTGAGCAAATGGTAAAGCAATTCCAGATTTGAAGAGTTTGGAAAATGGAAGTCAATGGTTTATACTACCATGATTTTTCGCTACAGATCCATGTTGCCTAAGCTCACAATGATGAATGACATATTCAAAAGATGCAATTAGGATTTTTGGAATTGATCTCAACAAATGAATTCAAATTATTGAGCAAAACACCGATTATCTCCAGACCCATAAAAGCAGGGCTCCTCAGGATGACCATTTAAAATGCCAGTTTGCAGATTTTTATTTAAATTCATTACACAGACATCAGTGCGCAACCTCCAGTAATTGTCATTCGACTTTTTGGAAAATAATCATGCAAACACAGATAAAAACAGAGCTTTGGACTGGTTTTTTTTCTTTATTTTTCCAGAACTACCCAAAACCATACACGCTGTCCCCTTCCCACTCTAATACACACTCTTCCAATTATAAGAATTCTAACAATAAACTCCTACTTATTTGGGCTCGCATACACCTGTTATAACAATCTTAACAATAAGATAGACACGCCTATTACAGTAATAGCTAATAATTTGTAAAGTCGCCTTCTTTAACAAACTGAACCGAAATGAATTCCACTTTGTCAGGCCACAACATGTGGGCAATTTCCCACATTGCTGGCCCGTTCCGATGCTCCTGCATCAGACTCCCGGAGAAGAAAAGATTGGTTCTTTAAACTTTCAATATTGATGCCATATTTCTACAATTCAGTTGCTGTCAACCAACTGGAATCTTCCGCTGGCTGCTCCTTCCACTTGACAAGATACTGAAAATATGTCTGCCCTCGAGTTTTCTTGGATATCCTTTGATCTAAAATTACTTCAACTTCTTTCTTGAATGTTTTTGGTACCTGTTCTTTCCAATCCACAGTTTGAACTTCATCACCTGTAGCTTCAGTCTGCAATTCTGTTTCTGCCTCTCTGAATGGATACAAGTCTGCAATATTAAAAATGGGAGATATTCCGATCCCTTCCGGCAACTCGATCTCATATGCATTGGCTGAAAATTTCCTTTTGATTTTACATGGCCCTATCTTCTTCAGTTTCAGCTTATTGTAAGTTTTTGTAGGAAATCTCTCTTTTCTCAAATATGCCATGACCAAATCTCCTACCTGAAACTCTTTTTCTCTCCTTCTCAAATCTTCTCTCTGCTTGTATCTCTTGCTGCTTTTCTGTAGTTTACCTTTAACCTCTTCCTGTAGCTTCTGCATTTGTCCAGCAAAATCTTCAGCACTTGCACTTCTAGCTTCCTGTTTCCCCAAGTCTCTTAGCTCATATACTCCTCTCGGATGCATTCCAAAGACAATCTGAAATGGACTCATTCCAGTGCTTCGGTTTGGTGTGTCATTGTAAGCAAATTCAGCTTGAGCTAATGCCAAATCCCACTGTTTGGGATTCTGATGTACCAAACTTCTTAATATATTCCCCAAGCTTCTGTTTACAACTTCAGTTTGACCATCCGTTTGAGGATGGTAAGCTGAACTAAAACTAAGTTTAGTTCCCAGCTTCTTCCAAAGTGTCCTCCAGAAATGCCCTACAAATTTAGTGTCTCGATCTGATACAATACTCACAGGCAAACCATGCAATCTTATAATCTCTGAAAAGAACAAATTTGCTATGTGTGTGGCATCATTAGTCTTCTTACAAGCAATAAAAGGAGCCATTTTAGAAAATCTGTCTACAACAACATAAATAGAATCGTTTCCTCTCTGGGTTTTTGGTAAACCCAAAACAAAGTCCATACTCACTGCATCCCATGGTCGATCTGGTATGGGCAATGGCTGATATAGTCCGGTATTTTGACTCCTTCCTTTGGCATACTGGCATACCCTGCATTTCTCAACATACTTTTTAACATCAGTTTGCATTTTAGGCCAATAATAAAAAGCATTCACCTGAGAAAAAGTTTTGTCTTGTCCAAAATGACCAGACAATCCTCCACTGTGCTTCTCTTTAATGATGTTCTCTCTCATGAAAAATTTAGGAATGCATAATTTGTTGCTTTTAAATAACAGGCCTCCTTGAACAAGGTAATCCATCCATTGACTTCTGTTATTGCTCACTGGATTCTGCACTGTTGTGTAGATGTCTTTAAAATCCTCATCATCCTTGTACATTTCTATCATTTCATCAAAACCTACAACACCCACTTTAAATTCTTGCAAAAGGAAACTTACTCTGCTCAATGCATCCGCCACTTTGTTAGACTTACCACTTTTATGCTTTATTAAAAAAGTGAAACTTTGCAGAAATTCCACCCACTTGGCGTGCTTCTGATTTAGCTTTGGCTGATTACTAATAAACTGCAAAGCATGGTTGTCTGAATATAAGATGAACTCCTTCGGTAGCAAGTAATGCCTCCATTTTTTTAATGCCTGCACAATAGCGTAAAATTCTTTATCATAAGAAGAATATTTTTTCTTTGCATCATTTAACTTCTCGCTGAAATATGCTATCGGCCTTTTCTCTTGGCTTAGCACCGCACCAACTGCTTCTCCACTTGCATCGGTTTCCACTTGAAAGAATTTCTCGAAATTTGGTAAGGCTAGAATAGGCTTTTCTATTATCTTTCTTTTCAACAAATTAAAATTCCTATTAGCTGCTTCTGTCCATCGAAATGGCTGATTGACCTCCTTGATTGTCTCAAGGATTGGTGCACAAACTTGACTAAATCCCTTTATAAATTTTTGGTAAAAACTAGCAAGTCCATGGAAACTTCTTACGTCAAAGACACTCCTGGGAGTAGGCCAGTTTTTGATTGCTTGTACCTTTTCCGGATCCATTTTCAAACCGTCTCTGGAAATCACAAATCCCAAATATACCAGCTCCTCTTTCATGAAACTACATTTCTTCATATTGATTAGTAGTTTCTCTTTCTGCAGAGTTTTCAAAACTAACTTCAAGTGTTCCAAATGCTCCTCTTTACTTTTGCTAAAAACTAGGATATCATCAAGGTAAACAACAACAAATTTACCTATATATTCCTTCAAAACCTCATTCATTAGTCTCATGAATGTGCTGGGCGCATTAGTGAGCCCAAAAGGCATCACTAACCACTCATACAATCCACTGTTGGTTTTGAAAACGGTTTTCCACTCATCGCCTTCCCGGATTCTGATCTGATGATACCCGCTTTTCAGATCTATCTTAGTGAAGTACCTGGATCCACTTAAACAATCCATTAAATCATTCATCCTGGGCAAAGGAAATCTATACCTGAATGTTATCTTGTTGATAGCTCTGGAATCGGTGCACATGCGCCATTCTCCTCCCTTTTTCGGACTAAGCACCGTTGGCACAACACACGGACTCAGACTTTCTCGAATCAGCCCTTTGTCCATCAGCTCTTGAACCTATCTTGCAACTTCTGCATTTTCCTGAGGAGTTAATCTATATGCAGCTTTGTTAGGTAGACTTGCTCCTGGTATTAAGTCGATATGGTGACTTATACTTCTAACCGGTGGTAATTTATTTGGTAATTCATCCACAATGATATCCATGTAACTATTTAACACAAATTGAATTTCTTCAGGCAAATCATGTAAATTTGTGGAGGTTAAAATTACCTTTGGCCTTCCCACGATAGCAAAATGCATCTCTGCGCTTTTATCCACCTCTTGTAGAAATTCTTTGCCACTGATCAACATAATATTATTTTCAGGCAGCTCTTTATTAGCATCATTCTTCACTGGCAGCAACGTATGCTTAACTCCATCCTTTTCTATGGTGTAGGTATTTCTTCTTCCATCATGAATCGCCTTTCGGTCAAATTGCCATGGTCTCCCCAATAACAAGTGACATACGTCCATGGGCATTATGTCACATAAAATCACATCTCTGTATGTGCCAATCTGCATTTCCACATTACATTGTTCTGTTACGGTGACTTGATGACCCTTCTGAAGCCAAGATGCTTTATAAGGTGCAGGATGTGCTTTCTTTGGTAACCCAAGCTTTTCCACCATCTCTGTAGACACAAGATTGTCAGTACTCCCGCTATCAATTATAACCTTACAACACTTACCCTTTGATTTGCATGTAGTTATGAACAAGTTCTTCCTTTGCGCAGGTTCTCCAATCTCTTTTTCTGATCTCAGAAAAGTTCTTCTGAGCAGCAATGATTCACCTTCCTCCGGTGGTTCTTCCTTCTCTACAAGTCGAGGTGGTTCCGGCTTTGCCTCAGCCACATTTGCACCCCTTTGGCTTGCTGATTTGTTATGAGGACAATTCCACGACGTATGTCCCCATTCTCCACAGGTATAACACTTGACATCTCTTCCCCGCCCTCTTACTCTGGGCACGAATCTCCCTCTACTAGAGTCACCCATCTGTGGTGATCTGCTGCTTGAACTTCCTGCTTCAAACTGATGCTGTGTTCCTCTGGATCTGGCTGATCCTCTACCCCTTGCTGAGCTCTTTCCTCTGTTTCTTTGGTTTTGTTTGCGCAACAGTTTATCCTCTACCTTCAAGACTGCTTGATAGGCATCCTCAACAGTTTTCAAACTTAACAGGCTAATCTCATCTTGGATCTCATACCTTAGTCCATTAATATACCTGGCTACTTTCTCCAAATCATCTACTACATGCCCTGTTCTGATATTTAACCTGTAAAATTCTTCAGTATATTCTTTAACAGACATTCCTTTCTGCTTCAGATTTTGCATCTGCTTAAAAAGATTCAAATGATAGTCTTTAGGCAAAAACTTAGCTTTCATTTTGCTTACCATTTTATCCCACTGCTTGATCTTAGATTTCCCCTTTCACGTTCTTGATGTCTGTAACTCGTCCCACCAGATGGCTGCATGGACCTTCAGTCTAGTGACTGCAAACTTCACGCTCTTATTCTCCTCAACCTCTTCATAGTCGAAATACTGATCTATGGATCTGATCCAATCCATGAGCTCCTCGGCATTTAAACTCCCTTCATACATAGGAATTTCTATCTTGGGTTTGCTTCCAACTTTTGCTAGCATCTTGAGGACTTTGGCAGTTTCATTTTCTTCTCCTGCTTCCGCTTCTTCCTCAGATTCTTCTGAAGAACTTTCAGCTCCCTCATCAGGCGCTCTTCTCTGGGCTGTTTCCATTGTCTCCATTCGTTCACGCAGTCTTCGCACTTCTTCTATCAGGACTGCATTTGGTTCTGGTCTTCCTCGACCAATTCCTCGCCTTGGCGGCATCTTAGCTGCAACCACCTGTATCTTTTGCTTTGATACCAAAAATTGATGACCAAGAACCTGAAGGCTCTGCCCCGCACTCCTTACCTATTGCTGAAACAAAAAAAATGGTGATGACCCTTGAAAACACTGGGCGCACTCCCAATTTTTTTCCTGGGCGCAACTCAATAACAGGTAATTACCAATTCACAATACAAATAGGAACATTGTTTTATTTTAAGCACTGGAATCGAATTCCTAGCCTCTTCAAACAACAACATAGGCAAGACAATGCATTAACAATCACACAACCATGTTAAAGCGCTCGTTACAAACCTTTGCAGGCATACCTATATTGCACTGGTGCGCGGTTAAAACCCAAAACGATCCCAACCATTTCAATCTAATTTAAAATTGATGTGATCCCATAGAAATTGGTTAATTAACACACGTGTATGTTGATTGTCCAGTGTTCCCCTGCAGCACAGCTACACTTACCGTGATCGACAGTCACCCCCATGAAACTCGCGATTGAATGCCGCAATACCGGATCCAGATCCGCTCCGATGCGGTGGATCGCAATCTCCAGGACTGATTGTCAATTATTTATTGCTAACTTCATAACGCCGATGCAGATTTCTCTGAGCTAACTCAGTTCAAACGGTGCATTCAATTCCACATATGTGATTCGATAGGGATTTACTCCACGTTCTCTATGTTAGGACTTCCCAACTCACAAAGGCGACAGCGCTGAGCAAATGGTAAAGAAATTCCAGATTTGAAGAGTTTGGAAAATGGAAGTCAATGGTTTATACTACCATGATTTTTCGCTACAGATCCATGTTGCCTAAGCTCACAATGATGAATGACATATTCAAAAGATGCAATTAGGATTTTTGGAATTGATCTCAACAAATGAATTCAAATTATTGAGCAAAACACCGATTATCTCCAGACCCATAAAAGAAGGGCTCCTCAGGATGACCATTTAAAATGCCAGTTTGCAGATTTTTATTTAAATTCATTACACAGACATCAGTGCGCAACCTCCAGTAATTGTCATTCGACTTTTTGGAAAATAATCATGCAAACACAGATAAAAACAGAGCTTTGGACTGGTTTTTTTTCTTTATTTTTCCAGAACTACCCAAAACCATACACGCTGTCCCCTTCCCACTCTAATACACACTCTTCTAATTATAAGAATTCTAACAATAAACTCCTACTTATTTGGGCTCTCATACACCTGTTATAACAATCTTAACAATAAGATAGACACGCCTATTACAGTAATAGCTAATAATTTGTAAAGTCGCCTTCTTTAACAAACTGAACCGAAATGAATTCCACTTTGTCAAGCCACAACATGTGGGCAATTTCCCACATTGCTGGCCCATCCCGATGCTCCTGCATCAACTACAGATCAAAATCAAGAAATTGAAGAAAGAGAATGGTTTAAGAAGTATATGCTGGTTCAACTTGTCCAAGTAGCATATGCACGTGGGCTCACAGAACAAAAAGTGCATATATGTATGCATGCACTTTCACAAGAGAAAAAGTGTGTATAGGTTGGAAAATCAAGGAATTTCAAGAGTAGAGAATACTAGGGGTCAATACCATGGTATTAACCCACAATATTGAGCGGAGTAACGACTATTTGATCCCGTCCAAGAATACCATAGATCCTAAGTGTGGTTTTGGTTCGAGGTATTGGTCTGAGGTTTTTGGTCCAAGGTATTGGTCTGAGGTTTTGGTCCAAGGTTTTTGGTCCGAGGTATTGGTCCGAGGCTTTTGGTCCAAGGTATTGGTCCGAGGTTTTGGTTTGAGGTACTTGGTCGGAGGTATTTGGTCAGAGGTATTGGTACTAATTGGTTTTGGTTTGAGGTATTGAGAAATGCAAAAACTATATAATGAGGAGAAGATCAAAGGGTTAAGTGCAGAAGTATGAATATCTTATGAAATGCTAGATCAAAAGAAAATATGCATGTTATGGGTTTCTGATTCTTCGCTTGATCTAGACTAAGTATGCACCTGAGTGTTTGATGATGGATGAGATCTAATGATGGATCAGGATCATAATGACTTATCATTGTGTGATCTGATAATGGATGGGCTAGATCCGATTGCTAACACATGTTTTGTCCTTTATATGTGACGATCTGGGTATGTCTAAAATCGAGAATTGCAGCGAAGTTATAAGTAAGTATTTCTAGATATATATGCTGGTTCACTTTGGTGAAGGTGAATATACACGTTGGTTTGGCTCTTCCAAGTAGAATATGCAAAAGAAAAGCTTGATGTTCAGGGATGACTGATCTATCAGATCAGTACTGTTGTTTTGCTGTTGTTTTTCAATGATGTCTTCTTCTTAGATATGAAAGTAGAACTGAATGTATAAGGAAATTGAGTTTGATTGATTGATTTATTGATAAAGAAGGGTGATACTTGTTTCTATCTGTTTAGAACTCTATAATATGACAGTAGATCTTCGTAATGTCACTGATTGGTACAGTTTGTGGTTCAGAGGTTTTATGATTTAGTATCTTTAGAGGTATATGCAGTTTGAGCTAAAGGAAGTAACGCATACGCACAGGTTGGCTTCATTGAAGAAGCATTTACATTCTAACACATGAATTTTGAGGTTACAATTAGTTCTGGTTGTTGATACATTGTTCTAGGTTCAGATCTGTGTACTAGTTACAGTGATCTGTCCGTTCCAGTTGATTGGTTGAATTTGATCAAGTTTGAATGAATGGTTTATTCAGTTGTGTTAGAGGTTCAGTGATTGTTTGATTAAGTATGTCAGAGGTTTCAGTGATTGATTCAGTTATGGTTGATTCAAATATTGATGATTGGTTTCAGTTATGTCAGAGATTGATGATTGAGTTTCAGTGATTGTTTTTAATGGTTGTATTGCAGTGGTGATTGATTTTGAGCTTCAATGTTACTAATGGATCCAGTGTGAAAATTTGATGAAATGTGGCCTTCATATTATAGTATTGTGTAGTAGGAGTATTAAGTGTGAAAAGTTATGAAACGTGGTCCCTGGAGGATACTGAGGGTTGGAGCCTTCAGTGAGGAAGTCGAAGCTTCCTCCTAGTAGTGGCTGGTGATTTGATCAAGGGGTTGGAGCTCCCTTCCAGTAGCAGCTAGAGAATGAGTGAAGGTTGTATCCTTTTGTAGGTTGGAGCCTACGTACTAGTAAACATATCGGCTAGTACAAGAACTAGGGGGTTGTAGCTCCCTTCCAGTAGAAGCTGGAGAATGAGAGAAGGTTGTAGCCTTCTGCAAGTGGGTGCCTACATACTGGTATGAGTCTGCACCAGTACAAGAATGTAAACATATTTTCTTATTATTAAAAGAAGACATAGATGACAACAGTAATTGGTTTCCACCAACATAGGATTTCCACCTTAAATCTTGGAGTTCATGTGTGTTGCTTATTTGTGATGGTTTATACTGTTATTACTACACATGATTACTATTTAATGTTTAATAATGTACTGATGCATTGATTAAAGATCAACATATGATGAATTAACTGAAACATAAGTTTACTGGATATACACTGGTTGCCTTAAGAACAGTTGCATGCACACGCGAGTTCCCTTCACTAAAGTAGCGTATATAAATCTGATTATGGAAATGAAAAAGTTATTGATTTGTAAATATTGATTCACCCCCCCCGCCCCTCTTAGTATCATTTCCAACACCACATGCACCCTCCATTCATCAATATTGTATCCTAGATACTAAACCTGCATCATGCCAAAAGTGCATTTCTCCAAATTGGCACACAACTTATGTTGCCGCAGTGTTTGGAGAACCTCTTTGATGTGGTGGAGGTGCTCTTCCCAACTCTTGCTGAAGATCAGGATGTCATCCAAGTATACCACTACAAATGAGTTGGTGAATGGCCACAAGATGTCATCCATAATCCTCATGAAGGTTGCAGGAGAATTCGTCAACTCGAAAGGTATAACCAACCATTCGAAGAGGACCTCCTTGGCTTTGAAGGAAATATTCCACACATCGGAGGGTTTGATTGGTACCTAGTGATACCCAGATTTCAAGTCAACCTTGCTGAAATATTTCCCCCCTTGAGTTGGTCCAGAAGGTCATCAATCCACGGGATCAGTTTCCTATTCTGGACAATGATATTGTTCAGCGCCTGATAGTAAATACAGATTCTCCAAGTCCCATCCTTCTTCTATACCAACATGATCGGGCTCCCACAGGGCAATGAACTCGGTCGAATGTGACCTTTCTGCAACAACTTCTGAATTTTCCTCTTGATTTCATCATTCTCCAGAATGGAGCACTGATATATTGGTCCATTGGGTAACGACACACCTGGGGTCAGATCAATGGAGTGCTTGACCTGACAGTGCAGAGGCACCCCTGCGGGGGAGGTGAAGATGTCCTCGTACTCCTCCATGACCTTGTCCATCTGTTGTTTTCGTGTGGAGGGGCCCTGTCTAGAAGCTGTGGCCACTGTCTTCTTCTTTCCTTGAGGGTGTATCATCAAGAAAACAAATTTCCCTGTTTTTGAAATGAGATTACCGCATTGTTTTGCAGTAACCAAAGAGATGGTGGGAGGTGGTGCTACCTCTAGTATCCTGTACAACTTATTTCCCAATGTAACAGTAACAACACGAGGCCTTGACTCATACATATCATGTCACTTCCACAAGTATGGTTGGCCTAATAATACATCACAAACATCAAGGGCAGAAAGGTCACATAATACCTCATCTGTGAAGGGCTTGATGCTGTATGGAAGGTGACATTGTTGGGTCACGTGTAGATCCCGTCCTTGGTGAAGCCACCTGATGGTGTATGATTGTGGGTGTGTTGTGGTTGGTAAGCTCAGCCGCTTCATGACCTCTGCTGCAATGAGGTTCTTTTGGCTCCCGCTATCGATAATGAACTGTATCAGGGAACCCACATCTAGGAGTGGAAGAGACGCTCCTCCTCCTCTGGATCTTTGGGTTCGTCATTCTGGATATTTTTGGCGGTGATGGTGCCGTTGGGGTCTGAATCAATAATCTGCTTCCCTTTGTCATTCCCTTTTTTGAGTTTTGACTTAGAGTTGGAACATTCATCTAATTCTGACGCCTTCAGTTTGGACACCAGTGACTGCTTGGCTAGACACTCACCTGTGTTGTGGCTGGAGCTCTTATGGAACTCACACCAATTTCCTATGTCCTTCTTTGGCTTCGCAATGTTGTCCTTTTCTTGTGGCCTTAGTGGGTTGTCCTGGGCCATCCCGCCCTGGATTTTTCCTTTGTTCTACAGTTTTGGGACACCTTTCCCTTGCTTCAAATTCACATATCCAAAGTCTCGCTTCTTTTGTTTAAAATTATGCTCGATCTTGACAACATATCGGTATGCCGTGCCGAGCGAGGAGATGTCCAGGAAATCCATCTCATCCTGGATGTATCTGTGTAGGCATTTGTGGTACTTGAGTACCAAATTTTTCTCAGAATCCTTGATACCCAACTTCATGCGAAGGGTATGAAAAACATTGGTAAACTCCGACACATCTTGGTCCCTTCCCTGCACAGCGTCCTCGTAGCTCTCGATGGGGTAGTACTACTCTTTGATGGCATCCCATAATGAATTCCAAGTGGGAGCGACTTAAAATAGTGAGGTCGTACTATTATCATTCTGCTCACAATAGGTTTCCCACTAGTCCTTGATGCGGGGGGTGGCTTTGAGAAGGGAAAAAGTAATATTTTCTTGGCTTGAAAAATCATGAAGAAAAAAATATCCTTCTAGTATATTCAACCATTTATCTACTGCATCTACATCTATTTGGCCCTCAAATATGGGAATGTCAAAGTTTACTTGTACCTTAAAAGGTGTGGAGTCTCCAGAGTGGTTTTTGGATGTGGATGTACTGCTGGTGGGCAACCGTAGAAGGATCTGGGAAAAATTATCCATCATTGCGTTCCTTTGTTTCTCGAGGGACCCCTCGAGCAATATTTTGATATGATCTCCTTCTCCCTCGACTTTATTTTCTTCCCCCATGGGAGGTCATCAGGATTTCCGAGGCTGGTCTTGCAAAGGTTCGACCAGTTCGAGCCCTAACTCCTTATATCCCGACCTCGTTGGGGACATGTAAAGAAAAATAGAGAAAGAGAATATCACTCTAATACCACTGATCCAAATTTAAACAGGAATGCAACAAATTATAGATATAACCATAAATATAGAGATGCAACATAAATAACACTATATTTCATAATATCAAATAATGAAATATGCTTACAAACAAAATGGAAATGAGACTAGCTCGGGTGATGGTAGCTTATCTCTGAGAAGAGATGTGGCAGCTACATGCCTTTGAATTGAGTTACAATGAGGCTCAAGGGTCTTTTTATTATTTAACAATAAGAGAAAACCATAAACAACTAGAACCCTAACCCAAGGAGATGTAACACCAAGAGTTTATGGGCCCCATTGGGGTTAGTTGGGCAACCAACTTCCCAGGGTCGTAACTTGGTCATATTATCTCTGTTTGACACACATGATACCTTGTTGGAAAGTGTCACACAGAAAGAGTCGTTAGTGCGGACACAACCGACCTCCCTAGAAGCCTAAGACTTTCTAGTGACAAACAAGACAAATAAGAGCAATCCTTATCTAAATATGCTTTTACAATATGAGAAATCAAGTGTTTAGATCCTACCTGTAACCCAACGCTGTTGTAGTAGTCCAGCTTCGTTGATCCGGATGAGCTCCTCCTTCACTTCGAAACCTGCATTCACTAACAATCAAACGATTAAATAGCACTTGAATATCACATAAAATAAAACATATTTAACATATAGACCAAGGAGTATATGAAACAACTCATAAATAACAAATTGTTGAGAAGAATGGACTAATTTGTATTAAAAGGTAACAAAAGGAACCATTACAACCTGAGCCTTGGTGTTGTGCAAGTCCCTCCCAGGGTCCACAAGATTTCTCCTTTACTCTGATCAGCTCACCCACTTCCAAATAGAACAAGCAAAGATGGTAATCTCTCCTCACAAGCTTCTACAAGGAAGTCCTAATTCCAGCAGCATCTATCCTTAGGAATGTTCAGCTTTCAACCTCCCCTCCCTTTGGCCCAATGCCTGTATTTATAGTGCTCTAGAGGAAGTTATTCAGGTCCACCATCAATGGGATAAGCCCCTCTTTGGATGGGATAGCTCCCCTCTTGATGGGATAAGTTCCTCTTTGGTAGGGATACATGAACCATCTGGAGGCGCTTCATACACGTCAAACAAGCTTCTAGAAGACTCTAGAAATGACCACAAGTAACTTTTTTAAGATGAAACTCACGCCTTTTGACCTTTATAGGGGTACGCACCCACCCCTTTACATACAGAGCGTACAAATACGCAGGTATTGTGAACTTGGGTTGCGTACACGCAGGTAAGGCTAGGAGAAACTGCGTACCAGAGATAATTGACTTTAAATGACTTTTCTCTCTTTCTTGAAGTTTGACATGAAGAGAAGAGGCATGAGACTTGCCAAGGAGGATAGTATGACAGTGGATGGAGCCATACTAACTGCAAATAGTCATGGTGACATTTTTTAGTGTAACAAATTGCCCCCTAAAGTGCGAAGCCTGTAGTAGATTAGGGTTTTTTATGATCTAGGAAGGGTGAAGTACTTTATCATTTCAAGGAGTATCTCGCGGAGAGCCCGGTCAGAACCTGCAAATATTCAACACAAAATACATATATAAGATGATATCATTGCTGAGGTAGGCATTCCCATACTCAGATTGAAAACTTTAACTAACAATCTAACTACTGCTCTGATACAAGAATGATTTTGCAGTACATCACAATCGTAGACTTTTGTAGACACAGTATGGACGTAGCCATCTGTTTATGGTTAGTCTACTATATAATGAATACAAAACTCCTCGCAGCCTGGATGGTGGAAACTAGATCCAGGGTCTTCATCTCTACTTCCTGAATTGGTACGATTCTATCCATGCGAATAAATGAGTTGATGTCAAACATGGTAGAAACCACTTGATTACCAGTCGATGATGTAAACTGTTAACAAGTGTGAGAGAGACCACTAGTAATGTCAATGGTTCTCAAAGTACCCAGTACAATCCATGAAATGTGAATGAATGGGTTGATGTCGAACACGTCACGGAATCCTTTGATCGAAAGTCAATGATGTAAACTGTAGTCAAAGGCGAGAAACCTGCCATTGATGCATGCAGACTTCAAGGTACAGACGATTTCTAAATCATCTTTCTAGATAATGTGCTGATGTCGATAGAAAGCGACCCGTTGCAGGCAAGCCCACAACACGAAATCATTGTTCAAGTTGAAGAAATGTTGCTGTAAGGACTGACTCAAGGATGGTCAAATGGATGACAAGTATTTTGCATATGAATGGTTTATTTGCAGAGACCTGTTGAACACATAACGACACGACAGATGGCTTGGTGACGATTGACTCAAAGTTAATACCCAGAAACGGTTGAAGACTTTCAAAGTGGTTTTATCAGCTTTAAGGCAAAGGATTTCCCAACCCAGGTGAATGAAACATGTCGTGTTCAAGAGCGGTGATAAGTTTCTTCTGTAACAAAGGATAACAAATAGGTTCATTCTTCTCTCTTTTCCCCCACCATTTCTGGCAAGTACCTCTTTATTTTTTACAAGCTTGAGGAGGATAACATATGCTTGATTATAAGCTCATCCTTCGGATGAGTCCAACTTAGTTTAGATTCGGACCCTAAGAAGGAGTGGTCCGTTCCTGTTTGTAATCGAACAGGTCCTTTACTGTGAAATTTTAACGAGTCCAGTATAGGAGAAACTCAGTGTTTTTCAATTTTAGAGAGTCTGAAAAAACTAAAGAAGACTCCAAGGTGAACTTTTTCGTAAATTTATGTCTCCCAAGCCCAAAAAAGTATAAAATAATACCTGAGAGAACCGCTTGATCTTGCGACCAAGGAGTACTTTCATGATTAATGCCTTTGACCTGAAAAGTAAAAAGCGATCAGAGGCATGTCGTTTTATTTCCAGTATCGAATTTGAAACGACAAAAATCCGGCAATCTTTTCTTGTTTTTACGTTCAGAAAAGGGTTGTAAGAGGACCGTCTTTTAATTCCGTTTTAACGAGTGTAAAGGAAACGCTCGGCAATCTTTTCATGTTTTAGGAGTCAGAAAAGGGCTTAAAAGATGACTCTGATGTCTTGGTTCGTGAAAAATGATGATTTTACCCTAAAGTCCTTTTGTCCTGCACAAAAACAACACATTACTCATACCTGTTTAATATGGGCAAAAATACATTGAAAAACATCCTTTCATAGTGAAAAATAAACAAAATTAGCATTCATTTATCCAAAAAACCTATAAAAAGACTTTTTACCTTGTCATTTTTACCATTTTACTATTGAGGGTGAGAAAAGGGCTTTTGGCAAGAAACTTCCCGTGGACTTTGCGGAGAATCCGACCGTTGGAATTGAGCGCCGTCTCTTTCAAGTATTTCACAACATCCTCCTCTTCAATTTCATCCGAGTAGAATTCCATTTTAAGTTCTAGTTTGATTTTTTGGAGGGTTTGGGGTTTTAGGGTCCGTTTTTCGGGGGACGTAGGTGCCCCATGGGTGACTTGCGTACCCCGACATTTTCGTATATGGGAAAATGGTCGGAGTATGCAGCCCACCTTCAGAATAGCTGCGTCCCCACGCTCTGTTTTCTGAACACGGGGTGCATACTCCGCGCAAAGCGGATTTTCAAAACCCAAACTCAAAACCTAACCATCAAAATTTGATTTAATGAATTCTAATCAATGTTTTTTGGTGTGTAGATTGCCCACCATGCTAGATTGGCGTGAAAGAGAACACGAAGATGTCGATTTGGCCACAATAGGTCATCAACCTTCCATTGATGCTTTAAAGGCATGCGGTCTCTACAAGTACTGGGCCATACCTGGCATGAGGGCCCAGGTGCCATTCTTAGAGTGGCTGGTTGAAAGGTGGAACATTCAGGATCAATGTTTCTACATCGGAGAACACCAGCTCGAGATAGAGTCCTCCGACATATATTTTCTCAATGGCTTGCCTAACAGGGGCGAGCAACTCTCTCTATTCGGGACTAGGCCGGGTGGCCAATCCCTTGCTAGTCTCCGACTAGAGTGGCGCAACAATCAAAACCAGGAGAAGGGGATAGAAATCGAATACATATCCCGACCTGAACTTATGGTAATTTCCTTTACAGTTACCAGACTTTGCGGTGCTGCCGCTTTGCACATAGCCACTGGTTCCCAAATGTGGATGGCTATATATTGCTTCCGAGGCACCATTTTCAACTGGTGCGATGCTGTGCTGGCCAATATGAAAGGCCAACTGACTAGGGCAAAGAGCGGAGAACTGAAGACCTTTGGATATGGGCCTTTAGTTGTGAGCTTTTCCCTAGAGAGAGTTCCAATGCTGATCCCCCAGCATCTTACTGTTCCAGTTGGGCCTCCTTGGGAGCCTAAGTTGATGCGATGGGTTTCGGTAATGGCCCGGCATCCTGATGAGGGAGCGGGAGTTGTCCAATTTCCTACGGGTTACTTTCACTGGTTGGAGAGCCAGGTCTTTGCGATTCAGGATTTTCCTTATGCCGGAGTAGATTTTCGCAATGATCCGGACATGGTTCTTCCACAGGGAGAACAATGGGACGACAGAGGTACTTCATTTTTCACAAGTTTTTAAATTATCTACTTTTTTTTGTTTTTTATATATCGTCTCAAAACTGACAGCAAATTTTTTTCAAAATGCAGATGTAGGCCCACGGCATCCGGCCAATCTCCGGGATTTTGAGAGAAGAGTACCAGTTGCACCAGCACCAGCCCCACAGGATGCGGCCGCAGAGACCTTAGCCGAGCTGGAACAGGACCTAGAGCGTCTCACGGCGGACATACCAGAGATGACTATAGACGATATTCCTATCCGACTTCAGCGCTATGTGGTCGCAGTCCCAGGACCTTTCAGGAGATTCCTGTGTAGTGTAGCGCGGGCAGTGGTCTCATATAGAGAGCACCACCAGTGATTGGCTAGTCACTTTTGTAGACACATGTGACATTTTTGGTTTTTTGTACTTATCATTTTTGCCAATCATAAGGTGTTTTTCAACCTATGATCGAAGACGATGTATATTTTTGACACACTCCTATCTATATATATCATTATTACCGGCTTATTTTGTTAAACATGTGTGATGAAATGTTTATAAATTTACATTTATGATTGTTACAAATGTCTATTTAACATTCGAGACGCCATTGCATCTGCTAATGTATTTAAAGACCTTGGAATATGCTGATATTCAATGTAATCAAATTCACGTTCCAAGAGACGCACCCTCAAAAACAATCTTAATAACACTGGATTTCTAATGGCATAGACTCTATTAAGCTGTAATACAATGAGTTCAGAATCTAACCTCACTATCAAACTCCGAATCCCAAATGAAATAGATTCAGATAATAATTCAATCACTGCATTGTATTCTGCAATGTTGTTTGTTGTTTGACCGTGGCTCACCCCATGCATAGAAACTAACTCGTCAGAGGGCGAATAGATAACCCAAGCTGCGGAAGAGATATTCCGTGTACTACGACAAGAACCATCAGCAAATCCAATGTACGTTTGGAGAGGCGTCGACATCTGCAATATCAAGAGTAAAACCAAGATAAGCCAGAATAACGACGAAAAACACACTCTCTAAGCTAAGCACACTGTCTAAACTAACAAAACACACCAGCTAGAAAGAAAAATTAACCTAACTAAACTAACTGAATCTCCATACCCACCATTTAAGCATAATACCTCTTTAGGTAAAGTCCATTTCTGGGCTTACCCAAAGAGTCCCCATCAAAATCTACCAGCTCATAGGCCCCTTTTGCTAGCTTTCGCTTGACAATGTAGGGTCCATGCCACATGGGAACGAATTTTCCAGCACCTAACTTATCGTTAGCTTGATCATATAATAGCACTAGGTCTCCTTCCGAAAAATTACGAGAAGTCACGTTACGATCATACTGAGATTTCATTCTTTTTGCGTGAGTCTCGATTGCCAAAGCAGCGTCACGTCGAGTCTCATCTAATTTAGCTAAGTATAACAGACGCTTCTCCTCTTCGGAAGTAGCTGGGAGTAATTCGATAACCATTTGAAGTGATGGGATTTCGCATTCAATGGGAAACACTGCTTCCAAACCATAAACTAGTTGGAAAGGAGTGAACCCTGTTGATGTTTTCACTGAGGTTCGGTACGCCCAAAGCGCTGAAAATAACATGTTATGCCAATTCGACTGATGAATACCAATGATTCGTCGGATCATGATAACTAGAACTTTGTTGATGGATTCAACCAAACCGTTTGCTTGAGGATAATAAGGAGTAGAACTATCATGGTGTAAACCAAGCTGGCTTGTGAGTTCTGTCATCATAATGTTTCGAAAATGGTGCCCATGGTCAGTGATTATCGCTTGTGGGACACCAAACCTAGCAATAATATGATTGAATATGAAAATTGCTACTGTCTTGCCATCTGCCTCGAATGTAGGCATCGCCTCGGCCCACTTAGTAAAATAATCAACCGCAAGGATGATATACGCATGCCCCCCGCCCGAGTGAGGGTTACATGTAATAAAATCGATACCCCATTTAGCAAAAGGACCAACGGCAATTATAGGGTGGAGAGGAGCAGGTGGTGCGCGCATCTTGCGATCAAACACTTGACAGTTGTGGCATTTCCGGACCGCAATGATACAATCTTTAAACATGGACGGCCAGAAATAGCCAGCACGCAACACCTTCTGAGCTGTGGCATACCCAGACATATGACCGCCACATGCTCCAGAATGACAGTCATTCAGAACCCTTTCTGCCTCTTCATGAGTTAAGCAACGACGAAAAATCAAGTTTGCCCCACGACGATAAAGAGTATCTCCAATAATTTTGTACTGTTGGGACTGGAATCGAATTTTCCGACGTTCCGACTTTGAAGCTTCGGGCCGAAAGGATTCGGTTTGGAGATAGACAATTATATCCCCATACCACGGATCTAAAGTGCTGATGAGAAACAAAGATTCGTCCGCAATGGGCTCCTCTGCCACAGTTTCCGTGTCAGCACGCGGGAAGTCACACATCAATTCCGCAAAAACTAAGGATTTCTTAGACTTAGATTTTTCGAACTCCAAATCGAACTCCTGCAGGATAACAATCCATTTGGAGTACTTGCCCCCTAGCAATTGTTTAGTCAAAATATAGATCATAGGGTTGCAATCCGAAATCACTGTAGTTTTACGGAGAAGAATGTAATGACGAAAACGCTGGACAGCCTGAACAGCTGCCAGGGCCAATTTCTCCACATGCGAATATTTTAGCTCAGTGGGATTTAACGTCCTACTAAGATAATATATCACATGTTCCGTTCCGAATTCGTCTTCCTGAACTAAGACCATTCCAATGGTGGAGTGGGAGGCGGCGAGATACAAAAAATAGTCCTGGTTGTAGTTGGGAGGATGCAGCAATGGTGCATGGGTCAACGCGTGCTTAAGTGCATCAAAAGATTTCTGAGCTATCTCATCCCAGGAGAATTGAGCGTTTTGTTTCAACAACCGGGTGAAACCTTTTGTAACCTCGGCGTAGTTAGGAATGAATCGACGTAAAAAGTTTGCTTTCCCCTGCAAACTTTGGAGTTGGCGCAAACTCGAAGGAGGAGGCAATTTGATGATAGCTTCAACCTTCGAGGGATCGACACGAATGCCAACTTTTGAAACGACAAATCCTAGCAATCGTCCCACTTCTATGCAAAAGAAACATTTGTGTGGGTTCAACCGAATTCGATAATGCCGACACCTCATAAAAATAGCGCGTAAGTGGACAAGGTGATCAGCTCGATGTAAAGAATGAGCAGGCAAATCATCGAGATACGGTTGCACAATGTGCTTGATGTCGTGAAACGCGTAAGACATTGCCCATTGGAAAGTGACTCCGGCGTTCTTAAGTCCAAAAGGTAATTTGCAATAAGAAAATGTCCCCCAGGGACAAATGAAAGCTGTTTTTGGTTGATCGGCAGGTAGAATATTGATTTGGTTGTAACCGGAAAAACCGTCCATAAAGGAAAATATTTCACTGCCGGCACAATCATCAATTATTTGATCGATATAGGGCGTGGAATAGTTGTCTTTTGGGCAAGCACGATTTATATCCCTATAGTCGATACATATTCTTATTGTTCCTTGTTTCTTGTTAACCGGAACAATATTCGATACCCAATCCATTAACGAGATCGGATCAATGAAACCTGCTTTCAACAGCTTTTCGACTTCTGCTTTAATCGCAGCCGCCTTCCTAGGGTGTATCTGACGCAGACGTTGCTGAACGGGTTTAGCGTCCGGGTAGGTCTTGATTTCATGAACAACAATGGAGGGATCAATTCCTGGCATTTCCTCATAGGACCAGGCAAACACGTCACGGAATTCTTGAAATAGGACCTTGTATGTTTGAATTTCGTTATCTGTACACGAGGCACCTATATGAATGTTCTCAATAATTCTGGTTTTGACTGAAATGTCAATGGCAATAGTTTGGGAAATGTTTCCCAAATTCAACTCTGAATCAGGATGTTTCATGGGATTCTGAGCATCCTTGACATATTCAGCTGTAAAAATTGATGAAAAATCATTTTCAAAGTCATCACCCTCAGGTAAAAACGAAGATCTATGATGAAGATCTTCCCATGGTAGATCGTCTACACTTAGGATTTCGCGAAGTTGTTCATCAGATGACACAACTTCAGGAAACGTTATCCGTTCTGAGGTCGATGTGAAAAGTGATTCCTCACGGACCACATTCATTTGGTCGGATTGGGTTGAACTTGAATCAGAAAAAGACTGCACGGCCTCATATGGACTCAAAGGCATTGCATTACCGAATGAGTCTATCTCAGATTCAGATGGGACAATCCAAGGATCATCATAGATAATAGTGTCTGAAGTAATCATATGAATGGTTGCGAATGAAGGGTCTGCGTTGATTGGAGGGAAAGGAAAAGTTCCCAGTAAACCGAAATCTTTAACTAATCCTACACCAACATCCTTGTAAGGGATAGTCGTTTTACCGACATGCTGGATACTCTCTGAAGAGGCTGGGTCGGATGAAAAGTAAGCCAGCTGGTCTATCATCACGATTTGACCATTATGTGGAAACTTTATAACTCTGAAGATCGATGACACGACCGCTGTCATAGCGTAAGACCAACTGCGACCCAAAAGAAGTTTGTAGTCTAGAGGGGCATCAACCACCTCCACATCCAGACTAACGGTTTTTCCTTCAACCCCTATAGGCAAATCCTGTAGAATGCCAAACGGATGGAACCCACGGCCATCAAAGGCCTTAAGAATCGTCAGGGATTGGTTCAGTGAAGGAGAACCAAGCGATCTCCAACATTGAATCGACATAATACACGTAGAAGCTCCTTCATCAATTACAGTCCGATGAATTGGCCTATTTTTTACTATCACTGGAATCTGGAAAGCCATCTGATGAAGGAGACGCGGTGTACTATTTTCTAGATCAAAGATTATTAGGTTCGGGTCCTGAACATCAACAGCTCCTATAGCCGACAAAAGTAATTTTCTCTGTGCTGGGCATGATTGCAGCACTTCCAAAGCCGACATTGCTGAGGGTGAAACAACTAAATCCTCAACAATGTTGTAATTCTGGGCCGCTCTCGCATGTGGATTGAAAGCAGACCTTCGAAGTACACCCTTGGCGGGCGGTTTTATTACTAAGTCAGGGTTAGGTTTCTCGATCTGTAGTGGATCGGAACCGGGAGCTGAGGTTGATGGATTTGAACGAGAAGATTCTGCTTCTTTCGATCCATCAACAGGACTTTTACTACCATAATCTTGTGATCGAGTCGCAATCCGTACATGAGACATCATCAATATGGGTTCTTCACTGGCATTCGAGGAAGAACCTATCATTTTACTCTCCTGCTTTGGAAATGGATCTTTCAAAACAGCAGGAGTTGGGGAACCTTTAACGATTTTCACAACCTCCGCCCGATGAGGGCAATCTCTTGTGAAATGATCTTCTTCACAAATTAAACAAGGATAGCGAGGTTTGCGCTTTTCGTCGTTAGATTCTGACTTCTCTTTTTTCTCCTTTGGAGCCTTGTCTGCTTTATCCTTCTTCTTGCCTTTCTTCTTACCACCGTTTTTTGATTTAGCCGTAGATGACTCTACAGTGTGAATGTCGGCGGTAATTTCAGGAGAAGACTCTCCTGTCGGGGAGTCTGGTAAGGTTATTATTAGAGAAGAATTCTTTGAGGATTTCTTCTTACTTTTAGTATTCACCGTACCAATCATGCCATCAGCAGCATGAGACCCCGAAGGAGCAACAACGATTTGATTCGACTTAGGAAGATCTGGGATCTTCTCGTGCAACGTACCCAACTGAGTGTAAACTAAGTCAAGGTACTGGGCTTGAGCAATGACTTGCTCCTCAGTAACTACTCCGGCCTTAGCTACATCTTCAGTAATCTTCGGTAATAATGATTTTACAAACCATTCAGCTAAGATTTGGTCTGGAATAAAAACTTTCACTAATCGTCGTCGACGTCTCCATTCATGTATATGATCAGAAATATAAGTGGAGGTCGACTGTTTTAATGAAGTTAATAGCTCTGTGCCGTTATCGTATCTGACCGGCAACTGAAAATGAGTTAGGAACAAGGTAGCCAACTGACTGAAATTGTAAAAAGAGGCCCGTGGTAACTCAATGTACCACTTGGCCGCGAGACCAATGAGCGTACGCTGGAAAAGACGTAAGCGGAACAAATCATCCGAGATGGAATTTGAAGCACACCAGAGGTGGTAAGTCATCACGTGATTTGACGGATCCTCTCCAGACTTACCTTCGAACTTGGGTATATCACTGGGCAACTTATTTGGCATTGGCGGCCAGAATGGAAGATATTGTATTGGATCGTTCGTTAGGCGCGTCAAGTCGGGTAAATCCAAAGTTGCGATAAACGGTAATTGCCGATTAGGATCCCTAAAACTTTGGGTCACAAGACCAGTCCCAGGAGGAGGATATCCAGGATAACTTGGAACAGGAATCGCATTCGGGATATTATATCCTCCTGGAAAACCAGGATTAACCGTACCGTACTGGGGTTGTTGAGGTTGTTGATAAGTGTACCCAGGATACGGTTGATACTGGTAAACCGGTTGTTGGACAGCAGGACCGAATTGGTACTATCCCTGGTACTGTTGGTAGGTAAATTGAGGTTGACTTGTTACAACAGTACTTAAACCAAGCTGCCCTACAGGCATCTGGACCGTGGTTTGAATCGTAGATCCGGACAACGATAAAGATGTCTGAGGAGTGGTTGCAGAGACAGTAGAAACCGGAGCTGTCGATACTCCAGAAGTAAGTGCGATAGATGTTGCGGTAGTTGCAGCAGTCGTTTGAGATGGAGTACTAGGTGCAATTGGCGTCTGAGTAACTACCGAAGTTACAGAAGTTTGAATATTTGACTGGACAGGTTGCGGTTGCTGGGGTGAACCAGAAACTACGGGTTGTCCAGTTTGAGGTAACAACTGTATACTTGGCTGCAACACCTGTTGACCTTGTGATGGATCCCACACTATCATTCCGGGGTATTGACCCATAACAGGTTGAGGATACTGAGATCCATAACCGGATTGAGGATAGGATTGATAACTGAAAGGCACAGTTCCCATACCTTGAACATATGACTGACCTTGAGGTGGTTGATAACCTTGACTCGAGTATTGACCTTGAGGTTGATAACCTTGGGGTAAATACTGATACTGGGGTTGACCTTGACCTTGAGGTTGATACCCTTGAGGTAAATATTGATACTGAGGTTGACCTTGGGGTACATATTGAGGCTGGGGTTGACCTTGAGGCATGTATTGTACTATGGGTACATACTGTCCTTGAGGTTGCCCCCCAGACACGATTTGTGTACCTTGAGGTTGTCCCCCAGGCGTTAATTGAGGCTGCCCCCCAGGCGGTAATTGGCCACCTTGAGGTTGAGAAACGGGAACTGAACTTGACATCATATAAATGTCCCCTACACCCAACGGTTTATTACCATTGTTTCCAGCTAATAACCCATGATCAATGGGTTGAGGAGATGCCCCCGCAAAGGTACCAGAAAGTGACTGATACCCAGCGGGAACAGAAGGACCGCCGTGCAAGAAAGATTCAGGAGATTGAGTGAACATGGACGACTGACCAGACATATTTACAGGAGTATAAATACCTCCAGGTGGAAAAGGAGTACGAGGTGGAGAAAAACTTATCCCTGAGTTGTCTAAATAATTAGTTAACGAAAGGTACCAAGTAGTACTTCTAGGAGGACTATAAAAGATAGATTCACGCTCCCTTAGATCAATAGTAGGTTGATCTTCAAGGATAGATACGCCTAATTCTTCCTCTGGAGCAAGTTCTTCAATAGCTACCAAACCAGAAGGAAGATTTTCGGTGATGACTCTTTCTACCCTAGGTGAATCTCGTGCAATAGAAGTTGGAGTAACAGGTTCAGATACTTCAGGTTCTTCGCCTATATCACTAGTAGATGAAAAACTACCAGCAAGCTCAGAAACTGCAACTGCTTCATGATTATAACCTATTTCTAGACCTTGGTAATCTGGATGGACTACCAATGACGATTCTCCTTCTTCAGGTGAACCTACTTTACTGCCACTAGGAGTTACAAGCACCTTTAAACCTTCGTAATGACTTGGGACGTCTTGAGGAGGTTCACCCCGAAGTCTACGGGATTTCCTCAACAATTCGGCCACAGAAATAACCTCAGGAGACTTGCCCCGAAGTCAACGGGACTGTCTCGGTAATTCCGCCACAGTTAAAAACTTTTAACTACTGCACATGCAAACAAAGTAAAATCTCAAAGCAAACCACCTAAAGTCTCTAAAGAACCAAACAAATTTGAATCACACGCCTAAAGAATCTAGGGCGTCAAACCAAGCACAAACAATAGCCTTCCGGACCAAAAACACTAGTTGGAGATGAAACCCAACATCGTCGGATTCAGTACAGAAGTGGCGGGTGGAACAGTTACCTCGACAACCTGCTTAATGAATAGACTGGCACAAGTTCCTCCACTTTAACCGTCTCGAGTGAAGTGAACCCCCCGGAAAATCCAAGTGAGTCTAGCCGACGTCTGCTCCAGGTATAGTGGGATCTTCCCTCCACCGTCACCTTGGTAGAATCCTAAAGATAATGGTCACTAAGGTTACCAACAGCAACAAATGCACCTGGGGGAACAGTCTACACTCCGACAGCACACAAGGGCAGAGTATCAATATCAATCCCCTTGCCGGCTCCTTGACAATAATCCAAGGTTTACCGACAAGTGACCCTTGGCTCCTCAACAATGGTTAATCCGAGGTTTACCGTTTGTAATACGTGCGTGTCTGGCGTCATTCCCAACGAGGGAGGATTGATCCCCTCACTGGTTCGGACACGAGCTCGTGCTTCTCCTTTAAGAGGAGCTTTCCCAGAGTACAAATGAAACAATTGGATTTATTCTATCACAAGATAAGCTACTTTTTTGGTTTTGTTGTCTTAGAGAGTTAATTACTCTCCTACTCCAAGACACTAGCATGATCTAAATTGGTGTTTCAGAGCCCTAGTAAATAAAAGTTACTAAGTTGATTTTACTTTAAGCGTTAATTTTATGGTTTTTCTTAAAGACAAAAAGGTAGTGGAGATGAAACTGGTGGTGTGTAGACTCGACTCGCAACCACTACAAAAATGCACCTAAGATGATTTACACTACTTTTCTTTTTCAATGAATCTCCTAACTAAGAGAGTTGGAAAATGCAAATTTTATAGAAAACAACTTTCTTAGTAAAGACAATCAAAGAAACAATCTCTTTATCTTTTCAAAACACACAACTCATGACCACTAATTACTCTACGAAATTTCCTTTTTCTCCCAAGAGACTACAAATGCTACCAAAGCAAACTTTTTCCAAAAGAATTTTTTTGTGTTTTTTCTATATCAATAAAGCATGTAAAAACTATTTATCAAATGAAATTTAACAAATCTAAGACAATCAAATCAAATTCACTCAAAAGCAAATTAAAAGGAAATTTACCTAAAAGCAAAAAATAATGAGGACAAAAGCCTACAAGGATAATTCCCGGATGTTTTACTCAGTCAAAATGCAACTAAGGATCAGTTCATACAGAATCATAAACTAATCAAAAAACAAAATCGAAATCTTTTTGTTCTTTTTTCTCAAGAATGAAATTCAAGGTTTTAACAAACAAACTTTTCGAGATTCGCAAAGAGAAGACACAAAGGTAGGTCTCTCACAAGGGTGACTTCTATGACAGGCCCGACTCCTAAGAGGACTGACCAAAACCAAGGAGATCCAAAGTTTGACAACCTCTAACGTCAAAGTCACTACAGGACCAGTTAAAAATCAAACCCTAAGGAAAAATCCCTATGAATTCCACCAAAACCCTCGACACTAATGGGACAAGTTCAGGTGAAGATCTCTGACGGTAAACTAATGGATCTGGGCAGTAAAAACAAAGTAAAAACAAAATCTAAAGAGAAAAAAGAGGAAAAATGAAATTTTCTCAAATTTGACAGGGGTACGCAGGTGATCTGTTGACACAGGCGTGGGGACGCCCTGTGCACAAAGACACAGTGCGTACAAGTACGCACTGTGCCTAACTCAGAGACTGCGTACTGCTGGCAAAGCTAAGAAAAATAAAAATCTAAATTGACTCTAAGCTAACCCACCCAAATACACAGTTAGACAGCCAAAAATCAGAAAACAAGCGATTTTTCTCAGACCAAAATATCAAATCAAAAAGAACTCAAACACATTCATGGATTCCCCAGCGGAGTCGCCATTTTGTCACACGGAAAGAGTCGTTAGTGCGGACACAACCGACCTCCCTAGAAGCCTAAGACTTTCTAGTGACAAACAAGACAAATAAGAGCAATCCTTCTCTAAATATGCTTTTACAATATGAGAAATCAAGTGTTTAGATCCTACCTGTAACCCAACGCTGTTGTAGTAGTCCAGCTTCGTTGATCCGGATGAGCTCCTCCTTCACTTCGAAACCTGCATTCACTAACAATCAAACGATTAAATAGCACCTGAATATCACATAAAATAAAACATATTTAACATATAGACCAAGGAGTATATGAAACAACTCATAAATAACAAATTGTTGAGAAGAATGGACTAATTTGTATTAAAAGGTAACAAAAGGAACCATTACAACCTGAGCCTTGGTGTTGTGCAAGTCCCTCCCAGGGTCCACAAGAGTTCTCCTTTACTCTGATCAGCTCACCCACTTCCAAATAGAACAAGCAAAGATGGTAATCTCTCCTCACAAGCTTCTACAAGGAAGTCCTAATTCCAGCAGCATCTACCCTTAGGAATGTTCAGCTTTCAACCTCCCCTCCCTTTGGCCCAATGCCTGTATTTATAGTGCTCTAGAGGAAGTTATTCAGGTCCACCATCAATGGGATAAGCCCCTCTTTGGATGGGATAGCTCCCCTCTTGATGGGATAAGTTCCTCTTTGGTAGGGATACATGAACCATCTGGAGGCGCTTCATACACGTCAAACAAGCTTCTAGAAGACTCTAGAAATGACCACAAGTAACTTTTTTAAGATCAAACTCGCGCCTTTTGACCTTTACAGGGGTACGCACCCACCCCTTTACATACAGAGCGTACAAATACGCAGGTATTGTGAACTTGAGTTGCGTACACGCAGGTAAGGCTAGGAGAAACTGCGTACCAAAGATAATTGACTTTAAATGACTTTTCTCTCTTTCTTGAAGTTTGACATGAAGAGCAGAGGCATGAGACTTGCCAAGGAGGATAATATGACAGTGGATGGAGCCATACTAACTGCAAATAGTCATGGTGACATTTTTTAGTGTAACAGAAAGATCTCTCTGAGGAATACATCTAAAATTGTGATTTCACTAAAATATTTATGAGGAATATTTCCAAAAAAAATGTTGTTTAGGGCCTCAAAATGGCTCCAGAAGTTCAGGACTCGAAAAACTGCCAAAAATAGTAAACTCTGCTACAATTAAGGAAACCGAAAAATTGAAAGAAACAATGGTGTGGGTCCATGTGGAATAGGTGGGTGGCCACCAATATCCACCTGGATCATACTTTTTATATTTGTGTAGGAAAGCATCACGTGTGACACTGTCCCCATCTTCCCCGATTCAACTCTATGTTGGGATTCATGTGGCGTTTCATCATTGAGAATTTTTATTTAGTTAGATTAGATATTGAATAATCGGATCACACAACACCACAAGGAAATGAAGCATCTAGGTGCATCTTATGTGTGTTTGAGGAAAAAAGGTCATCGACAATTCATCCAGGCCCCTATCAACAAATATCCTCTCACCATCATTGATCTAAATTGAGAAAAAAAACCAAACAATCTTAGGATGCCTAGAAAAAATGATCACCCCACACACGTGCCCTATACGACAGACCCAACCACCTAGTAAATCAATGTCTAGAATTGGGCAAGATAAGAGATGTATTTTGCTTGCTAGTGCACATCCTGCAAATCCACCTCTCAAACCAAGAGAGATTCACATGTTGCTATTGTCAAATCTTCTCTCAAGCACATCATACGCGGAATTGTCAGTACCTTCCATGTTTTAGAGCATCGAGAGTAGCATTGAGACAAACCCACACTAAGAAGTCACCTCATGCTGATACTAAGATCCAGAGGTCATCAACACCCAGGATTGTCCCACGTCATGACACCAATCTAGCGTTATCATTTCACACTATGGATGATATTTACACTGACACCATTTTTAGCGTTAGTACTAGTCGTGTCTGCAGTGTTCGCACCAGTACCTCTCATAGTGTCGAGACATGTCATATGTTACAAAAATTTTGAAAGCTTAGGATTCAGTGTCAAACTCTTCATGAGGAAGAAATTTTTTCTCCTCGAACACCACCCAGGTTGCAAGAACTGCCTCCGGCTCATTTCAACCTGCAATTATGGAAATTCTACCACCACCTAATGCTTATGACATGCAACATCACATACGATTCATTTCATTATTTGTAGGAACCATGATTTGTGTTGTATTCTCATCATTTTTTGGTGTCGAGACTACTAAACCCACCATGTTGGTGGTACCTTCGTCGACAGTGCAACCCCATACTATTTGCATAGTGTCAAATTCACTAGGTTCTACGACATCAACCATTGAATTCTGTTCTTACTTGTCGACCAACACATCTAGGTATGAACCCCAACCTCAAGGACTAACACAACCAAGTTCAATGCTAGATAATGATTTTCATTCAAATAAAGATATTCTAGAAGCCATGCTAAAACATGAATGTCCATGGGATGCCATGCACCATCACTTGTAATTTATACATGAAAAAGTATTTGTACCTATTGATGCACCTAACCTTGATATTTGCGCCATAGAATAAAAATATTTGCTTCCTCTAGGACAACTATATTGGTTACAAAATCCCATCCTGACACTATATGCATTTAAGGGAACATGGAAAATATTTCACTTACTATTAAGGTCAATATTTCAAAAAAGCCTGGCATAGTTGAAGAGAACTCGCTAGGGGCAGCTTGCTCCCAAAATGAGGTAGCCCCATACACTTCCATGTTCCAAGAATATAGGGATATATTTGCATGGGCTTACTCTGAAATGCTAGACATCAGTCTCGCCATTGTGGAACATCATATTGACACCTGGCCTGATGCCCACCCTATTAGGTAGAAACAATGTCAATTACACCACTCTAAGGTAGAAGTGATCAAGCAGGAAATTGAGAGACTCCACAAAGTTGGTTTCATATATCCTATCACTTACACATCTTGGGTTTCTAACCTTGTACCAATCATGAAAAAAAAACACACCGTATGATTTTGTACTAATTTTTAATATCTAAACAAAGCATGGCCTAAGGAAAATTACCCTACGCCTTTCATCGATCAATTCATGAATGCTTGTGCAAGACATGAGGCCCTATCCTTCATGGACAAGTTCTCTGGGTATAATCAAATTCAAATTTGCCACATTGGTTAGTATAAAACATCCTTCACAATCCCTTGGGTCACATTTGCATATCGAGTAATGCCCTTTGGCCTTAAAAATGTTGGGAACACATTCTAGTGAGCCATGAACTATATCTTCCATGATATAGCTCATCTCATTCTCACCTATTTGGATGACCTTATTGTATGATCCAAAACACGTGATGACCATTTGGAGGACCTACGCCTAGTATTTCAACTATGTCGACAATATAACACACACTTGAACCCTCTCAAGTGTGTATTCTACATTAACGCGGGATGAATACTAGGATTCATTATTTCCCAGAAAGGTATTAGAGTCGGCCCTCTCAAAGTTGAAGCCATCAAAGAAATTTCACCTACAAAAACTTTAAAGCAGCTCCAAAGATTGCAGGGTAAGGCCAACTTCTTATGCCTCTTTGTTCCTGACTACGCCACCTATGCCTACTTCACCAAGATATCCATTTCCACTAGGACTAGGAGGCATAAAACTCATTCAAAGCCCTAAAAGACACATTATCTCAAGCACCTTTGATTAGCCCTCCCAACCATAACAAGGACTATACCCTTTACTAAAGGGGAGTTAGTCCTTCATTACGACGTTGCCAAAGAAACGTTGGAAAAAAGGGAAATTCGAGACATTATGGAACGACCCTTGCATTCTCAAACATTTACTCCTCGAGGGGGCATACATCTTAGTAGAGCCCAATCAGACTTGCCTCAAATATCCCGTCAATTGGTTATATCTTAAAAATTTTCATCCATAACATTACAAGTACACCTAGAATGAAAATATATGTACCATGAGTTATTTTTATGATGACCAATTCATCATGGATGCACCTTGAAACCTTTCTTTCATCATGTCATAGATGTATCATCCTATAGCCTACCACCAAGAGTATACTGATGGTGTTTCACGATGGTCACAAAACCTCACTGCAGTAGCCTCGACCATATACTCTCCCAACCACACACCATATCTCACCAATGGATTATGTATAGGGTTGGAAACCAACAATCAAGCTAGGTACGACATTGTCATAGGCCTCTTGGCTGATGCCTCCCATCTAAGTATCAGTCACTTGCATGTCTTCCTTGATTCCCAACTTGTTGTATCGCAATTGAACATAACCTTCAAGGTTCACGATCCATGCCTCTTTCAAAAATATTTGCATGCAAAAAGGTTAGCCCATATTTTTGATCATATCACATTTACACATATACCAAGAAATCAAAATCATACAGCTGACTCCATAGCTAATCAAATCCTAGACTAGTATGTATCACATATATATCACCATAAAGAAACATGAAGCATCAATAGAATATCCATCACATAAATGCAAAAATACATCACATGTATAGAATAATATCATCAAGACACATCATCATAGCCGCAAAAGATCACATCTCATATATATGTATCAAAAAATATGTACATGAATACAAAAAATATATAGACATCTGGCTCAAAGCCAGGCAAAATAGGTGATCAAAATAGGGGAGAATCATCATAATGGGCCTTGGTACATACATAGAAAATCTATCTAGGGTTGTGCCCCTGCACCTCCCGCCTAAGGATCCACTGCCTCATCTAGAGCTAGAATGGGACGTGCCATAGCCACTGCCATCACGAGACACTGAAGGGTCGGTCTTCATGCCTTGTCATGCACCATCATTGTCTCCACCACCACCTCTCCCAGTCGAGCCCACCCCTCCTCAGGCATCCCCCTCGTCAACATGTCTACTCGATCCCAGGCATCCACATAGTCCCTCAACTTCACCTCTAAAGCCGTTGATCATGCCTAAGCCACCTCAGCAAGCTTCCACTGTCTCTTCATATCCTCAGAAGCGGAGGAGTTGGTCCCCTCTCCAAAGGGACCAAAAATCGTGAGCTTGTGGCTCTATGCTCGCCTTTAAGGTCCTCCCTGCTCCCTAGCATCCCTCCATCGATGTAGTGCAACAGGCACATCGGGAACACCCATACATCGCAGATCATTACCTACTAGGTAGGCCAATGGTCATCTATGAGACCCCACATATGCAAGAAAACATACATGGTATCATCATCCTACAAAAATATGCATCATAAATATACATGTAAAAAAGCACAAAAATGCAGAAATCACAAATCACATACCAACTGGCCACCAAGCATCACCAGGAGGAAGCCCCATATCTAGATCACTAGTGAAGTCCACTCTGTGATATGGTTACTAGAGAATCCTCTGATGGTTTGATCTAAACCAAGCCTCAATTTGGTCGTTCCAATAATAACCCGCAGGACTGCCACCAGCTCGTGGAATCACTAGTGCCCACTGTCTCATTCACGGGTCTCTAGTAGGACCTGGTGGCACTGTTATAAAGGGTCGTAGCATCATGACCTACTCATACATAATGTTGCATAAAACAATGGCATATAAAAAGCTCTGCCCCCCCACCCTGTTGTACATATATCAACTGGGATACCATACCCTGATACACAAAACTTGCTCGGTCAAAAGAGTGGCCTGCCTGCAGTCTCTATGGCATTGCAATCTGTGGCCCCGATACCCAGTGAGGACATGATGATTTTGTAAGCTACACGATCATTTCTACTGCTTCTCACTCAGAAAGATCTCTAATTGAAGTAGCACAGATACACCCCTCATCATAAGGATTGGGCCCATGGTGGCCCTATGCCTTCACCCATCTAAGAATATCCACATGCTCCGTTGGTAGGGGATGTGCGTGATCTCCCCACGAGGCACCAATCTAGTCACAAAATAGATATCTACCACAAAATTAATTAATATATCAATCTATTTGATGATTAAGGTCTATCAATCCACATCCCAACATTAAATCAAGAATCACAGGAATACATCCTGCGACCTCAAATAGAGTTCTGAAGGAACATTAGTAACCCCCAACGTGCTAATTTCCTACTCACAACATCATTCGTTGTGATAGCTACAGTAGCGTCTCCCCATCCCACTCTCACCAAAATAAACCCATCATTCCATCCAGGATGTAAAAATTCAAAAAATCAGCCTCCTAGGATGTCAAAATCAATTTTTAAGCAACCACACGCTTTTTCCCATAACAAGTGCACCATACATACATCTTTTTTTGAATAGAGGTGCAGCACACACCTACCAGGCCACAAACTACGATGAAGCCCATCCTCGGGGCACGCATCTGCTTGCTGAGAAGACGCGTTGTCGTGCACATGTCCTCGATACATGTGCGTAGACGTCGCGACATTGCGAAATCCATGACATCATATATTTTCACCTTTCAGCTACATGGCCAGTGCGGATCTCAGCCCATTACCTATAGGGTCACTACACGTATCCATCAAATACATGTAGCTACTATGTGACTAAAACTCAGTCGCTCACGTGGTCGATATTTTCCACCCTAAAAAAGTTCATACAGGGCACCCCTATACAACCTACCTAGCCTAGTCTACCAAAATGACAATGGTAGGGTTATGTTTCAAACCTGTCTCTCCCCACGCACTTCTAAGGTGCACAGACTGACATCAACGACAAGAAATAGCTCCTAGAACAGCTCTAGCCTCCCAAGATAACAAGTACAAATGAGGTGGCATAGGGCCCACTTTGCCCTATATATCACCCTTTTTGACATTTTCTGGAGTCCAATATAGGAGCTCATGACCTTCATTTCTAGAACCATGAGAGACAAAGGGATCAGGACCACATCACCCTCATCATGGTACCCTTAATTCCATTTCAACTCAAAACTCATTTTTTGGGCCCACCACACGCTTAGAGCATCACTTCAGGTGCACCTTCACCTATTTTCGATTCATTTGGTTTAGCCCATTTTCAGCTTACATAAGTTTTTATCAATATGTTTTTCACTTGGGGTATAGGTCATTGAAGTTGTAGGTATGTTAGAAACTTCCCGCCAAAATCAGAAACCCCATGGTCGTCAATAGGGAGCTTATCATTCATCACTCAACATGATAGGATTCCTAATAATCTTTGCATATCCTAACATCATTTCTATGAAATGCACCATAGGGTCCATCATCTCGACCACGTTTACCAATGCCTCCCCCTACACATGGTAAACGTCCATTCAACTCGATAGAGCCTCCCCACTCATGGACTACCTCATGTTATAGACACCCACATCTTTTTTGTAATACATGAACCTATACTCCGACACAGGAGCCACCTTGTTGTGCAGTTAATATGTCATTATTATTATCACTTTTGAACACCTATTCCACCCATTTCTACTCTTCTTTATCATGTCATTTATCATGGTCTATCATATAATTCCATCTTATAATGATTTATGCTCTTATGGATAAATATTATTTCTTCTTTTTTATTTTTAAATAAATTGATTATTATGCATGATTTTACCAATTATGGTTTATTAATAAATTTGTTCACCATTTTAGCCTCTAAGATATTTTCCAGATTGAAGATTTGATCTCCAGCTCATCATTAAATGTGCCAACTCAGAAATTCTGTTATATACCTAGGGGGGATAAATGTTATATACCTAGGGGGGATAATATGGGGTACCAAGGGAGGTACCCAAGGTAATAATGTAATAATGGGATGGGCCATAGTAATAAATAAGGTGGTTAACCCATATCATGTAAGGGACCACAAGTAGTTAGTAATAATGAAATGGGCCCATGGTATTAGTTGATGGTATGAGGGAACCATGGTAATGACCCATGGTATTGTATGTATGAGGCCTATATAGAGGCTAGAGACTCCAAGCCAAGGAATAGTCAAGGATTATTGTATGAATAGGCATATGGCTTGTGGAGTGTTCTCCTTCCTTAAGGAGTGAATGCATGGTGTTGCCCTACCATAAGGGTTTGATATCAATAAAGAATCATTTCATATTATTTCTTGGTTTATTTGCATTATCTTATATTTTCATATCAGATCTATAGTATTTCCAGGTTAGATCTATAACAAGTGGGATTAGAGCTATAACAAATTCGCTGGAATAAAAAGTGACAATTTTTCATTGGATGTTTTGGGCAAATGGAGAAGCATCTGGAAAATATAAAACATGGGTTTTGTCCAAAACAGACCAAAATGAGTCTTCTTCCCAAATTCGGTCCGTACTAAGAGAAACAGAAGGTTCTCTGAAGACGTTTTTCTTAGATTCATTGTTATGGCTGTTTTCCAAAATATCTCAGCTGCAATGCCAAATTCGACCTGTTCCTGTTTAATGGTTGATGAAGAGATATTCCATATAGGATCTTGTTTATCAATTTTTTGTGAGGAATCCAATTTTGTAATGAGAATCGTATTGTAATCATCTCTGTTGTAACTTCTCTCTGATCTCTCTATATTTAAATGAAAATAGAGATCAGAGAAGAGGGAGATGATTCATGATGGGATAGATTATGAGAGATTAAGTTAGGGATTATTAGAGATATGATAGGATAGGATAGGAAGAAAGGGGGAATGTTTCATTACCATTGTAATTCTCGAGGCTTTTGCTGTGTAATGATTTCACAGTTTGATGATTAATAAATAAAAGAGTTGTTGTTCCATTATTTGATACTGGAGTAAGTTCGGTGGTGCTTCAATGGCAGCTAAGGGCCCGGCCCTGGTGGATCCACTTGTTACCTGTACCATTATTTTACAGTTCTAGTCATGTGATGGTTTGATTTACTTTTCATTGCTTTTGAGTTGCATTTCTTTCTAACTTCCTGTTCTTGTACATTTTCCTGAAATCGTTTCATGCATGAAATCACAATTGGATCGCATTGTTATTTTATTTCACCATAACAAGGATTGATATTCATTACAACTTAAATTGTTATGCTATTCATTTTGGTTATAAAGCTTCGTTGTTCACTTCAAATTCTGTCATGCATTACAAGTTGCTGCTTATTTAGTATTGCTGCTCATTTCTATTAATTTCATAGTGTTGTTCATTTAGCTTTGCGGTTCATTTCCATTTAGCATTGTTGTTCATCTTCAATAATTTAGTATTACTGTTCTTTTCCATTAATATTTCATTTCTGTAAGATGAGGTTTGCTGTTCAATTCATTTCCACTAAAGTTAAGATTTGTTGTTCAATTTTTCAATATATTTAGTCACTGTTCTTTTCTGCAAGGATTTGATTTCATCTTTTAATTGATATTGCAGCAAGTGTGTTTTAGTAAGTATTTCCAATTGAATTGCCATTTCCAGTTATTTGCTTTAGTGTGGATTGAAAGATCAACAACTGTAAAGAACATTGACTATAGCTATCTAAGTTCTCAGATTGTGGATTCCGTTTATGTTTGATTTCATTTATATCAGTTGACAGAGGAAAGAGTTATCACTACTACATCCTTGACTAATAAATTGTTGTAGTTTTCTGAGTGAATGTTTTAATTTTCAGAGTGTTAAGTTTATTTTAATTGTAAGTATATTTTATTTCAAACATTCATTTACTTTTTCATTTTAAGCACTATACTGCAAAACATTACTCTTGAGTAAATAGCTGCCTCAGACTGAGTACACTCTTGAAATAAAAAATCGTTCCTGGGTTGACAATTAATGTGAAGATAATTAAGAGTTAAAAAGACACATTTTATCACTCAACATTTTGGCGCGGTTTCCGGGGAGAGTGTAGCCATTTCTAAGGAGTAGTGTGCATCTGATGAGTGCCTGTTAGGAGAGAATTGGGTTTTAAAAATGGAAGGTGAGAACCTGCTTACGGAGCATGTAAAAGCCTTGCTACCCCGCCCACTTTCCAGCAGGATTGTTAAAGAACTTAGGGTAGAAATTAATGTTTGAATTTCTGTGTGAATGACTAAGAAAAAAATAGAAATTTTGAAAAACAAATCTCATGATTTCACTCAAGTGGTGATGTAAGCACCACCCATTTCACTAACCAACTGACAGGAACATTTGAAGAAGGAGCTTCGAAGAAACACATGAAGAACATCTTCTATTATGGTAAGAAATGGCTCACATTTCTACTTTTGAATTCCCTATCAAAGATCTAAGAGGAGTGACACAAATGCACATAATTCCCCCATATTTTCTACCAAATTTTCATGGTTTGACAAATGAAGATCCATATACAATTCTTATTTGAGTTCAAAATACTTTGTAGAGGATATGATTATTGTACTAATGATCAAAGGTTGAAAGTGTTTCCTCTTACTCTAAAAGGAGCACCTCTCCGATGGTTCATGAGCCTAGGTGGGAACTGTATCCAAACATGGGAGGACATGAAGAACATATTCTTAAAGAAGTACCAAGACTATTGTGAATCCAATGAAGATATTTTCTGTATGATACAAGGGGAAGATGAAAGCTTAGAGGACTATGTAGAGTGATTTCATTAAAACCTCCAAAAATCAAAGCATAAGTATTTGGAAAGAGAGATCTTAAAAACACTCCTTCTCAAAGGAATCAAAGATGAATTTTTAGAACTCTTAAATCTGATAGGAAAAGGTGATGTTTTTCAGTTATTATATGATGATGTTTGTGAATTGTGCATAAGCTATTCAAGAGGAATCTCCAAGGCTGGTAAGAATTCTAGAGACATTTGTTCTTTCTTTTCCAAATCTGCTACAAGAACAGGAGAAATAAGAGCTGAAATCAATGTGTTATTTGAAAATTTTAAAGTTGATTTTATTAGCTCTCTAAGTTCAAAATTGGATGCTTTGTAGGTTCAAAAAAATCAAGAATTTGATGAAGTGTTTTTGCCTTCATGACCGAAAGGAGCATCCCATAGATAGTTGTTCTTCCTTATCTAGGATGGAAGTAGCATATCAAAGAGACGAGGAAGCTGCAACAAGGTCAAAACCATGGAAATCATGGCCTACAAGTATGGTTCAAAACACTTCTTCTCCATTCTTTTACTTGCATAATCCATTATGGAATACTAATGTGTTAGGGCAGCCATGTTAATCTCAATATAACCACCACCAATCTTGTCTACAATTTTGGCATGGCTCACCTTATGCTTGCATGACTACTCTCCCTCATCTTGTAGCACAAACATATTATCCATATTCTTTACTAGCTCTTCCATAACATCTTCCTTGCATATCAAAATCATCCACTCAACCCAATCATCTACATCATCAAAATGCTCCATTCCGTACATAATTTCCTGCACAACTCATTCCACACCCTCACCACAATAAACCAGTACAACATTCTTACAGTGTTGAACTGCAAAATTTTCCTACCCTTCCCACCCATTCTATCTCACATACACCATTGGAGAAAACTTACAATGAGATTCAGAATGTTTCAAATTCAAAAATTGCAGAAGTTATGGAAGAAAATGAGGTTTCTTCTAGTTTGCATCAAAAAACTATTTTAAAAGCTCAAGAACTTCATGATATGATCACCATGGGAAATCAAGAAAGTAAAGGATATATTGAAGATTGGTTTCACTCCATCACTTGTGTGCAGCATCACTTCATACTTCAACAATTTTTGACACCATATTTTCAAGGGAAGTTGGCTTCTCATACCCGAATATTCATTAATATGCATTTTTCAAATTTGGGTATGTGCATACATGAAGCCTTATTTCAAAAGTGGTTCCAGTGGAAGTACTCTTATACGTAATCATATTCATTTTTCAAATTATAATAGGTTAGTGTAGAAAATAAAATAAATAAGGAAATAAAATAAACACATTTTTTTTGTAAGAATAGTGTTTTTGTTGCAACACGCTGTGAAAATCAACATTGGTGATAAATGTTTTAATCCATTTCTGCATGTACATGAATTATAATGGAAATAATAGTTCTACAAACACTCATATTCATTTTTATCACCAATTTGGAAAAAATGCTTCAATATCATGTTTTTTTGGCTTGTGGGCTTAATGAAATTTCTGAAAACATAGTTGAGACAGTCATGTTTTGAGGGACCAAAAGGGAATATTTTTAAAACCTATTTCTATCCTAATTATCCCTTACTATCTACTTTCCAATCCAATTTGAATCACTCAATTTGGCTTTGAAGCAAAAAAGTTAGAACCAAAACATTGACAAGGTGACTAGTAGGTAACTCAGGAACACATATGGGACAGTAAGTTTTCGAAGGCCTAAATGAAAATATTTTTAAAACATGTTTCTATTCTAAGTAGCCCTTGCTGTCTACTTTCCAACCCAATTTTATTCACTCAATTTGGCTTCAAAATGAAAAATTTAGAACCAAAACATTGACAAGGTGACTAGTAGGCAGCTCAGGAACACAGATGGGATAGTCAGGTTTTGAAGGCTTAAATGACTATATTTTTAAAACCTGTTTCTATTATAAGTAACCCTTGATGTCTACTTTCCAACCCAATTTGCATCAGTCAATTTGGATTTGAAATGAAAATGTTAGAACCAAAAAATTGATAGGGTTTCTAGCGGGCAACTCAGGAATAGAGTTGGGACAGTAGGCTTTTGGAGGCCTAAATGACCATATTTTTAAAACCTTTTTCTATGGTATATTTTCCTATGAATCTAGTTTACATTAGAATCACTCGTTTTCGATATCGTATGAGGAAGTTATGATCAAAATACTGACTATCTATCGTAAATCAGCACTCTTAAAACTTTGCCTTTATGGTTGTTCCTTAGAGTATTTGACCTATCAATTCTTCTTTTCTTCAAAACTTGTTTCTATTGAAGATAAATAAATGAATCTAATTTCATTTCCAATTTGAATCATTCAAATCTGATATCAAAAGAAAAATCTATGCTTAAAATATCCACTGTTGTTCTAAGTGGGGTAATCGAAAATGACTCTGTTATGCAGGTTGTTCTAACTAAAATTGACATATCATATCATTGCATTTTTAAAACATATTTATATTGGGGATATACCTTTGAATTAGCTCTCATATGGCTTTTGAATCACTCAATTTGGAGGAAAAACAAAGAATTTGTGATTAAAACACTGCAGGTTAGCATGATTGGCCACTGCTCTCCCGCAAGTGACAAATAAATTTTACTTTGTTATTTTCTCCGTGGATTTGTTATACAGAATAACTACTTGCTGTTTTTTTGCATAATTCTTGGATTAGGGGAGCCTGATATTTCTCCATGATTTAATGTTTTATTGCAGGTAGACACTCGTTTTTTTGCAAGTCCTAGGAGAATAAAGAAGGTCAATTTATGGATGAGCGGTTCTTGAACGAAATTTTAATGAAACAAGATAATTTCATCCAACTCATTACCCAATGGATTCATAATAGAAGAAATGAAGAATTGATTTCCATTTGAAGATTCATGTCATGTTTCTGCTGCCAAAACATTTTTCAAAGAGATCATTTTTTTCCTTGCCTTAGGAAATAACATCATAGTTGTTGCAACTTAATTTATTTATTTACATACTGTTTTTAAATAAAATGTTGTTTCTTTTCTGATTTCTCTTATATTTTTGTGTTTCAGGTGTTGCTTCCTTCAAATTGTAACCCATCCTCAGCATCAATGCAGTGAACAACTAATTTGTTTTTTGCATGCCTGTATTTTATGATTGTGCATTTTCGCTGTTCTTTTCCAAAGGAACAACACTTTCACATTTCTGTTGTTCCTTTCAAAGGAACAACATTTTCACACTTTTGCTGTTCCTTTCAAAGGAACAACACTTCCGCACTTTTGTTGTTCCTTTCAAAGGAACAACACTTCTAAATTTCTATTTTTCCTTTCAAAGAAACAACACTTTTGCATTTTTTCTGTTCCTTTCATAGAACAACACTTTCGCATTTTTGCTTTTCCTTTCAAAGGAACAGCGCTTTTTGGGCAAACTGGTAAAAAATGCAGCACCGCTTTCCACCTACTTTTGGAGGCCTTCCCCTTAGCCAAATTGAGTGCACAATATCTCGTTGGAAAGCTCGTCAAGTCTACTTTCTATAACATCTTGAATTTTTCAATTTGGAGTTCATTTTCTTTGTCAAAAGTCCAATATCCCAAGACTGGTCAAAATGAGCAGAATGAGGGTGCCGAAATGCATAGTGATTTTGCAATCAACATTTTAAGGCCTTCCTCAACTCCAAATTGAGCTCACGATAGCTCATTGAAAATATATTTGTGTCTAATTATCATTTTACTCATAAAAAAAGTCATTTGGGCATCTCATATAGGAGAAAAATTGATTTTACCAAGTTCACTCCAAAGGTGCACTAACCCTCTTGAGGAAAATGATGTTTTCAAGATTTCTCCCAAACCATGAAACCTGTGTAAAAAATAAAAGAGGTTTTTCTTCGTAAGTCAATTATGGAAAAAAACCTCTCTCACGTTTCTCAAATTCATCTTTTCTTGCCCAGAAACATTGTTTGAAGAAAATTGTCCCTTATGTGTGGTGAATGGCTTGTTCCTTGGAATGACTTCTCAACAAATGATGGAGACTTGATGTTTGATGATATGAAATGGCCTCATACCTTCTGATATCCATCATACCTCCTCTACTTAGATATATCTGAACAACACTTCTGTGTGTATTTTCCTTTGTTGTTCCCTACAAGGAACAACACTTTTTTGAGTGTTTTTGTTGTTCCTTCAAAGGAGCAACACTTTGGGAGTATTTTCGAGAACAACCCTTCCTTCCTCTTGTGGGATTACTCCTAGTTCATCTCAACCAAATTTTACTGATTCCCTTTCATGGCATGAAGTACACTACTTTTATGATGACAAGAATTATGGATTCTATTGAAGCAAGTTAATATCATTCATGTTATGATCTTTAACAGGACAGCTCCTTGATGATGGATTATTTTCAGAAGGGACACAATTATTTATATATTACTTTACTGCATCGTTTTCTGCTATACATGATACTGATTGATCATCTTAATACCATGCTGATTCCACCCTTCCTGGTTATAATCTTCTCTGTCTGTACTAAATGAGATTATGGGTATATCTTTTTTCTATTGACATGTTCAACTTCTTCCACCATCCCTTCTCTTAAGGAGTACTGAGCCTCCCTCTTTTTATCATAAAAATGTGTAATAACAACAAAATTTTGTTTGCAGATGGAAGATAGGGGGTCTCGTTACGAGCCAGCTTACCATGTTCATAAGGCTGTAACAAAGTGACATTCCCATTATGGCCACCACACCAGGGTTATGATCCATTGGATAGCCAAATTATCCTTGGAACAGGAGGTCTCATCACGAGCTGGCTTGATCACTTTTGCTACATCCCACTGAATGGCAGTGTGGTTATCTGGATACCATGCCAGCACATTGATCTCTTCTATAGAACAACACTGGAACTCTCTAGTTATAAATTGAGGATCCTGGCTCATATGGGTTAAAAAGCAACCTTGTCGAGGTTATGGATGCCTGCTGGTAGCAGAGGCTCTGCTTATGGTATTGAAGTTATATCTTATCATCAATTATTACTATAATACCCTTTTCTTATTCTTTCTTTTTATCAGAGAAGTTATTTCCTTAATTTTTTCCCTGTTTTGAACCTTTACACATGAGAAATTGTTTTCAGATCAATCGCATCATTTTCAGCTAGAATACTGTCAGCAAAGCATCTTTTTGGCATATTACTGTCCTTTTTATTTTTCACATAACTTATCATCAATCCAAAGCGTCCTATATCTTATTCATAACTATGTTTACACACTATGTTTTCATTATAACCATAACTCTCGTCGTCCTATCATTGATGTGTGTACTCTGCTTCATTTACTGTTGTATTGTTCATTCCCTTGCCTTGTCGTCAGCATAACACCTTTCACAGGCTTTATGGTCATGGAATCCCTTTTCCAATTGGGGGGGGGGGAATGTATGCATTATGGGATAGCATGCGATATGATTACTGCACTTTGCCATAACTTGTTGATTTGACAAATTATTAGTATTGCACGTATACAAAATTTTTTCTGATTGAAATTTTTGCATGAATCTTATTTGTTGCTATTCAAAACTAAAATTGTGGATTCAAGAACATCGTATGAAAAATAGTGATTTGTTTACAGGAGAACAAGTATGGGGGGGAACTCTATTCGTAGCATGACCACACTATTGCAGCTAACAAAAGAGGCTCGAGCAACTCGTGAATGCGCACAATTCTTCAGACCTGATGTGCTTGCATGGATTCCACCTTTTGCATCACTTTCAGTACCTACTCAGCCTACATCAACTTCAACAAATTCCAGTCCATACATGTCATTCTACATTTTCTTTTTTCGGAGGTAAAACTTGAGGTAAAATAACATAATTTTCTGATTTATTATGAATTTAGGAGAATTTCATGAAAATCCATTGAGAATTATTTATCATCATTCATTCCACATATTTACCATTTTTCAGTGGCATATCATCTTTCAATTTGAGGGAGTGTTGCTTTCATTCATTTCTTTCTTATGACCTTGTCATTAATATTCTTTATCATCCATTTCTATTCTTATTCATTCTCAACACCTCCCTTATTCTATGTTGTTTTACACCTGGCATAGAATTCAACAGATGGTAGCAACCACCTTAATTTGTTTTCTAGCATTGCATGAGGGCATGCTAATTCTTCAGTTTGAGGGAGGAATTGCTACGCATGATGGATGTTTTCTCTTTTATTTCTCATTGAAGGCATACAATTTCATTTTTATACAGTGCAAAAATTGATTTCCACATATTTTTAAAACTATGAACTCAATTCTTGTGATCTCTGGAAAACACAAACATATCATTAAAATACACAAACCCAGATAATTTCAAGTTAAATTAGTCCATAAAATTTTGGAAATCATGCACTGTCACCTACTGCCATTTTGTTTATATCTCATGATCCGTGCATCAAAACGATCTGATTTTTGGATCATAGAAGCATTAATATAGTAGAAATCTACTTGCAAAATTTCAACAAAATCTGATTTGTAGTTTTTGAGAAAATGGTTAATGAAGTTTGTTGTTACTTATATCATATTTTGTTGCAACTTCATATACACATAACTTGAACGTCAATGTAAAAATTGTTACGCCTTCATCAAGATTTCTAAAATTTAATATTCATTAATTGAGAAAGAATTCATTTGTTCTATCCATTTCATGAGCTGGGATGAACAATTCTTTATTGCTTGGTTAACACAGAGTCTTTGGGTTGCATGAGGACATGAAATATATTCAGTTTGGAGGTATGTTGGGTAGTTAATATGTCATTATTATTATCACTTTTGGACGCCTATTCCACCCATTTCTACTCTTCTTTATCATGCCATTTATCATGATTTATCATATAATTCCATCTTATAATGATTTATGCTCTTATGGATAAATATTATTTCTTTTGCTTTATTTTTAAATAAATTGATTATTATGCATGATTTTACCAATTATGGTTTATTAATAAATTTGTTCACCATTATAGCCTCCAAGATATTTTCCAGATTGAAGATTTGATCTCCAGCTAATCATTAAATGTGCCAACTCAGAAATTCTTTGGAATAAGAAGTGACAACGTTGCATTGGATGTTTTGGGCAAATGGAGAAGAATCTGGAAAATCCGAAACATAAGTTTTGTCTAGAATGGACCAAATTAGTTTTGTAATTAGCCATTTTCCCAAATTTGGTCTGTACTAAGAAAAACAGAAGGTTCTCTGAAGACGTTTTTCTTAGATTCACTATTGTGGCCGTTTTCCAAAATATCTCAACTGCAATGCCAAATTCGACCTGTTCCTGTTTAATGATTGATGAAGAGATATTCCAGATAGGATCTTGTTTATCAATTTGTTGTGAGAAATCCAATTTTTTAATGAGAATCATATTGTAATCATCTTTGTTGTAACTGCTCCCTGCTCTCTTTATATTTAAATGAAAACAGAGATCAGAGAAGAGGGAGATGATTCATGATGGGATAGATTATGAGAGATTAAGTTAGGGATTATTAGAGATAGGATAGGATAGGATAGGATAGGAGGAAAGGGGGACTGTTGCATTACCATTGTAATTCTTGAGGCTTTTGCTGTTGTAATGATTTCACAGTTTGATGATTAATAAATAAAAGAGTTGTTGTTCCATTATTTGATAATGGAGAAAGTTCTGCAGTGCTTCACTAGCAGCTAAGGACCCGGACTTGGTGGATCCACTTGTTACCTGTACCATTATTTTACAGTTCCAGTCATGTGATGGTTTGATTTACTTTTCATTGCTTTTGAGTTGCATTTCTTTCTAACTTCCTATTCTTGTACATTTTCCTGAAATTGTTTCGTGCATGAAATCGCAATTGGATTGCATTGCTATTTTCTTCCACCATAACAAGGATTGATATTCATTACAACTTAAATTGTTATGCTGTTCATTTTGGTTATAAAGCTTCACTGTTCACTTCAGATTCCGCCATGCATTATAGGTTGTTGCTTATTTATTATTGTTGCTCATTTCTATTAATTTCATAGTGCTGTTCATTTCCATTTAGTATTGCTGTTCATTTAGCTTTGCGGTTCATTTCCATTTAGCGTTGTTCTTCATCTTCAATAATTTAGTATTACTGTTCCTTTCCATTAATATTTCATTTATGTACGATGAGCTATGCTGTTCAATTCATTTCCGCTAAAGTTAAGATTTGCTGTTCAGTTTTTCAATAGACTTAGTCACTGTTCTTTTCTGCAAGGATTTGATTTCATCTTTTAATTAATATTGCAGAAAGTGTGTTTTAGTAAGAATTTCCAATTGAATTTCCATTTCCAGTTATTTTCTTTAGTGTGGATTGAAAGATCAACAACTGTAAAGAACATTGACTATAGATGTCTAAGTTCTCAGATTGTGGATCCCATTTATGTTTGATTTCATTTATATCAGTTGACAGAGGAAAGAGTTATCACTATTGCATCCTTGACTGATAAATTGTTGTAGTTTTATGAGTGAATGATTTAAGTTTCAGAGTGTTAAGTTTACTTTAATTGTAAGTAGATTTTATTTCAAGCATTCATTTACTTTTGCATTTTAAGCACTATACTACAAAACATTACTCTTGAGTAAATAGCCGCCTCAGACTGAGTACACTCTTGAAATAAAAAATCGTCCCTGGGTTGACAATTAATGTGAAGATAATTGGGAGTTAAAAAGACACCTTTTATCACTCAACACACCTCACTTGCATATCTTGAAGATTAGCCTCATTCATATTTTCTTGAATTACTGCTAACCAACCCTACTCCCTGGCCACTTTACTTATTTGCGACAGATAAAGGTGAACTCTCTTTTGTGTTTTACGTTAGGCCTATCATTACTCCATACAACATAAGATCTTTTTCATCACTAACCCAAAATCGAGAACAACTAATGGGTCCCCCATCCTCCAGAAATACATTTTACCTCCATCATCATGCAGGCCACTATTTCATTGGAGCACCCATATCTGTGTATGTACATCCCAAACCACCTTTACATTCTTTTTGCAAGTGTACATTTTTTTATAGGAAAATGGTTCCCACCCTATTTTCATGCCTTGTAGTCGGTGATAGTCCCTAGTCACCCTTATTCGTAGCTCAGACATGATCCAAATTCATTCACCCTCTTCATGTCAGTCAGAACATACTCACACCTACCTTGGATTTCCTATCGACTCTAGGGCCACTAGCCCCAAAACATTTTTTTTGAATTTCACCCCTCGCATTATAGCTCCAACCTTGGGAAAGTTGTCCATATCCATTCATATCATCAGATTTCATTATCATGCCTTTTTGACCCACCCATTACATTTTGTTTCACTACAAATATTGATTTCCCGAATTAGCATTTTGGGTGGTTGATGCCTCTTTCCCGTCGACTTCAACAACAATCTTCTAGGATCAAGGCAGTACCTTGGGTGCTTCCTCCCCTTTATGGAAATCCTTAGGTGGCACAATCAGAGTCATTATTTCCCATTGATCTCATTGATCCCCATGACATTCGACACTAACATAAGATCTCATGTCAGGGTGGTATCGTACTTCATTACTGTTGCAGTTCTCTCACTCAGTCGAAGACCCATGCATCACTTAACATATCATTCAATAGTGATTACATTTTGATGCATGGGAGGTACCCAAAGTCAAAGAACCATGCATTCATAAGCATGTCACTCCAGCAATGCTTCACCTTTTCTTGATCCATGGGGGCACCTAACTCCATCTATGTGTCAGAAGCGCCCTTAAGGTCGTCAATAGTTATCATCATCAACTATCAACATGTCAACCATTCCAACGCTAACTTAATAGGAATATTTCTTGTCTGATTGTAATAAACTATCATTGGTCATCATAATGAGCATGGGAAATTCCTACCTCATATAAGCACTTTTTTCATAGCATGGTTATATTTTATCCTCAGTTAAGGTTGTTTCTTTGCTCATCTCTGAAACAAGTTATTCTCTATATCCAGAAGTTGAATAGACTCTTAGTCAGGAAAGAAAACGTGATGTATTTCGGCTATACACTTTCTCCTAACCTCACACATCAGGGGGCAACTGTTAACACCAGAAAATCGTACACATATTTTTACAATCCAAAATACGCTGAAAGTTGTCTAGAAAAATGCACAAGTGAAGAATTTTCAGCTGAAGACACTATGAAGATAAAAAAAAATTAATTTCTCCTAGGGTCCAAAGTATATGGAATCAAAAAATTTATGTCTGTGTTGATCTTTATTTGATAGTTGCACGACTTGCGATATTTTATTCGAACGCTGTGTGGTCAAAGAAATGGTTGACTTTGCAATTCAAGACCACTTCTCGTACATGGAAGATGATTCCCTGACATGATATCAGTTAAGTATAACCAAATTTGAGTCACCTTGAAGATATGTATCCCTCGATGGAATCATCTTGTCCTACTCATAAGTCATTATCGTTCATTAACCAAGAAAGGGAAGATGGATTTAAAAAATTCTATATAAATAAGCCATGGGAGAACCAAAACATGAGACAATGTTATGCTGGCCAAATTTCTATCAGAGAAAACCTTCATTTCGTTGTTGAAGCAGAAGAATTTCTTCTTAGAAATCCATCACTCTAGTGTGGACATGATTTCACCATTGTGAGAGACTTGATACTTATTGGATAGAGAGGAGAAGCTTGCAAAGAGAGTGAAGAAAAGAACCTCCTTGCTAAGGATTTTTGAAAACCATTTCTCAAAGAATTCTCTTCAAGTGTTTAGTATTCTACTATTTGTATTCATCTTATACCACCAACAACCAATAAAGGGAGCCATTTTCCATAATTATGTTCACTTGTTTAATTCATTACTACATTATTTGAGTGTTTATCTCTTTGTCTAGTTTATGTTTGTGTATATATTGTTTCCACCATTTTCAATACTTTGTTTGTTCAAGCTTGTCCACTAAAAACAACCAAACTACTTGTTTTTATGCAAGGAACAACCCACTGCTAAGAAGGTGTTTTTTGGTACACCATTGCTACAAAAACAATACAACAAATGGGTCTCAATCAAGCATTTTTGCATGCAAGAACACTATACAGAAAGAAGCAATGAAGGCTAAAAATATGATCAAATATTTAAATGGAAAATATTTAGTTGGACTAAGGGCATTAGATATCACAGACATAGGTGGAGTAATTATGGAAATCATTAAAATGAATGAGAAAAACCTACTTCGTATTCAAGTTGAGAATGGATTAAGGGAGGTTCACAAGTTAGTATCTTTGTTTAATTCCAAATTTCACTAGAGGACAAGATATGGTATACTTAGTTGTTGGGACGAATAAGGAAATTTTCTTTCTTGGGAACTATATGAAAAGGAACTAGTGGTTTTTAAAATAAGATCAAATACAACAAATGAAAAGACTACAATTCTAAAGGGAAGTATTATAGTGAATTATTTTCAAAGGGACTTCCAACTTATTTGGCTGATGAAGAAACTTTTTGCTGCAAAACCTAATTATACAAACCTTTCAAATTTGAAAGTTGCATTCCAGAAAATGATCCAATGTAAGCTCCCAGATGAGGAAATTTGGAAGAAGTGTGAAAGGTTGATTACTCCTATTTAAGGATAAGTTCTAAAAGACATGAGAACCACTGGAAAAGTGTTTGGAGTTTCAGAATTTTGAGTTCTTGTGCAATCATTTTGGCTTCCTTAGAGACAATAATAACAGTCACTAGGTTGGTCCTAGTATGCACTAATACATTTTAGTATGTGTTCTTTCTCTTATGTGTTTTCCATATTCATTTTTCTTCTTTGTAGCACCTATATGATTGTTACATATTATTTGAGAAAGTTTCAAATATATTTTATGTATCTTTAATAGTTACAATGAATACCTGTAAGTTATTGCTATGGGGTAAAATGCACGGTGTATGGAGAATGTAGATACCCTCAAAAGTCTTCTCAGGACCTTCGGCAGACTATAAGATTATTTGCAACTGCACAAAGTTACATGCATGTTCATAGACAATAACTAACTATCAAAGCATTAGAAGTAGATTACCTCAAGTCTCTATGTAGATTTGTTTGGAGATCACAATGCAGCCAAGTGGAATTTCCTCAAAGCCGGCTCCAAATCAAGTCCTACACATGGAAGAGACAAGCGTAATCATAGCATACAACTTTGATAACTAATACATGAATATATAAAAGAACATATAATTGCATACAACTAAGCTACTCATGCTAATAGGCATCGAACAAACAACTAAATGAATGATAGTATCAACATCACGAGTAGACAGTACAACTGTAGTTCTATATCAATGTTGGAAGAGTGATTACAACCATCTGTTTTATTAGCCTTCCTTTGTCCCTCCAGCTTCTCTCTCTCTCTCCCTTCTTGCTCACTTCTTATGATATGAGTCAATGGTCAACAGTCAAGTATGTTGTCCTTTCAAATGCTCTGACCTCTTTCACAATAGCCCTCACTTTGCTTATATAGCAATTTAGGGTTACCAAGCTCCTCCTTTAGTTCACTAGGGCAAAAGCAATGAACTTGCCATGATTTTCAGCTCTTTCCCATTTGCCTCCTTCTTTCAGATTAGAAATACTCCAAATAGGTCAAATTTGGATGTTTCCTTGCTTTTCTTGAGTAATTTTAGGAAAAAATATCTAGATATTTGTGAGTCAATTCATTCCTTTGACCCTTGGAACTTCACCAAGTTTCACTAACGATGTTCCCATACTAGCAACATGCTTTAGTAGGGTCACTAACGCACCTCCAGGCTTGGTAACAAGCTTTATAAAGCAAGTTGTTAGTGCACAACCAACTTTCATGTGGAATCAAGGCCTGTGATTGTGGTCTTTGTTTCAACTATCATGTCTTTCCCCTCTGGGTTGATGAGGAGGTCAATTTGTTT